>SJXQ01012233.1:127433-274717 GCA_006408695.1 Aepyceros melampus
CTAATCTCAAAAATATACAAGCAGCTTATGCAGCTCAACTCCAGAAAAATAAATGACCCAATCAAAAAATGGGCCAAAGAACTAAATAGACATTTCTCCAAAGAAGACATACGGATGGCTAACAAACACATGAAAAGATGCTCAACATCACTCATTATCAGAGAAATGCAAATCAAAACCACAATGAGGTACCATTTCACACCAGTCAGAATGGCTGCGATCCAAAAGTCAACAAGCAATAAATGCTGGAGAGGGTGTGGAGAAAAGGGAACCCTCTTACACTGTTGGTGGGAATGTTATTTTCTTAAGAAATAAAATACCTAGCTATTTATTTCCAACATACTAATCAAATAAACAGAATCCATTCTTCTCCTCACATCCTCCAAGTGGAATTAAGAACAAAAGGACAATAGTGATGCTATTATCTGGCCTATATTGGATTGATTAGCCAGGTTTTAGAGAATTGGCACATTGTCCTACACACCAGAAAACATGTATTTCCTTTCTGTTTTTTTGGGGGGGTTGGAGAAGACTCTTGAGAGTCCCTTGGACTGCAAGGAGATCCAACCAGTCCATTCTGAAGGAGATCAACCCTGGGATTTCTTTGGAAGGAATGATGCTAAAACTGAAGCTCCAGTACTTTGGGCACCTTATGCGAAGAGTTGACTCATTGGAAAAGACCCTGATGCTGGGAGGGATTGGGGGCAGGAGAAGAAAGGGACGACCGAGGATGAGATGGCTGGATGGCATCACAGACTCAATGGACGTGAGTCTGAGTGAACTCCGGGAGTTGGTGATGGACAGGGAGGCCTGGCGTGCTGCGATTCATGGGGTCGCAAAGAGTCAGACACGACTGCGCGACTGAACTGAACTGAACTGATCTTCAAGTTCATCCAGATATAAGCCAAACTCTGCCTAATAGAGAGCCTTTTGAAAGGAGACAGTTGTGAATTAGAATATATAGTAATAAAGCAGGGAAGTTTTATCATTATTCTCAAGAGAATTCACTCTGCACAAGTATGAATGGACTGTTTTCTTAATGGAAAAGACTGCCTCCTTCTTTATTGTAAAAATGAAAGTCAGGGCAAAGTATAAGAACAGTTTTCTTTCTGGGACATTAGCCTCTTGTGTTTCCTTAGCTTCTGCTTGGATGAGATAGAATCCAGAGCTGTTAATAAAAGGAGCATGGAAACTGCTACAATTCAGGATCCCCACCCATTTGCAAGTGACAAGAATGGGGCAAAGAAAGGGAAGCAAAGAAAAAGAGACAAAGTGCTCCTTCAAATTCTTTACTTTTCATCCTTTTTCTATTTTACCAGTTTCTATAGTATTAGGGGGCTTTCCAGGTGGCTCAGAAGTAAAGAAGCCATCTGCCAAGCAGGAGATGAGGGTTCAATCCTTGGATTGGAACAATCCCTTGGAGAAAGAAATGGCAACCCACTCCAGTATTCTTGCCTGGGAAATCCCATGGGCAGAGGAGCCTGGAGGGCTACAATCTATGGGGTTGCATAGAATCAGACACAACTTAAGTTACTAAAACACCAACAGTATTAGCAAATGTGGAAAACTCAGCAGTGGCCACAAGACTGGAAAAGGTCAGTTTGCATCCCAATTCTAAAGAAAGGCAATGCCAAAGAATGCTCAAACTAACACACAATTGTACTCATCTCACATGCTAGTAAAGTAATGCTTAAAATTCTCCAAGCCAGGCTTCAGCAATACATAAACCGTGAATGTCCAGATGTTCAAGCTGGATTTAGAAAAGGTAGAGGAACCAGAGATCAAATTGCCAACATCCACTGGATCATCAAAAAAGCAAGCGAGTTCCAGAAAAATATCAATTTATGCTTTATTGACTTGCCAAAGCCTTTGATTGTGTGGATCATAATAAACTGTGGAAAATTCTTAGGGAGATAGGAATACCAGACTGCCTGACCTGCCTCCTGAGAAATATGTATGCAGGTCAGGAAGCAACCGTTAGAACTGGACATGGAACAACAGACTGCTTCCAAATAGGAAAAGGAGTACGTCAAGGCTGTATATTGTCACCTTGCATAATACACTTATAGGCAGAGTACATCATGAGAAACACTGGGCTGGAGGAAGCACAGCTGGAATCAAGATTGCTGGGAGAAATATCAATAACCTAAGATATACAGATGACACCCCACTTATGGCAGAAAATGAAGAACAACTAAAGAGCCTCTTGATGAAAGTGAAAGAGGAGAGTGAAAAAGTTGGCTTAAAGCTCAACATTCAGAAACTAAGATCATGGCATCTGGTCCCATCACTTCATGGGAAATAGATGGGGAAACAGCAGAAACAGTGGCTGACTATTTTTCTGGGCTCCAAAATCACTGCAGATAGTGACTGCAGCCATGAAATTAAAAGACACTTACTCCTTGGAAGAAAAGTTATGATCAACTTAGACAGCATATTCAAAAGCAGAGACATTACTTTGCCGACTAAGATCTGTCTAGTCAAGGCTATGGTTTTTCCAGTTGTCTTGTATGGATGTGATAGTTGGACTGTGAAGAAAGCTGAGCACCGAAAAATTGATGCTTTTGAACTGTGGTGTTGGAGAAGACTCTTGAGAGTCCCTTGGAGTGCAAGGAGATCCAACCAGTCCATCCTAAAGGAGATCAGTGCTGGGTGTTCATTGAAAGGACTGATGTGAAAGCTGAAACTCCAATACTCTGGCCACCTCATGCGCAGAGTTGACTCATTGGAAAAGACCTTGATGCTGGGACAGATTAGGGGCAGGAGGAGAAGGGGACGACAGAGGATGAGATAGCAGGATGGCATCACCAACTCAATGGACATGAGTTTGGGTAAATTCCAGGAGTTGGTGATGGACAGGGAGGACTGGCATGGTGCGATTCATGGGATTGCAAAGAGTCGGACGCAACTGAGCAACTGAAATGAACTGAACTGAACTAAGAATAGGTTCCTGCTCAATAGATGTAAAGACTGTTGCTTTTATTTCTTCTTTCGTAAAGGTTGCTTGAAAATACTAACCAAGAAAAGGAGCACTGTGGCTTCACTTCTCTGTATGATCTCCCTCTGTATAGAGTAGTTCCTTTCTCTCATCTGGTCCTTAAAGTAACTGGGGTCTAAACTTCCCATCATGACTCCAGGACACCTCATACCATCTAAGTCCAAAGAGAGACCTGAAGTTGTTAAATAAGGAAGTCACTACTCAGCTGGGTGTGGGTGGGATGAGATAACCTGTGTCAGTTTCAGGAGCCATGAAAAGGATCACAGAAAGAGTGATGTATGGAGGAAGATAGCGGGCCAGAAGATTTGGAGTCCTCTAGTAATTAGTCTAGTGATCACTGATTAGGAAGCTTTGACAAGTCACTTATTTTCTTTTCGCTGTGAAAGCAACTTCTGGTCATAAGTGAGAATAATAATAATAATGATATTGCTCTCAGAGTGTGTGGTTAGAGCACCAAGTGTGTCCATGGCACTCACTTTGAAGCCTGGTTAATGAGCAGTGGAGGGGGACCCACATCCTGGTTCTTGTTTTCCAGATCACTATATGCAGGTGCTGGTTTGTCAGCATGAATGTGTGAGAGAACTTGCCACACGTCCCGGCCGCCTCTCGCCAATCGAGAACTTTCTTCCCCTGCACTATGACTACCTACAGTTTGCCTACTATCGAGGTAAAGCATGGATTATCTGTGAAGACCTTTAAGGGAGGGGTGTGGCTTACCATAACAGACATCGAATTGTGAGTTGTCATCTGCCTTCCTCAGTTGTAATCAAGAGATAGGAGTGGATGCATTTTCTCTGTCACCTCATGTCACTGCAGCTCAGAACAAGAGCAGAAGCTGAAATGACAGGTGCACAAATGTTGTGACAACACCCTGAAAATTATACTACGTTGCTATTTCATGTGATTTTTAAATTTAATTTTAAAAATAATATACTCACAGGCTTAAAAGACTAAATATTTAAAAGCTTCTCTATTTCTTTTCCCCACAACCTAATTTCATGTCCTACAATCCACAGTTTCTTATTTACTCTTCCAAAATTTTATACAGAAACATCACCCACACACATACACACAAGCACAGTCTCTGACTTATGTTTTCCTCTTATAAATAGAAGATAACGCATTGTTTATACTTGTCCTTACATTCCCTGGTGGCTCAGACGGTAAAACGTCTGCCCGCAATGCGGGAGACCCAGGTTCGATCCCTGGGTTGGGAAGATCCCCTGGAGAACGAAATGGCAACCCACTCTAGTACTCTTGCCTAGAAAATTCCATGAATGGAGGAGCCTGGTGGGCTACAGTCCATGGGTCACAGAGAGTCGGACATGACTGACTTCATAACAACTCAACAACTACATTGTTTTTTTCTTTTTCTTTTCTTTTTACTTAACAATACATATCAGATATTTTTTGGTAGACTGGACATGAAATTCCCTTTTGCTTGATTAAAAATGATCAAGATTTGGCAGTTTATTTGGTTCAGTCTAGTTGTTTCAATACATAAAGAACTTCATTATTAATTTTTCATATTTATATCTGGTTATCATCATAGTATAATTTATTTTGTGTGTCTCCTTACTGATGAGCATTATTTTGTTTGTAATATTTTATAATCAGTGATCAAATAAATATTTTATGCATGTCACTTACATTTGCACATAAACATGTATAGAAAACATTTCCAAAAGTACAGTTGCTGCATCAAACTGTTTATTCACTTGTAACTTTGACAGATGTTGCTGATTTTTCCTCCACATGGAGTACCTTTTTCATTGCTCAGCAACAAAATATATTATCAACTTTTTAGATATTCCCAAATCTTATATTAGGTGAAACCTGATATCTTCATAAAGTTTTAATTTCCATTTATTCTATTGAGAAATAGAGCGTGAGTACCTTATGTTTAAAAGCAATTACTAGAATTTGGATTGGTGAAGTTGGTCTTAGATATCATGTTTTCAAATTCAGTACAGAAATCAGAATTAACTCCAAAATTTCTGCTCAGGATTAAATAATATAAATTGCCAGCAAACATTTTTGGGTGTAAGCTTTTGGTAATTTGTTGAAGACATCAAGCAGCATAGCAGACCAAAATTAGTACTTTTGGAATATCTGAAATCACAGCCTTCCTCTTATTTGCAACTGTTTTTGCAACTTCACAGTATCTTCCCTCTTTTAAGTTTTATTTTATCTTGGAGTACAGTTGATTACAATGTTGTGTTAGTTTCAGGTGTACAGCAAAGTGTTTCAATTATGCATATACATATATCTGTTCTTTTTCAGAGTGTTTTCCCGTATAGGTTATTACAGAGTGTTGGGTAGAATTCCTTGGCTGTACAGTAGGTAGAACCTCCCTGTTTTGATCACTTAATGCTGACTTTCATAGACATGTTGACATATCTCTTAAAAATTCTGTATCAAAGTCTAGGCTGACTCTCATGCCCCAAACCCTGGGTTTTTCAGTAGGCGAATATGTAAAAGCCTTGGAGTGTGCCAAGGCTTATCTTTTACTGCATCCGGATGACGAGGATGTCCTCGACAATGTGGATTACTATGAGAGTCTACTGGATGACAGCACTGACCCAGCATCTGTCGAGGCCAGAGAGGTGAGACCCATGTCTGAGAAGAAACTCTTTATCCTGCTGGGTGCTCTGGGGAGAGCTGGCAAACATGTGACACTTCTTTTAAAGATAGCTAACAACAGAGTAAAGGTTCTAGGATTCAATTCTTTCTAACTTTAAATATTAGTCATAAAACCTGTATTTCACACACATGCTAGCTTGTCAAAATCTTTGGAAATAGAGATACTTTTTGAAGCTGTGGATATTTTTTAGCTCATTTCTTACTGTCTAAAGAAAAATATTTCCACTTGAACATTCAGTTCAGTTGCTCAGTTGTATCTGACTCTTTGTGACCCCATAGGCTGCCAGGCCTCCCTGTCCATCACCAACTTCCAGAGTTTACTCAAACTCATGTCCATTTAGTTGGTGATGCCATCCAACCATCTCATCCTCTGTCATCCCCTTCTCCTCCCACCTTCAATCTTTCCCAGCATCAGGGTCTTTTCAAATGAGTTTCAGCTTCAATATCATTCTGTCCAATGAACACTCAGGACTGATTTCCTTTAGGATGGACTGATTGGATCTCCTTGCAGTCCAAGGGACTCTCAAGAGTCTTCTCCAACACCATAGTTCAAAAGCATCAATTCTTCAGCACTCAGCTTTCTTTATAGTCCAACTCTCACATCCATACATGACTACTGGAAAAACCAAAGACTTGACTAGAGGGACCTTTGTTGGCAAAGTATTGTCTTTGTTTTGAACATTAATCATACCTTAAATGTTATTTAAACTACATTTAACCTTTAACTGTGATTTGAATATACGTTTCTTTCCTTTTTTTCTATAGGATTTGGCGATGTTTGTGAAGCGACATAAACTGGAGTCAGAACTAATAAAATCAGCTGCAGAGGGTCTGGGATTTTCTTACACTGAACCAGTAAGAGCAAAGAGGAGAGAGGAACAGTAATTTAAAAGAACTATTCAGAGTACTTCTTACTTATAATTTTACTCCCCAGACGCATTTGTTGATGATTCTAACCCCCAACTTTGCGTAAAAAGAAAACTGGGAGCAGGAAGTGTTTACTCTGTATATGTGATGAACTTTTAACAAACTTTAATAGATTTCCATGTCACTGAGCACTAAAGTCAAAGTAAATATATTTGCATGGGAAAGAAGTGTTTTATACATAATGTGTTTGCCTCAGGATTGTTTTATTTCCTAAATTCTGTACATTTTGTATTTTCTTTTAAACATTTTAAAGAACAAAAAGACTGAAAAAACAAAATCAAACACAATTGTACTACCCATCATGCTGGTCTTTCTCCACTTGTCCATGTTGCATTTTAAATATTAGTCATAGGAATATATTCCTTTTGTAGAACTAATGCCACAGTATAGACAGATTTCTGTTCTGATCTTTAAGATAGCATAAGCAATTTCTATATCATTACACCTTTCAAAATTATTTTTAGTTGCACCTATTGTTGGTGTTGGGCTTCCCTAGGGGCTCTGTGGTAAAGAATATGCCAACTAAGGCAGGAGACATGAGTTTGATCCCTGGGTCAGGAAGATCATCCCTGGAGAAGGGAATGGCAGCCTACTCCAATATTCTTGCTGGAAATTCCATGGACAGAGGAGCCTGAAGGGCTACAGTCCATGAAGTTGCAAAGAGTCAGACACAACTTAGCAACTAAATGACAACAATTGAAGTAAAATAAAGAAATTAATTATTTTCCTTTGGCTAAACAGTTGGTTTGCCTTTCTTCCTGTCAAAATGAGTGCATTAAGTATTTTTGTTCTATTGAACTATATTCCATATAAATTCCCAGAAGTGGGATGACTCTGCCAACAAAAGATATGAGAAGGTTTAAAGTTTTGAGATTGTTTTTCTAAGAGAGTTTTCTGCTACCTTTATTATTCTTAGCAATACATAAAGTGTATGGTATAGTTTACCCTGACCATCTCAGCAATGAGAAATAACATCTTAAAATCTTTCACATTCCTAATATATTGTGTACAAAATAGTGCATCACTATTGTTTTAGTTTATGTTCCTTTGATGACCAGCAAAAATCAATTTTCACAAATTATTATTGATTATTTTCCCTCTTATTTGAATTACCTGAACATGTATTTTGTTCAGTTCTTTTGGTTATTATACAAGTAATTTATATATTTACATGTTCAGTCAGTTCAGTTCAGTCACTCAGTCGTGTCTGACTCTTTGCGACCCCATGATTCGCACCATGCCAGGCCTCCCTGTCCATCACCAGCTCCTGGAGTTCACGCAGATCCCCGTCCATTGAGTCCGTGATGCCATCCAGCCATCTCATCCTCGGTCGTCCCCTTCTCCTCTTGCCCCAACCCCTCCCAGCATCAGGGTCTTTTCCAATGAGTCAACTCTTCGCATAAGGTGGCCAAAGTACTGGAGCTTCAGCTTTAGCATCATTCCTTCCAAAGAAATTCCAGGGTTGATCTCCTTCAGAATGGACTGGTTGGATCTCCTTGCAGTTCAAAAGCATCAATTCTTCAGCGCTCAGCCTTCTTCACAGTCCAACTCTCATATCCATACATGACCACAGGAAAAACCATAGCCTTGACTAGACGGACCTTAGTCAGCAAAGTAATGTCTCTGCTTTTGAATATACTATCTAGGTTGGTCATAACTTTTCTTCCAAGGAGTAAGCATCTTTTAATTTCATGGCTGCTATCATCATCTGCAGTGATTTTGGAGCCCCCCAAAATAAAGTCTGACACTGTTTCCACTGTTTCCCCATCTATTTCCCATGAAGTGATGGGATCAGATGCCATGATCTTCGTTTTCTGAATGTTGAGTTTAAGCCAACTTTTTCACTCTCCTCTTTCACTGTCATCAAGAGGCTTTTTAGCTCCCCCTCACCTTCTGCCATAAGGGTGGTGTCATCTGCATATCTGAGGTTATTGATATATCTCCTGGCAATCTTGATTCCAGCTTGTGTTTCTTCCGGTCCAGCATTTCTCATGATGTATTCTACATAGAAGTTAAATAAGCAGGGTGACAATATACAGCCTTGACATACTCCTTTTCCTATTTGGAACCAGTTAATACTTACTATTTAAAAAGCACTATTTGTAATATATCTTATATAAAATGTATTTTTTCATCTCTTTTTGTTTATATTTTTACTGGCATATTTTCAGAATTAAGATGATTTTAATGTATGTTTCTAATATGTTTATCTCCAGTCTTACTTGCTATTTGTGAAAGTTATATTATCCTCAGTGACCCTAGGAGAAAAATCATCTACTTTATGATCTATACAGATGATTAACCAAACTAAATTTCTTTGTTTCTTTTATTTATAAAAGGGGTAGGAGTTGTACTTAATGATTTTATAAGTGTCTTCCTGCCACCAAATTCTAAATAGCTTTCTTTGCCAAAAACGTGGATGCTTAGGCTAATTCCATGCTATTTTTTTCAAATCCATTTGTGTTTGCCAAAACTGCATCAACCTTGGCCTTCCCTTTCATTAAAATTTTAAAATAAATGAATATATTATAGCTTTATATAATATGCAAGTTTTCTAATATTTTAGGTCTTTTGAGTGTTTTATTTTATCTTATTTCTGTACATGAAATTTTAGTGACAAAACTACCAAGTTTTTTTTTTTTTTAACAGAATTATTGGATTCGTTATGGAGGAAGACAAGATGAGAATAGGTAAGTTCTGCATATAGAATGTTTATTTTTAAATAGACGAAACACAGAATTATATTTATTGTAAAGAACTTTGGCTCTAGGGAATAGGCAACAGGACATAATTGAAAGAGCTTTGAACTGGGAATTAGGAATTCTGCATTCTGGCCCAGCTCTTCCTCTATTTCTGAGGGACCTTAAGTAATTTATCTTCCTCTCTGAGTCTCTGGGCTTTTCTGGTGCTCAGTGATAAATGATCTGCTTGCTAATACAAGAGATTCAGGTTAGATCCCTGGGTCAGGAAGATTCCCTGGAGAAGGGAATGGCTACCTACTCCAGTATTCTTGCCTAAGAAATCCCATGGACAGAGGAGTCTGGTGGGCTACAGTCCATCCGGTTGCAAAAGAGTTGGATATGACTTGCGACTAAACAAACAAAAAACAAAACTGGGTCTCCTGTTTTTCCTTATGTGAATGGATTGAATCAGGTAATCTCTGATAGCTAAACATTCTGTGACTCTAAATCAGAGAAAGTTGGATGCTGTTTTTGACTTATTAACAGGAAAGAAAGCAACAAAATTACCTTTTTAATGCAGAATTTTCTCACTGCATTTATTTGAAAGCATCACACTTAGAAAGTTTTCCTGCAAGCTAAAATAGTTGAATTACCTGAACATGTATTTTGTTCAAGTAAAATATTAAATGTCATGAACTCAATCAGAAATGAATAAATGCATTTTTAAAAAATGATAGATGCCAAAAATTTACATATTCCAAGAAGTTCGAGGACTCATAGAACATTGGACTGATAGTTACATGTTTGATTTTGTCAACTGAAAAAAAAATGCAATCTGAGAGTTGAAAGTTATGTTTTATTCAGCAAATTTTCTGAAGACTACAAGCCCAGGATACAGACTCTAAGATTGCTCTGAAGGACTACTCCAAAAAGCTAAGTGAAGAACCAGAATGTATAGGAGTTTTTTTTATAAAAATCAGGTAGTCAGAACACCAAAAGACTACTGTTAAAGAAAAACATCTCAAGTTAATTTAGCGTTTTCCTTTGTATGGGAAGATGGAGGTGCCTGGGCTCATAGAAATCATTCCTTTGATATGCACTCAGCTATTTCAGGACTTCCCTGGTGATTCAGATGGTAAAGAATTTGCCTGCCAATGCAGGAAACACAAGAGAAGCAGTTTCAACCCCTAGTCAGGAAGATCCCCTAGAATAGGAAATGGCAACCCACTCCAATGTTCTTGCCTGGAAAATTTCATGGACAAAGGAGCCTGGTGGGCTATAGTCCATGGAGTCACAGAGAGTCAGAGTCAGCACACACATTCTTAATCCATAAGATCATGAAGTCCAGACTATTATCAAAATAAAAAAACTGAGGCCCTGACAGGGCAAAGGACTTGGACTCAGTGTCTCAGCACAAAGGACTGACCGGAAGATCCAGATCTTCTTATTCAAAATCTTACGGTCTTCCTCTAAGATCCAGGAGCTCAGCCCTTGTTATTCAGGCACCATATCGTGTACGACTCTCTACGACCACGTGAACTACAGCAGGCTAGGCTCAAACCCCGGGTAGCCTCAAATTTTTTCAAGATATCCAAGAATGCTATATGCATATTTGGATTTGCTCAATTTGTGTATATTGAAAGGGCAACATGCTATCATGAGTGTGTTTACAAAGTTTGACACAGAGCTGAGTCTTCTTTCTTGGCAAATTCAAGACCCACTACACTCAAACATGATTTATGTCAGTTAATCATTGTTCATTGATCATCATTGTTCATGATCATGTCAGTTTGATCACATGCTACCATGAGTGTGTTTACAAAGTTTGACACAGAACTGTGTCTTCTTTCTTGGAAAATTCAAGACCCACTACACTCAAACATGATTTATGTCAGTTTGATCATTGTTCTATGTTCAAGACATAGAACACATTGAGCATTATACACACAGTGCTCCTAGCATTATAAACATGTACAAGATCTTTTCATTTCCTGCTGTGTTGGTTTTCAAAGTCTAATGTCATGGAGTTACATTATGGATACAAGGAATATAAAGGTTGTGAAGAAGATTTAGAGAAGTGAAGTGGAGCACATTCTTTGGGAAAATAGAGAAGAGCTTCATGGAAGCAATGACATCTAATTTGATCTTGAAAGATGGAGACTTATGTATGATATAAATGTATGAAGTTACAGACTACTTGGGTAAGGTATCTTTGCCTTTGAACAATTTTATTCAATAGGATATTGCTATTTCAACTTTTTTAAATTTTAAATTTATTTATTAATTACAGGATAACTGCTTTACAGAACTGTGTTGATTTCTGCCAAATATCAACTTTTTTTTTTATTAAACGGGCAGGGTCCCCTCAGGAGTGAATGTGGAGGCGGCAGAAGTCCATGGATTGTCAATGGGGAAAAAGTCATTGCCCAAGATAGACCGAGACCTAAGAGAGGGTAAGTATCGCTGACTAGGCCAGTTCTTACCCAGAACAGGACAGAATACATTTTCACTGGAAAATGAACAATAGGACTAAACTACTCCAGTTCATAAAATTCTGAAAGCAAATTGTAGCAAGAATGTCTCAGGTGTGTCTATTGTTACCTTTGATTTTCACCAAAAGGGCTTCCAAATTCGCTCACAGGAGTCCTGTGAGTTAGGCAGGGACTGTATGATGATGCAGTCGTTAGCTGAGTACCCCAGGCTTGCAGAGGTTACCTCTCTCGCCTGTCTCACGTGGCAGGTGAGGGCTAAACTCACAGAATGGATTGTGTATTGGGAGGAACTTGAAGAGACAAGTCACAGAGATATTGGATTAGTTAACCTAAGATCCTCAAGGCATATATCTGATCAGGGCTTTGATAAATCAGTAGAATTTAGATTGGATTGCAGAAGTGTGGAGGGAGCCATTCAAGTGGATACAACAGATGCCACAAAGGCATTGAGAAGGAAAGAACAGGATATTAGATGTCTACCTGCATAACTTCAAAATGAATGGAGACATAGGTGGAGTGTTGCCAAAAGTAGTTTTTAAATAGAGTTAAACATTATTGTTATCATAAATTATTGGCAAGTGTAGTACAAACGACAGTAGCAATCCTTTACAATTTTTACTACCTCTGTATGTTTCCCAATTTTCCCAGAAAATTTATATACAATTCATTTTAATACTGGTAGCATCTCCTATGAGATGAGTGTCCCCCACTTCACAGGCAAGAAAACTGAGGGTCACAGAGCTTACTCATCCATTCAAAGCCCCAGAGCTCATATTAGCATGAGGAGGATTTTGAATCCAAATCTCATTTTCTCCTCTTCATCTGATGATGGAACACAGAAGTGTCTAGATATCCAAAATGTATCCCCATTGATTAAATCATTGCAAGATAAGAAGTTTTCAAAAACCTGCGTGGAGAAGAAGTACAGTCCTCCTTTCCCTAACAAATGAGCTGTCAGCACATTTCCTCTAGCTGATTTGAAAACATCTGGCTCTGTGCACCTCTCACATTTCCCAGCCCTTTTCCTTCCTCAGCTTCCAAGTCAGTTTGAGGCAGTAAACAGGATAATATGCTCATCTAATCTGACCTGGACCTCAGTTTGTGGCCATGAAGCCCAGGCTGTTTTACAAGTGCCAGGGAGCTTCATGGTCAGCCAGAGTTCACACTGCTTTTAGAGCCGAGAAATCACCCAGGAAGTGCATGCCAGTAAGCTGGGCACTTTGCTGTAAAAGTTTGGAAAACTTTGGGACAGCCGCCAAATTTCAGAGCATTTTCTCCCCCGCCCCTTCACCTGGCTACCAGGGGATCTGATGTCCAGAAACTGACTAGGAAAGCTAGTGGGAAGAGTAAAAGAGAAGCCTACACAGGATGGAGCCAGGTCATGATTGACTGGGTTATCAAATTCTGTCATTTCTTCAGTTGAATGAGCTAATCTTAAGATCTTAGAATGTTCTCTGGGAAACTACTTGAAAGCCTCTGTGCAGTCACTGGAGATCAAAATAAAGTCTAAATTAAGTACAGTAGTAGACAGAGGTTAAGTTCCCAACCAGAAAACACTTTCAACATCAGTCTGGCTGAAAGCGTGTGTCAGGGAAGCACAAAAGAATACATGCTTCCAGAGTAGAATATATTTCACCTTTTCTCATCTTCCACAAAAATATTGTCATCTACTCTGGTTATCTAACAGTATTTAATAGTATTCGTGTTGGATGACTCCCAGGCATTTAGATGGGAGTGACTCAGGGCTACTGCATCCCAGAGTGCTCCAGTCCATGGAATTTGCATGTCATCTTATTAAAAACATCTGTTACTTATCCATTCTTTTTTCAACCACCGGTTTTCCAAAAATCCTGCTTGATAATAATCCCTGAGTCAGTGGGGGTATAGTAGGAATAACTTTGACCTTGGAATCAGGAAGCTTATCTGATGTTCTCCAGAGTGATGGATAACTGGAGACTCATTCTGTCTGAGCTTTGTGATCCTCACATGTAACAGAAAAATAGCACCTCTTTGGAGAGGATGAACATGAAAGTCTTTTGTAAACTGTGAGGGACTGTGCTCATCTAGGAGCTTGGTAGCACACTCCTGTTGTTACTTGTATGGCCTTGTTGTATTAAGATAAAAGACCTCTTCTTGCTATGTCACGGGCAGTGAACAAAGGAGCATTTTCTTAGATGATTCTTCTTCATTGCAATGAGAGAGCCAGAGCCAGGCACATACTTTATGAATGAGAGAAGAATTAAGTTGTTCAACTAACTTTCCTTGGGCTGTGGTTAAGAGTTGGCTGAACCCATCAAATCAGATCCCAGGAACCACAATTTATTGGACTACATTTTTATTTTTATTTTAATGTTTTTCTCTGTCTAGTGTGCTACTAGTCATTCATAGGCTGGTAGAATTTTTTTTACCACGTGCATTTTTGAATGGCAGGATTTATTTTTCCTTTTATATTTTTTTTTCCTTTTGATCAGTAGGTAGGTTTTTGATTGTCTTTTGTTAAATGTATATGTGGGAAACCTCTGTATGAAACTCTGTGCTTAGTGGTGATTGTGATAGCTACATGAAAGGCAGATATCTAGTATAGATTCTGCCTGAACTTGTTGGAGCTTAGGTATTTTAGACTCCATGTTATACTTTGTTCCTTAACTTGATCTTTGTGAGGTTACTTATGGCATGGTTGGGGAAATTTTGCAATATCTCAGTAGCCCTCTTTTATCTGTAATTTTTAACTGACTTAAAAATTTTTTTTATTGGTGTACAGTTGCTGCAAAATGTTCCATTAGTTCTGCCGTGCAATGAAGTAAATCAGCTATATGTGTGTGTATCCATGTACATCTCCCCTTCCTCTTGGGCCTCCCGCACGCCCCTCATCTCACTCACCCAGGTCATCACAGAGCACCGAGCTGAGCTCCATGTGCTACACAGCAACTTCCCACTTGCTATCTGTTTTACATATAGTAGTGTGTGGAGAAGGAAATGGCCACCCACACCAGCATTCTTGCCTGGAGAATCCCAGGGACAGGGAAGCCTGGTGGGCTGCCGTCTATGGGGTCGCACAAAGTCAGACACGACTGAAGCGACTTAGCAGCAGCAGCAGCAGTGTGTATATGTCAATTCCAGTCTTCCAGTTCATCCCTCCACTCCCCAGCATATCCACACATCTATTCTTCACATCTGCCTCTCTATTCTTGCCCTGCAAATAGCTTGAACTATAAGCCTGCTTTTAAAATTATCCCAGTATGTCATGTGCTTATTTAGAGAGAGATCTCATTCAGAGCTTACTTAGCATAATATACCAGGCATATTTTACCAATTCAATCATCATCGTCATCATCATCGAAAATACTTATACAGAGCATGACAGGCATTTTTTCTAAATGTCTTAGTTTTAGGTAACTTTTGAAGTCATGCTCTAAAATAAGCTAAATATATTTAAAGTAACATACTCTTAATATAGAGAATGAGAAAACAGCAAAGTACAAACCAACCTGTTTCACCAAACCCTTGGTCTGTCTTCCATTTCTATTTGAATTTTATACTATAAAATTATTTCCAGTGAATCTACAAGTAGCTTGTCTTTTTTGTTAAAGGAACATCTTTCTCTATATCTCTGAATGAAAATGGAATATGCAGTTTGCTTTTTAATATTTGAGGAACCGCTTATAAATCTTAACTATATGGATTACAGCAACCTTTCTCAAATGAACTATATTTTGTTAAGAAGTCCATTCCAATCTGTGAAAAAAAAAATTGCACAAAGGTGTGTGTGTGCATGTTAAGTCACTTCAGTTGTGTCTGACTCTTTGGACCTCATGGACTATAGCCCTCCAGGCTCCTCTGTCCATGGGATTCTCCAGGCAAGAATACTGGAGTGGGTTGCCATGCCCTTCTCCAAGCATTAAGGTAGCAGCTTGTAACAGCATACCTTTACTGTCTTGGTCTCTGACAGCAGGACTCCGGGGTGAGCTTAGCTGGGTCCATTCTTCAAAGTCTGTCACAAGGTTTCATCAAGTGTTCATCAGGACTGACATCTCTTCTAAAGCTGAAGAACTATCTTCTTCCAAGTTCAATAGCAGAATCTGGTTCCTAAAGACTATTGGACTGTGGTTCTCAGTTTCTGGCAGACTGTGGGCTGAAGGATGCCCTCAGTTCCTGCCATGTGAGCCTGTCCAATACAGCAACTGATTTCATCAGAGTGTCTGCTGAGGAGGTGATAGGTTAAGTCACCCAGAAGATAGGAGCTGCAATTTTAGGTAACCAATCAAAGAAGTGATATCCCGTCACATTTGCCATATTCTATTAGTTAGAAGCAAACTCCAGGCCCCACCTACACTTGAGGGAAGTGAAGTACACAAACCTAAGAGTACCAGTAGGCAGTGATAATTAGGGGCCAGCCTAGAGTCTCTTTGCCATAGGAAGGAAGTGGTGGGAGGAGGGAGGAAGGAAGGGAAGGAGCAAGGGAGGTAGGGAGGAAAGAGGAAGAGACAAAGGAGGAGAGGTGGACATTATGCTTACTTAAGGGTGAGAACTGCTGCATATTATATTGATGCTTAGGATATTTATAATGGCTGTTCACATATTAAAAGATATTCTCTTAAATGTTGTTTATCTCACTTCTTCCCAAACATATTTGATCAAAAAACTCTTTTTTCATTAAAAACTTCTCTGTAGTATAAAGTTTGAGAAATATTGAATTTGAAAAATTGACTTTATATGTATATCTTCTATTTATCCAAAAGATTGTTACTAAAACTGGGAGCTTGTGGGTATATTGATATTTCCTGGATCCCAAGATATTCTATATTTATAACTTTTGCTGGCCAGTTAGAAAATTAAGAGGGGCAACTAGTGGATCATCTGAATAACCACTTCTAGCCAAGGATGCCATGAGATTTCATACCTCAGTGGGTATGGATGCAGCTACTGTCACATTGGCATCTGTTAATAACACTTCAGTGGTCAAAGACTAATAAGAAATGAAGTAGGACAAACTTATGAATAATGTATTAGGACCAGATGAAGGCCAAAATTCATCATGGTCCAGTAAGATTCCATAGTAGTTTCAACAGAGAAAACTTGTAGTGGAATGAGTCATTTCACACCGAAAGCACTCTGAGGAATGCTGGCTCAGAAGAACCTGGGCCAGATCGCTCAGCAGAATATTCATGTGGAACACTGCCTTTTAGTTTCCACAAAATAACATTAGCCATTTTATTAACACTGTTAATTTGAATTTAGCTGGTTTTATGGTCCTGCTTTTATCTAATCTTGTAAATTGGTTTGGATATGATAGTTATATGAAGCTATAAAAATAAATACTGTACTCATATTTTTATGATTGCAAATCTGAAAGTAAAATCGCAGTGCAAATAATTTGTCAGCAGAGACAACCATACATTACTGAAGACTGAGAAACACTGACTCATTATTTTAATATTCCATTAATCATGAGCTGTGGTGCCTCTTTTATCCCAGCTGGACTAGTAACATTCAGTGCTGTTCCCTAGTTTGACTAAATCTAATTTAAAGCCAGAGTGTAGACCTCAATTTCAATTGTCTGTTTCTTGTTTGAAATGACTGTGGGACCCCCACCCACCCCCGTGTCCTCCATGGTAAGCTGCTGCTGCTGACAGACAGCAGGTCCTTTGGGAGTATCATAAAGAAAAGAAAAAACAAGTCCTGCTTTTCTGTTCAGTTTTCTGGTTCAAGATGGTTGTACTTTGCTACAATGGAAGATCTCTTCACCATCAGAGGCTTTGTCCTTCAGTCTTACTCTCTGTAAGGAAAGGGCCATGTCAGATCTAGATTTTGTAATTTCACCACATAAAACGTAGCCCCAGAGCACCACATTTGAAGAGTCTATATGGGGCTAATTTTATAAACTCTGTGTCTGTGTGTGTGTGTGCGTGTGCATAAAAATAAGTACTGCAAAAGCCAGACCATCTGAAATCAATAGGTGGTAGAAAGAAGACTGAGAAGGAGCCAGGTGACTTGAGTGTGACTCTCCTGAAGTGCACTTACTCCCTGACTTATCTGGTGAAGGCACTGCTCTAGATACTTGTGAAACTGACAGCACAAATATGTCATCAAGTAAATGCTTTTCTTTTTTCTCAAGTGTTTGGTTGTCCTGCTGTCTTTTTTAAAGGTCTTCACCTACCTTGAGGTTGTGTCATCCGGTAATTGCATGAGATGTTGTAGCTGAAGTAGGAACCGGAGGGCTGTGAAGAAGGGAGGGGCCAACTGCTGAGAAAATTCTGGAAAATTCTATGATTTTCTGAGCAGAATCCCATGAGATGCCCAGTATGTTTTGCAGAATCTTCCCTGGAATCAAGTGAAAAATTAGAAACTCCTATACAAATATAATAATACATATTAATTATGACATCATGGAGAAAACTGATAGCCAGACATCTGCCATTTTTATGAATCTATATTGAGCTTCTCAAGCTTCCCATTGTGTGATTGTACCCTTGCATTCCTCAATATTAGTGAGGAAGCCGACTCTCCTGAACTGCACGTTGAAAGCTGCTGGGTGTTCCAGCCTTCCCAGCTTAGAGACAGAGATGACAAGGACAGCCATGTGTTTGTCTCTGCAGGTGGCCCTCTGCTCTATGAGAACATCACGTTTGTCTACAACTCGGAGCAGCTGAATGGGACTCAGCGCGTCCTCCTGGATAACGTCCTGTCGGAGGAGCAATGCCGGGAGCTGCACAGCGTGGCCAGTGTGAGGACCGGGAAGCCTGATGCTGAGCTGGCCTGACCTCAGCCTGGGAGTGCTTTGGTCCCGGGCTTACTTGAAGCCAGGGAACCAGGCCTGAAATACCACTTTCTGTAGGAGAAGGACATTGATTGTGGAGGCACTTTCAGAGTCTTGGGTTGGGTCATTGTAGTTTTGTCCAGATCTGGACATGGCTATTGGGTCTGGAAGAGCTAGAGGCTTAATTCCTAGGACTTTTGTATCCAGCATGTGTCCCGCTATGATATGAAGTCACTGGGGAAATCTCTTTATATTTGACAGAAATTAATCAATATATTGGGTTTCCCAAGTGGCGTTAGTGGTAAAGAACCTGCGTTTCAATGCAAGAGATGTAAGAGAGGATGGTTTGATCCCTGGGTCGAGAAGATCCCCTGGAGGAGGGCATGGCAACCCACTTCAGTATTCTTGCCTGGAGAATCCCATGGACAGAGGAGCCTGGCGGGCTACAGTCCATAGGGTGGCAAAGAGTCAGACACAAATGAAATGACTTAGCACAGCACAGCACAGTCAATATATTAATTATTTATATTTTAGCTATTTCTACGGCATGTGGTGGTAGCATTTGATAATACAAATGTGGGGTGAAAGTTAAGTAAAGATCCCTCTTTTGATTGGAAGAATTACTGATACCAGAATCCTGGAATAAAATGGGGACGGTTCTGACTATTGACTTTGGTTCTCAGTTTTCTAGCAGTCAGGGCAGAAAGGGGGTTGTGATGAATCCATAATCATCATTAATAGAGCATCTTGTATTTCGCTTCCAGGGGATCATGCTCGTTGGTGATGGATACAGAGGAAAAACTTCCCCTCATACACCCAATGAAAAGTTCGAAGGTGCAACTGTCCTGAAAGCACTCAAAGTAAAGTCTTAAACTCTTTTGGATTTAAATTCCCAAGTGTTAATGCAAGATCTTCTAGGAATGCCAGATTCAGGGAAGGGAAGGGTTTAGGATATAGACCTATCAGGTCATTGAAGGGAACAAGTATGAAATGACACCTTCATTGTTTCTAATCATTCATTTATCAATCCATTCAGTTATCAACTTACCAAACTCTGTTATTTCCTAAGCTTGGATCTGACAAATTATATACAACACCCTTGTCCTCAAGGAGCTCAAGGTACAATGGTGAAAATATATCAAGTTATCATTCTGTACTGCTAGAAATGTTTTTGAAAGGAGTGATGGAAGTGTTCTGAGAGAAAAGAGGGTGATTAGCCTTTAACTTCCTCTCTGTGATTAGGCTTCTTTCAAGGGCTCATTTTCCTAACCCACACCCACAGGTCTGTAGCAGTATTCCCACAAGCCAACAGAGAGCTGAGCATCCTCTATTGGCTTAATGAGTTCCTCAATAACTGGCGTCTGATTTCCTCAAGCCCTCCAATCAACCCAGCGGTTTCTAATATTCTTCCTTTTTTGTAGTTTGGTTATGAAGGCCGAGTCCCCCTGAAGAGTGCCCGTCTGTTTTATGACATCAGCGAGAAGGCTCGAAAGATTGTAGAATCCTATTTCATGCTGAACTCAACCCTGTATTTTTCCTATACGCACATGGTCTGCCGCACAGCCCTGTCTGGTGAGATTTCAGTCTGAACTTGTTCCCTTTTACTCTCTGTGAAATGAGAAAGAAAACAATGTGAAACAAAGCTCTAGGAATGTGTCAGACTTGATACAGAAGAGTTCTACATTTTTAAAACAAAAACAGAGTACTCATTCTACCTTTTCCCTTCTCTCTTTTTCTACTTTGCTCTTCCCTAAACTATTAGAAGGCCATCACTCTGCCTGTGTTCCTTTCCAAATCCATTGCTTCTGCTTGTTTCAATCACATTAAAAAAAATACTTTTCTGCTCTAGGTTTCCCTTTTCAGAGTTTAAGGACCTGGAAATTACAGTCCCTGTTATGTCCACAAGCATTGAGGGGAAGTGCTTGGGAGATAAAGGAAACATTAAAAGAAATCTTTAAAAAGACAGAGACCTCCTCACTCCCTGGCGTCACGATTTCTTCTCCACATCTTTTCTTCAACACCCTCCTAAGGAGGAAGGGGCAAAGAATGTCACAGAAGTAGACTTTCCGCTTGTGAATTCTCAGCTGCATCAACTCTTTTCTTTTTGACACTGGCATGTTATCCTCAACCTTTTACTGCCGCACACAAAGCACAGCACATAAATGCATGGAATTTCCGCATGTGTATTTATAGAGATCTTTTATAGCTGAAGAAGACAGGTGCGACTTGCCTACAGTTTTTTACAACGAGTTCATATCAAAACAGGATCAGAATCACTTGACTGCGCTTGCCCAGTGTTCTTTATTCTGCTCTGCCTTCTGACTCCTCAGATTTGCAAGTGACATCATCCATAGGAGAAGACAGATAGATTGTCAGCTTTGCTCTTGGAGGTTATGGCACTCCATCTTTCATGTTTCCCTGCTCTCTTTTCTGGCAGGTCAACAGGATAGAAGAAATGACCTCAGTCATCCCATCCATGCTGACAACTGCCTGTTGGATCCAGAGGCCAATGAATGCTGGAAGGAGCCTCCTGCTTACACATTCCGGGACTATAGGTACCACCAGCCCCTGCTTCAAAATAAAACATTTGCCCAACAGTTACCAAAACTCCATGGAAATTAGAAAGCTGATCTGTTTTGCTGTCATCACACTCATCTCGATGAAGCAGAGATGCTCAGATAATTTTCTTAAGCAGCTGCCACAACCCGGAAGTGCCTTCAGCATGTCCTATTTTTATGTTAAAAATCCCTGCTCATGTTGTTGCATCCTATTTCACAGAACATCCGTTTTGTTTTCATACCAAAAAATGAAGTTTATAGTTTTTTTTTTTTTTTTTTCACTTGGCTTTCAGTTAAATATATCCTTGTGGTATACGCATCTCAGTTTGAGAACAGAGGGGATACATGCAGAGGGATCTCATCGCATCATTTACCTGTGTCTGCGTTTTGTAAATAAGAAACTGGAAACTCAGGAGAAAAAAGTGTATTCTTTTATTGAATGATATTTTACTGTGTAAAGGAGTCAGGATTTGTAGTCACCAGCATAGAATGTGTTCATTGCTACACTGTGCTCTATACAAAAACGTTTATTGAGCGCCCCCTGCCTGCAAGGCTGGGCTACACCCCTTGGAACTCTCCAGCTGCTTAAGGAAAAATTGCGTCCTTCAGAGTTAATGCTGCTGCGCTGCTGCTAAATCGCTTCAGTCGTGTCCGACTCTGTGCGACCCCAGAGACGGCAGCCTACCAGGCTCCGCCCTCCCTGAGATTCTCCAGGCAAGAACACTGTAGTGGGTTGCCATTTCCTTTTCCAATGCATGAAAGTGAAAAGTGAGAGTGAAGTCGCTCAGTCGTGTCCGACTCTTCGCGACCCCATGGACTGCAGCCCACCAGGCTCCTCCATCCATTGGATTTTACAGGCAAGAGTACTGGAGTGGGGTGCCATTGCTTTCTCCAAGAAAGTGAAAGTGAAGTCGCTCAGTCGTGTCCGACTCTTTGCGACCTCGTGGACTGTAGCCCACCAGGCTCCTCTGTCCATGGAATTCTCTAGGCAAGAATACTGGAGTGCGTTGCCAGTTCCTTCTCCTAGTATAAAAGAAAACAAGAGTTTAGATTCTGTGGGCAACATCGAAGAGCTAGATTAAACCTGCTGCTGCTGCTGCTGCTGCTGTTAATTCGCTTCAGTCGTGTCCGACTTTGTGCGACCCCATAGACGGAAGCCCACCAGGCACGGCCCTCCCTGGGATTCTCCAGGCAAGAACACTGCAGTGGATTGCCATTTCCTTCTCCAATGCATGAAAGTGAAAAGTGAAAGTGAAGTCGCTCAGTCGTGTCCGACCCTCAGCGACCCCATGGTCTGCAGCCTACCAGGCTCCTCCGTCCATGGGATTTTCCAGGCAAGAGTACTGGAGTGGGGTGCCATTGCCCTCTCTGAAATTAAACCTAGTTAGGTTTTAATTTGGAAAAGTGAAATGTGAGATAAAGTTTGAAATATAATTAAAATTTTAACGTAAGAATAAATAAATACTTCCTATATGACCCTGGGCTTCCCTTGTGGCTCAGCTGGTAAACAATCTGCCTGCAATGCAGGAGACTTGGATTGGATCGCTAGGTTGGGAAGATCCCCTGGAGAAGGGAAAGGCTATTACCGACTCCAGAATTCTGTCTTGGAGAATTCCATGGAGTGGGGTCGCAAAGAGTTGGACACACTGAGCGACTTTCACTTTCACTTTATATGACCCTACATCTGGTCTTACTCTTGAAGTTTAGGAAGGTCAATCATTTTCATCTCTAGTTCAGAGGAAACTTGAACTAGTTTCCTGAACTTGATTAGTTCAGCCTAATCAGGCTGGTTGGTTCGTGTCCAGTGTCCAGTATTCTGCGGTGATGTTGTACAGGCATATGAGAGGACAAATGTTTTCCCTTTCTTCTTACAGTGCTCTCCTATACATGAATGATGACTTTGAAGGAGGAGAATTCATATTCACTGAGATGGACGCCAAGACTGTGACTGTAAGCAAGTCTGTTCTTGCAAATTTATCTAGCATTTTTCAGTCTCACTTTTGCCATTTTCCAAGGGCTGCTGGATTTCAAATATTCCTGAGCTTGAGAATTCAAGAGGTGAACAGAGATCCAGTAAATTTATACATCATAAAATGTTAGAAATGGAATGAATCATCAATAAAAATCTTCTTGTCCATTCTACATATGGGTGATTTAAAGAATATTTTTTAAGGATCATATAGCTAGTGTTAGAACTGGAACATAGGTCTTCAGATTCTTTTTCAAGTAATTTGATGGAGACATAAAAACACTTGTTCTTAAATTACCCACTACTAGGATAAGTCACATGTCTCTACAGAATGACTTTCATGTACCCTAGTGTCCTGTGTGCTTAGAGTGAGCGTTGGTCATCATACCCGTCATTATCCAAATTACTATATGTGTGTGTGTATATATATATATATATATATATATATGTATGTATCAGTTCAGTTCAGTCGCTCAGTCATGTCCGACTCTTTGCGACCCCATGAATCACAGCACGCCAGGCCTCCCTGTCCATCACCAACTCCTGGAATTTACCCAAACTCATGTCCATCCAGTCGGTGATGCCATCCAGCCATCTCATCCTCTGTTGTCCCCTTCTCCTCCTGCCCCCAATCCCTCCCAGCATCAGGGTCTTTTCCAATGAGTCAACTCTTCACATCAGGTGGCCAAAGTATTGGAGTTTCAGCTTCAGCATCAGTCCTTCCAATGAACACCCAGGACTGATCTCCTTTAGGATGGACTGGTTGGATCTCCTTGCAGTCTAAGAGACTGTCAAGAGTCTTCTCCAACACCACAGTTCAAAAGCATCAATTCTTCGGTGCTTAGCTTTCTTCACAGTCCAACTCTCACATCCATACATGGCTACTGGAAAAACCATAGCCCTAACTAGACAGACCTTTGTTGACAAAGTAATGTCTCTGCTTTTTAATATGCTATCTAGGTTGGTCATCAGAGAAGGCAATGGCAACCCACTCCAGTACTCTTACCTGGCAAATCTCATGGACGGAGGAGCCTGGTAGGCTGTAGTCCATGGGGTCGCTAGGAGTCAGACACGACTGAGCGACTTCACTTTCACTAGGTTGGTCATAACTTTCCTTCCAAGGATCAAGCCTCTTTTAATTTCATGGCTGCAATCACCATCTGCAGTGACTTTGGAGCCTAGAAAAATAAAGTCTGACAGTTTCCACTGTTTCCCCAACTATTTCCCATGAAGTGATGAGACCAGATGCCATGATCTTCGTTTTCTGAATGTTGAGCTTTAAGCCAACTTCTTCACTCTCCTCTTTCACTTTCATCAAGAGGCTCTTTAGCTCCTCTTCACTTTCTGCCATAAGGGTGGTGTCATCTGCATATCTGAGGTTATTGATATTTCTCCCAGCAATCTTGATCCCAGCTTGTGCTTCTTCCAGCCCAGCATTTCTCATGATGTACTCTGCATAGAAGTTAAATAAGCAGGGTGACAATATACAGCATTGACATACTCCTTTTCCTATTTGGAACCAGTCTGTTGTTCCATGTCCAGTTCTAACTGTTGCTTCCTGACCTGCATACAGATTCTCAAGAGGCAGGTCAGGTGGTCTGGTATTCCCATCTCTCTCAGAATTTTCCACAGTTTATTGTGATCCACACAGTCAAAAGCTTATATGTATGGTGTGTGTGTGTGTGTGTGTGTGTGTGTGTGTGTGTGTTTGTATATATATTCACATAATTCTGGTGGTAAGTAAACCTATACTTGAAACTTGATATATATACATTCACACAGAAACATACGTGTTACATGTTCACACTTTGGATGAAATTCTAAACACATCATCATAGACTAAAAATCAAAAGTTAAAATCAGCCACGATGTTCCTAAATAAACTAATGCCTTTGGAAAACCAGCCTCCTGAGCGCTTATAAACCATATAGCCAGAATCTTTGGTCTTTAAGTCAAACAGTATGTAGAAAACATGCACGGTGAAAAAACAGAATTTCTGATTGAGGAGATAATTGAATGGTAAATAGATTATGACACATTTCATTCCTCTATGCAAAGCTAAAATTACTGAAACATGTATGTAATAAAGGATTTTCCATTATATAGGCTATTTCCACAACTCTTATACGAGTTTATGTATTTTCCTTCATATTTTGTACTCTTTTCTCAGTATCATTCATGCCATACCAACTGGAGTTTAAGCAGATGATATTTTTAAAATTGCATTATCAGATTTAAAGGGAAAACTTATGGGAATTCTGCCTAAAATTGTCCATAAATATTGATATAATTAAGAAAATATTCAATGTAGTTTAATATACTGTAATTTAAATGGTCATGGTGCCTCAAACTTTTTTTGTTTATTTTGGTAAAAAGCTTAAATTTTAACATGTCAGCATTTTGATGTCTCATGATCTAGGAAATTAAATCAAGACTAATGATCTGGACTCAATTTAAATCCTGATACACGACTATCACCTGTTGAAAATCCTCTGTGCAGAACGTATTTGATTTCTGAGCTCTGTTAACAGGTTCAGAAATGCTTACATTTCACACAATTGGAAAGGGAAATCAAACAGGTGGTTGAAAGATTTCTTTGCTTCTACTCCATCTACTGGCCAAATTTGGAAATGCCCAATGTTTGAAAGTAAACCAGCCGGGAATACTATGTATAAATCGTTAATGAATCACTACATATCTGAATTCACCAGTTTCTGAATGCAAGCTCATTGTAATTTTGCTTTTTAAAGATGTGAAATCAGACACTACTTCCCTTTTAGATATTTATATTTTTAATATAAAGGTGTAACTATACACAAAAGTACTAATTTAAACAATGTTTTGATGAAAAAGTTCCAATTTGCCAAAATAAGTTCTACTTTAGATGAATGAATATGCTTCAATTTAGGGGACGTTTTGTAGCTAATTAAAATTCTGAGGTAACCAATGCCAATAACAAAGAGAAATGAGTAGTTTTCCTTTTTACCTCTCCCCTCTTTGATTCTGGAGGGAAAAGTGATTTATTTCTGGAGCAGGGAAATACCCCAACGTTTGGCTCCACAAGGAAGAAAATTGTTCTAAATTCTTTACTTTCAAAAAATCTGCAATTTCCTTGGTGGTTCAGTGGTTAGGACTCCCTGTCTGGAACTGGGATTTGATATGGAGGAGCCTCGTGGGCTGCAGTCCATGGGGTCACTAAGAGTCAGACATGACTGAGTGACTTCACTTTCACTTTTCACTTTCATGCATTGGAGAAGGAAATGGCAATCCACTCCAGTGTTCTTGCCTGGAGAATCCCAGGGATGAGGGAGCCTGGCAGGCTGCCGTCTATGGGGTCGCACAGAGTCGGACACGACTGAAGCGACTTAGCAGCAGCAGCAGCAGGGAAATAAGGGGCTTTGCAGGGAACTAGTGGAAAAGCTATTGGGAAGTGGTAAAGCTCTCTGAGAAATGGTAAAGCTCAGTTCAACAGTACATGAACCGAGAACTTCCAAGTGTTCCAGCTGTATTTAGAAAAGGCAGAGGAACAAGAGGTCAACTTGCTAAAACCTTTGGATCATGGAAAAAGCAAGAGAGTTCCAGAAAAATATCTACTTCTGCTTTATTGACTGCTCCAAAAACCTTGACTGTGTGGATCACAAGAAACTGTGGAAAATTCTGAAAGAGATGAGAATACCAGACCACCTGATCTGCCTCTTGAGAAACCTGTATGTAGTCAGGAAACAATAGTTAGAACCAGTCCATAATAATGGACTGGTTCTGAATTGGGAAAGAAGTACCTCAAGGCTGTATATTGTCACCCTGTTTATTTAACTTAAATACAGGGTACATCATGTGAAATGCCAGGCTGAATGAAGCATGAGCTGGAATCAAGATTGCTGGGAGAAATATCAATAACCTCAAATATGCAGATGACACCACCCTTATGGCAGAAAGTGAAGAGGAACTAAAGAGCCTCTTGATGAAAGTGAAAGAGGAGAGTGAAAAAGCTGGCCTAAAACCCAACATTCAAAAAATGAAGATCATGGCATCCAGTCCCATCACTTCATGGGAAATAGATGGGGAAACAGTGGAAATGTGACAGACTTTATTTTCTTGGGCTGTAGAATCACTGCAGATGGTGACTGCAACCATGGAATTAAAAGACACTTGCTCCTTGAAAGAAAAGCTATGACCAAACTAGGCAGCATATTAAAGAGCAGAGACATTTCTCTGCCAACAAAGCTAGTTAAAGCTATGATTTTTCCAGTAGTTATGGATGGATGTGAGAGTAGGACCATAAAAAAAGCTGAGCACCAAAGAAGCAATGCCTTCAAACTGTGGTGTTGGAGAAGACACTTGAGAGTCCGTTAGACAGCGAGATCAAGCCAGTCATTCCTAAAGGAAACCAGTCCTGAATATTCATTGGAAGGACTGATGCTGAAGCCTAAGCTCCAATACCTTGGCCATGTGATGTGAAGAGCCAACTCTTTGGAAAAGCCCCTGATGCTGGGAAAGATTGAAGGCATAAGGAGAAGGGGACGACAGAGGATGAGATGGTTGGATGGCATCACCGACTCAATGGACATGAGTTTGACCAAGCTTCAGGAGTTGGTGATGAACAGGGAAGCCTGGCATGCTGCAGTCCATGGGGCTGCAAAGAATTGAACACGACTGAGCAAGTGAACTGAACTGAGTGGTAAAGAACCCGCCTGCCAGTTCAGAAGATGTAAGAGACACGGGTTTGACCCCTGGATGGGAAGATCTCTTGGAGGAGGGCGTGACAACCCACTCCAGTATTGTTGCCTGGAGAATCACATGAACAGAGGAGCCTGGCAGGCTACAGTCCATAGGGTTGCAAATTGTCAGACACAACTGAAGTGACTTAGCAGCATGCATGTACAAGCAACTAAGATCCTGCAAGCTGTGTGGCATAGCCAAAAAAAAATTGAAAGAAAAATCTGGAAGTTGTATAATTACTGAATGGTGGCTTAAGATTTACATTTATTCAAGACAAGTACAGCACAGAGCCTTCTCTGACTTTAATCATCAGTTAGATGTAAAGCAAAAGGAACTTTCTTTTTATCATACTTAGAAGAAACGTGGATTATTTTCAACAGCAGTATTTTCAACACAGTTATTTAGGAACTTTAGTTTCTCTGTGCAAGTTTGAAAAAGATAAAATCTAATGAGTTCCTTTTGCTTCATGAAAAACTAAACTCAGTGGGGCTGTGTTCCAAAAGTGTGTTGACAATCATTTGGCTAAACTTCAGAATACATTTTCTCATAGAAGCAACATTATCAGTGGAACTTGTTTATTTCTTCACATACCTGAATTATGAGAGGTGATTCTCTCCATTCTCTCCATGGAATGTGATGACCATTTCACCTGATAACTTTATTTCCTGTATTAGGTGTTATTTTGACCTTTTCTTTGTCTTATAGATGAGGAAATTGGAAACAGTCTATGTCTTCTTCAGCCCCAGGATTCCATTGTTCTTTGACAAAACTTGACTCAAGTAATTGAGTAGAAGGATGGAGAAGGGGGATTGTAGAAATGTTCACAGTATTGAAATTGAGAGTCATGTTTTCACTCTTTTTCTCAGGCCTCTATAAAACCAAAGTGTGGGCGCATGATCAGCTTCTCGTCTGGAGGAGAGAACCCACATGGGGTGAAGGCAGTCACCAAGGGCCAGAGGTGTGCGGTGGCTCTGTGGTTTACCTTGGACCCACTTTATAGAGAATTGGTGAGTTTCTGACCCCTCGCCCTCAGAAAGTCATGACACACCCTATAGAACTGCTTCACGAACTAATTGATCGAAAATTCTTATGAGTTGATTCATAACCCTTCAGGAATCTTAGAGATCATGGGGGAAAAAACTTTTACAGAATCCTTTCTGTCTGCTTTCCAATACTGGCTCTGTTTTCTAAGCAAGAACACATTTTCTTAATCAGATCCATGACTTAGCAAATACACATCTGATTTTTGCACTGTAAGTTTTAGGAAAAGGGGCTAAAAATGCAGTTCTTGATCAGATGGGTTTTTATAAGTGAATGTTTGCAGAAATAGACATCTCAGTGATATTCAGCACTCTCCTAAATTAGTCCAAAGTTTATTAACAAATTGTAGCATCAGGAGAGAGCAATCATTTTCCACTGGTTACCAGGAAAACTGATTTGTTGTCTCAACAAACCCTTAAAATGTTCACCGAATCATTTATGAAACACTTATCGAAGACAATGAGGGGACATGAAAATTTATTATTATTTACTACTATTAAGTTAAATATTAAAATATTGTTATTGTCTTAGAAGTGACTGAGGACACTTAGTCTGGATACGAGACTGTGATCTCACCCTTCTGGATGTTCTGAGCAGAGGTATAGTGTTTGTAAGTCTGCCCGGGTGATGCTCGTAGAACTCACCTGCCGATGCAGGAGACATACGAGGCCTGGGTTAGATCCCTAGGTTGGGAGGATCCCCTGGTGGAGGGCAT
Organism: Aepyceros melampus; assembly: GCA_006408695.1. Taxonomy (NCBI): domain Eukaryota; kingdom Metazoa; phylum Chordata; class Mammalia; order Artiodactyla; family Bovidae; genus Aepyceros; species Aepyceros melampus. Next base: position 156,934 of record SJXQ01012233.1, read on the forward strand.
AGCAACCCACTCCAGTATTCTTGCCTGGAAAATCCCATGGACAGAAGAGCCTGGTGGGCTATAGTCCATAAGGTCACAAACAGTTGGACATGACTGAAATGACTTAGCACGCACAGCACGTGAAGCTATAGAGGAATGAATTAAATCCTATAGATACAGCCCCTGAGAGGAGTATCTAGGCTCAACATAAGGAATAACTTTCAAACCAACTCCACCATTTGGTAAAATTCTCTTCTTTGGAAGCATAGAGTTACTTGCACTGGATGACTCCAATCACAGCCTCAGCAACTTCTTGGCATGGAAAGTGAGCCTGAACCTGAATCTTCATGGCAGGGGCTACACCAAATAACTTCAAAGTCTCCTCCAGCCTTGAGCCTTAATGAAGCTATGAAATTCTAGTCTTTAAACTGGCGTGCGAACCAGTTTTCCTCTTTAGACCCCTAAATTGGATCCAATTGCATCAGAAACAGTTTAAAATAAATTTCTCTTTCTTATATACTATTTTTGCCATCCAAACCTAACTCGGTTTTTAGGCCTCATTTCTAAACATTCTTTCACATGTTTCAGAAATGTTTATAAAAGGTCTACTGTGTGCTTGGAAAATTCCACTAGGTGGGCCCTGGGGAGGCCCATGATTGAACAAGGCAGAGCTTTGACCACAAGGAGCTTGGAGAGGCCAACAGGAGAATGATCGGGAGAAGAGAGCCATCCGCATTTGCAGGGAGATATCAAAGGAGACTTACTTACATAGAAAGTGTTGGTCACTCAGGCGTGCCCAGCTCTTTGCAACCCCAGGGACAGCAGCCCACCAGGCCTCTGTCCATGGGATTTTCCAGGCAAGGATACTAGAGTGCCATTTTCCTTTCCTTCTCCATGATTGTTAGCATAGGGCAACCCTAGAAGAGCAGAGGATGACAGCTGGGCACAAAAGAGAGAAAGAACAGTCCTGGCAGAGGGAGCAGGGCAGGGAGAGATCTGAAAACATCACAAGGGACTGAGAAGTCGCCTTTACCTGTAATTGCTCTCTCCTCTCGCCTCTCCACGGCCAAAATGCCAGTGTTCCCCACATCATCCCTTCTTGACTAAAGAATCTAGGTACACAGTGGAGATAACAACATTGTTGGAGAATTGTCTCTTGTTTTTTAATCTTTAGTGTTAAACAAACATTCAATCTGTTTTATTATTCAGTATCTCAGCCTCTCCTTCAAGATATTTGTTTCTATCAAAATACGCGCACACACACACACACACACACACACACACAAATAACACAAAGTTCTCTTCTGTCCTTCCTAACCTGGAAAGTACTAGGGAAAATCCTCCAGTTCCAGGCTGTGGCGACATCTAGTGGTCACAGAAGAAAATGACCAAAGCTTCTATGGCAGCTACCAGGAAAATCTTGCTTATGACATGATTCCCAGACTTTGCTCCACAATGTAGTCAACTGGGGATCTTTACAAACTATTGACATTTTGGCTCCCACATTTAAAAATCCTAGATTGGTTAATTTAGGTGTAGGAAGTTTTAAAAGTTTCCCAGATGATTTCAATCTGTAACAAAGTTTGAGAGTCCCTGAGTTGTTGAGTCGCCCAGTCGTGTTTAATACTTTGTGACCCCGTGGACTGCAGCATGCCAGACTTCCCTGTCCATCACCATCTCCTGGAGTTTGCTCAGACTCATGTCCATCAAGTCGGTGATGCCATCCAACCATCTCATCCTCTTGTCCCCTTCTCCTCCTGCCTTCAATCTTTCCCAGCATCAGGGGCTTTTCAGATGAGTTGTCTCTTCACATCAGGTGGTCAAAGTACTGGAGCTTAGGCTTCAGCATCAGTCCTTCCAATGAATATTCAGGGGTGATTTCCTTTAGAATTGATTGGTTTGATCTCCTTGCAGTCCAAGGGGCTCTCAAAAGACTTCAACACCACAGTTCAAAGGCATCAATTCTCTGGCGCTCAGCCTTTTTTATTGTCCGGCTCTCACAGCCTTACATGACTATTGGAAAAACCATAACTTTGACTATGTGGACCTTTGCTGGAAAAGTAATGTCTCTGCTTTTTAATATACTGTCTAGGTTTGTCATTGCTTTTCTCCCAAGGAGCAAGCACGTTTTAATTTCATGGCAGCAGTCACCATCTGCAGTGATTTTGGAGCCCAAGAAAAGAAAGTCTGTCACTGTTTCTATTGTTTCCCCATCTGTTTGCCATGAAGTGATGGGACCCGATGACATCCTCCTCGTTTATTTGAATGTTGGGTTTTAAGCCAGCTTTTTCACTCTCCTCTTTCACCTTCTCAAGAGGCTCTTTAATCCCTCTTCACTTTCTGCCATAAGTGTGGTGTCACCTACATATCGAAGTTACTGACATTTCTCCCCAAAATCTTGATTCCAGCTTGTGCTTCATCCAGCCCGCTTTTTGCATGATGTGTTCTGTATATAAGTTAAATAAGCAGGATGACAACATACAGCCTTGATGTACTCCTTTCCCAATTTTGAACCAGGCGTTAGGCATCTCCTTTCAGGTTAAATCCCTGAACAGAGAAAGCCTGCCTTTCAAGACGTCATCAGAGCTGGCAGACTTACATGCTCATTAGAGTTTACTTTAAAGGCATTACATTCTCAAGGAGTATTAAGCGTCATAAATTCTTAAGGATGCCCAACATTAGAAGCTTTGATTCCTTGTTAGAGAGTTCCATCTCTCTTTTCAACTTCTTTTCTTTCAAGAGAGACAAAATTGCAACAGTTTCTTGTGCAGTCAGATCGGAGCGTTTTGTATCTACATCAATTTGCTAATCAACGAGGTGTTTTCCCTGCATTAATAAAGTAGGACTCACCCAGGGGCTTTGCTAGTGGCTCAAAAGTAAAGTATCTGCCTACAATGCAGGAGACACCGGAGATGCAGGTTCAATCCCTGGGTTGGGAAGACCCCATGGAGGAAGAGATGGCAACCCACTCCAGTATTCTTGCCTGGGAAGTTCCATGGACAGAGAAGCCTGGCAGTCTATAGTCCATGGGGTTGCAAAGAGTCGGACACAACTGAGCATGCACACACACACTCAACGCATTTTATTTGGACATTATGACCACTATTTAGTTTTCTGTTATTTAGTCTATCTGGTCCTTGTAGGTGCTTTTATGTCAACATTATGCTCACTTATAAACTCTTGAATAAAGGGGATTTTATTATCAAGTCATAAAATAATCAAATTATTTGTATAACTTACTATGCTGGGAACTGTGCTGGGGACTACCTATAGGAGATGCAAATTGTTTTAGGCATAACTTTTATCTTCAGGGAACTTGAAGTCAAAGTGAAGAGACAATACAGGGACCCGAGTAATTAAAACCCAAGGCAATATTCAGCAAGAATTATCAGGCCAAAAATGCATGCTGTTCAGAGGACAGAAAGAGGGAACCAGCAAAGGTCTCATGGAGGAGATGGCATTTAACAGGAGCCTTAAAGGATGAGCATGATTTTATAAGGGAGAGACATTGCTGGCATGTGAGACATCTACCCATGAGTTTCTTCATCAGCTATTATACTGGGCTCTGCTGTGTCTAGTCACTCAGTCACGTCCGACTCTTTGCGACCCTGTGGACTATAGCCCACCAGGCTCTTGTGTCCATGGGATTCTCCAGGCAAAAATACTGGCATGGGTGGACATGTCCTCCTCCAGGGGATCTTTCCAAACCAGGGATAGGACCTGTGTCTCCTGCCCTGCAGGCCAATTCTTTACCACTGAGCATCCTGCTAAATGTTAGTTGCTTTTCTGGGCACAGGAAATAGAACAGTGCCCCTCCAATGCCAAGATTCCCTGTTTTCATGGAGCTTACCTTCTAGTGGAAAAAGGCAACACATAAATAAAGAATAAACAGCTGAAGGATTTTCAGGTAGTGAGAAATGATGTATGGGAAAGAAAATAAGACAATTGATTTGAAAGTAAAACGGAGGGGGTAGCGAAGTGTGAGAGGGCTCTCCAGACAAATGAAAGGAAGAGGCCAACGATGATAAAGGTCTTGGGAGGAGGGTTCCAGGGGAGAAGAGGCTGTAAAGGCCCAAAGATAAGAAGGAGATAGAATGGTCAAGAAGCAAAGAAAGCCAAGGTGGCCAGAATATAGTACGCAGGGTAGAGAACGGGCTGAAAGGAGCACACAGAGCAAGCAGCAGTTAGACTTGAGGAGCTGTTTAGGAACATGAGTTCTCTTCCAGTGTATTCTGTAAGATGGCATAGAAAAAAATCCAACAAAATTTTTGACCTGCCCAATGGGAAAGAAGCCATGTCCCTTACCCTTTCCCCTGCCTCCCCCGGTCCTGAGAATTACAGGACAGGAAAGACTGCCGTAGCTAACATGTCATAGTAGAGAAGGTGGAAAGATATGGGGGCCTGGAGATGCCATTGGAAGTAGGCCAACTGGATCAATGGTGGGGGAGCGGTAAGAGAAACACAGGATGTGATGGAAGCAGCGTTTAAATCCTAGGGACACTCAACCTAGATTAGGATGAGGAAGGCCTTCTCAGAGTGCTGTATTCAGAGATCTCAAGGTAAGTCAGGAAGGTAGAGTGTAAGGGGAGGTGAAAGGAGAAGACAAGGTGAATTGAAGAAGAGAGAGAAGTCCAAGTCCTTACAAGCACATCAAGAAAGGTGGACCCAGAGCATCCAGCAATGGGAACCCACGCAAGGGCTGTGAGCAGTGAGCTGGAAAGGCAAGTGATCATGATTCCAGTGCAGAGGGTCCAACAGGAGCATGTGGGAGGGGGTGTGACACAGATCAGTTTGAAAGCTACCACAGCAATTAAGAGACAACAGGGTCCTCAAGCAGGAGTTGTTTTTCCTGCCACTGTGCAGTTGGCACTTTAGAGTTGCTTTTGGTTATCACAACTTGGACTTGGTTGCCACTGGCTACCTGCAGTAAGCAGAGCCAGAGATGCTGCTAAACACTCTCAGTGCACAGGACACCTCTCCACCCACCCCAACAAAGAGTTACTATCTGCTCTAAAATGTCAGCAGGGCCAAGCTTGAGAAACACTGACCTAAACTAAGGCAACAGTTCAGTTCAGTTCAGTCGCTCAGTTGTATCCGACTCTATGACCCCTTGGATTGCAGCACACCAGGCCTCCCTGTCCATCACCAACTCCCGGAGTCTATTCAAACTCATGTCCATCAAGTCGGTGATGCCATCCAACCATTTCATCCTCTGTCGTCCTTTTCCCCTCCTGCCCTCAATCCCTCCCAGCATTAGGTTCTTTTCCAGTGAGTCAGCTCTTCGCATCAGGTGGCCAAAGTATTGGAGCTTCAGCTTCAATATCAGTCCTTCCAATGAACACCCAGGACTGATCTCCTTTAGGATGGACTGGTTGAATCTCCTTGCAGTCCAAGGGACTCTCAAGAGTCTTCTCCAACACCACAGTTCAAAAGCATAATTCTTTGGTGCTCAGCTTTCTTTACAGTCCAACTCTCACATCCATACAAAACCACTGGAAAAACCATAGCCTTGATTAGATGGACCTTTGTTGACAAAGTAATGTCTCTGCTTTTTAATATGCTGTCTAGTTTGGTCATAACTTTCCTTCCAAGGAGTAAGCGTCTTTTAATTTCATGGCTGCACTCACCATCTGCAGTGATTTTGGAGCCCAAAAATAAAGTCAGGCACTATTTCCACTGTTTCCCCATCTATTTCCCATGAAGTGATGGGACTGGATGCCATGATCTTAGTTTTCTAAATGTTGAGTTTTAAAATAACTTTTTCACTCTCACTTTCATCAAGAGCCTCTTTAATTCTTCTTCACTTTCTGTCATAAGAGGGGTGTCATCTGCATATCTGAGGTTATTGATATTTCTCCCAGTCTTGATTCCAGCCTGTGCTTCCTCCAGCCCAGCATTTCTCATGATGTACTTTGCATATAAGTTAAATAAGCAAGGTGACAATATACAGCCTTGATGTACTCCTTTTCCTATTTGGAACCAGTCTGTTGTTCCATGTCCAGTTCTAACTGTTGCTTCCTGACCAGCATACAGGTTTCTCAAGAGGAAGGTCAGATGGTCTGGTATTCCCATCTCTTTCAGAATTTTCCACAGTTTATTGTGATCCACACAGTCAAAGGCTTTGGCATAGTCAATAAAGCAGAAATAGATGTTTTTTCTGGAACTCTCTTGCTTTTTCCATGATCCAGTGGATGTTGGCAATTTGATCTCTGGTCCCTCTAAGGCAACAGTAAGTGCACTGAAAAGAAAGGGGCAGAAACAAGGGGCAGAACAGAGAGGACTAGGTCGTATATCTGATCCAAGAAACCATCATCAGGCTTTTGGGGTGAATGTGGAAGTCGTGATGGTCTTCACTGAGAGAAGAATTCTGTGAAGAGGACAGAATAGGTCTGCGGGGGAGAAGCTGCAGAATTCAGCTTGACCACTGAGCTGGAGCACTGAGTTGGAGATGTCTGTGGACCACAAATTAGAAATGGAAGTTGCAGTTGAATATATAAGATTTCTTGACACGAGAGGAGTCTTGGAAAGTAATTGCTGAGTACACAGGGAAGTCAGCTGAAGGCACCTGGATAGGGATGGAATGAGGCTACATCTTTAGCTGGGTTCAGCGTCCATTCATGTACAGATGATGCCTGGAAATGTTGGGGGACCATCTGGCACTGGCATCGCTTGTAACAGTGAAGTTTGTATTGTCTTTTTTTACAGGAGCGAATACAGGCTGATGAAGTGATCGCAATCCTGGATCAAGAACAGCAAGGGAAGCACGGACTGCATATCAATCCCAAAGATGAGCTATAAAAATGAGAAAAAGAGTCTCTATCAAATATTTATTTAAATTGTTAATCTTATGAGAACTTTTTTATTTTTGTACAGAGCCACGGTATAAATTAACAGGTTAATATGAGTCAGCAAATCTCCCTTCTGTGCCTAAGGATGCTTGCTTTGCCTCAGTCTGTCTGTCTGTCTTGGTTTCCTCAGCAGATTGTCTTTCAAAGCCCAGTCACCCCTTCCCCACCGTGCATGCGCGCACACACACACAGACTTCATTTGCTGCAGATCTTAAAACTCAAGCAGAAAGAATAAGTCCGTTCCTGGAGAAACAACAACTCCCATGCATGCCCAGATCTAAAGTTAGAATGTGATCGGACTCAGAAGGCCTTTCTGGCTCCGTGCCTTTCAGCCACTGTCTCTCCCAGAGCTGATGGCTGTGACTCTGAAGAGTCCGTGGTGAGGTCAGAACTGCCTCCAGTCACTGGTCTGAGGGCCCCCCAGGCTCTGCAAAGGAACAGCTCTGATGGCGACTGTGAGACGGAGGGTCAGCCTTCCCAGGCCTGGGTGGAGGTTTTGACTCTGGTGTTTTTAGCATAGAGCACCTTACACTGGAAGCTTTGATTCACCCTCCACTATGCGCTAGTCCAGAGAGGACTCCCCTAGGAGTGTTGTCTTTAAAAAACATTGTTCAAGGGTTGAAGTAGGATGGTCTGCATCCCAGAGATTCTGAAAGAACCTCAATGTGGGCACCATGGCTACATTGCCCGAGAGAGGGATGTTTTGTTCTTCAGGGAGAAAAAATGGATTTCTGGTTGATTCTGCTCTTCATCTGAGTGTATTATGAGCCCCTCTCTTCCCCTTCCCCCACCTTTGGTGCTCTCCAGCTCTTGGATTTTAGTGTTTGTATCTGATTTGTTTAATAAAGGGAGGCTTGTTTTAATATCCAGCATTTGTCTTTCTTCTCACAAATGTTTGGTTTATCTCCAGGTAATCCAAACAGGAGCTTTGGGGACCACCCAGGGATAATATTGGGTCATGGTTCATTTTGTTGGCAGGGGCTTGGGGCTGCAAGGAAGGTATGAACATTCCTTCTGAAGAAACAAGGGTGGTTAGCAAAAAGCTGTTAATCCAGAGAGTATCTGGGGTCCTTGACGCTGGTTCTAAGGAAGACACTACGAAGAGAGTGTTTTGCGGGGTTGGGGAATGAGGTTATTCTAGCCGAGAGAGTCTGCTCCACTAAGCCAGGGGAGACCACCTGCCTTTTTGATGGGCAGTGGTAGAGACTATACCCCTTAAGAAAACCAACAGATAAAAGCATTTTCTAAAGACTTATCTGGTGGTCCAGGGGCTAAGACTGCTCCCAATGCAGTAGACCCAAGCTCCATCCCTCGTCAGGGAGCTAGATCCCACATGTTGCAACTAAGATCCTGCACTAAGAGTTCTGCAAGAAAGTCTGCAATGCTGCAGTGAAAATCAAAGATCCCACATGCTGTAATAAAGACCTGGCACAGCCAAATAAATACTTTTTAAAAATAGCAATAATATATTCAATTATTATTTAAAAATTGATAAAAATCACAGTTACTTTCTGCCATTTATGATCTTGGGTAGTGGTAAGAGCATTCATCCTTTGAGACTGAAAAATTGAGTCATAATGATTTGTGTGCCATCTGTTTTTCACCCAACCCTCTGGTTGGGAGAGTGGAAAGAGGATTAGATTATAATCCCAGCCGATCAAATATGCTCTGCTGTGTGACCCAGAGCTGGTCTCTTTCCTTTTCTGGGCTTCAATCTCCTCTGAAAATGACATCATTGCCAGTAATTGTTTCCAGAAACCATCCCTCTTGATCTAAATACAAAACAAAGCTAAAAGAAAACAAACCTAAAACTCTGATTTTAGAAATATTCACAAATGCCAAATTTACTTCTACTAACATTTGGAGAATTGTGAATGGGTTCATTACGTGTGTATGTGATTTTAAAACCCGGAACCTAATTTTAGGTCTGAAATTCCCTGAGCTTTGGAACAGGAGGTTGCTATTTGTCTGCTCCTTTACTGAGAAGTGTTTGCTGACGCTCAGATTTGCTAATAGGAGGTTCTGGCCAAGGATCTAATTTCTGTTTTCTGGCAACAAGGCATCAACAAAGAAAACCATCTTTGGCTCAGTGCGGTCCCCGCTTCCTGGGTGCTCCCAGTGCTCTGGGAGAGGCCAGGACTCCAGCATCGAGTCTGCCTTTCAGTCCCACAGGCAGTGAGCAGAGGCCTCAGGAGCTGGGCGTCAGGGTAAATCCCCATCTTGTACCATCCCTGACAACACAGAGTTGTTATTCCTGTTGTGCAGGCTACCGGGGTTGGGTTCTCTACTTGGGACATCACGTAGACACTCAGGCATTTGTGTTCTAATCTGCCCCACATCAAACCATACATAATTTCATTCAAATATTAGGGAGTGTCATCAGATGATTTTTAGAAGACTGGGCTTAGAAATCACTTTCTATGTGATGTCTGGCCCCTTGTGTAGAAGGATGGGTAAGTTCATTAAATTTTCAGAGCTAAAGGAGGCTGTAGAAATTGCAATTCAATTCTGTCTTTCTGTCTGGGAGGAAACTGAGGCTCAGAGGTTGAAAAAAATGATTGTGTGGTTGCAGAATTCGAGCAGGAAGAGCTGGGGCTTCTGCATTGACTTGCACGAGAATACGGGCCCAGGGCAGCATCCTCTAGAAGACGGGTAACTTTTTCTCTTTGGCCAAAGTGGTACTTGGTCATCAGTCCCTGGATGGACCTGTAGTTCAGTTAGGACCTGCAGGACTGTGTTCAGAAGTGATGTGTTTCTCTAACTCACTTAAAAGTGCTATGTGTGCTTGAGCAGCCCAGGCTAAAAGCCCAGTTTTTATGACTCCACGTCTAGGACTCTTCACCTCTGTCTCATGGGGAGCTACCTCTCACCCTGATGACTCTGCCTTGTGTGCAAAGCCCACAGTATTACAAAGCTTCTGTTTTCTCCTGCATTGTTGGATTGAATCCTTAAGACACTGGACGGGTTCTTACACTAGAAACCCCAGGAGGTGTTCGGGGTCCAGATTATGAGGCCTGTTTGGCAGATGAGGAAACAGAGAGCAGTGAAGCGAAGTCAGAGCCTGTGCCCACTGGGCTTAGAGGGTGCAGGTCTGAGGCAGAAACAGTCTTTTGAGCAGGAAGGAAAACAAGTGCCAGCTTGTTTGCTCCCAGGCATGCCTACTCTGAAATAGTACATTCATGTAAGGAACAGAGTTAGATTTCTATCAAACCTACACTTTTCCTCCTTTCTTATTTTCCCGTTGATGTGTGAAAGCATATTTTCCCTTCTCTCCTTGGAGAGGGATTGAATGTGGTTGCAAAATCCAGTGAAACACCAGACGCCGGGGCCTGCTTTCATGACGCTTGCCGAAGGGAAGAAGGTTCTAGTCAGGTGCCATTCTCCACCCTCTCCAATGCAGGAAGGATCTGGAACTTCCGTTTCCTCTTGAGAAAACCCTGACTCAGAATGACCCATTTTCTTAGAAGTGTGGGGTCCCTTCCTCAGAGCCCTGAATGTGAACTACTTGACAGGAAATTTTAGTTTCAACATGGTTTTCATCACTGCTTTGTGCATAGAATTTTCGGGCACTTTTTCAGCTGAGGAGAAGCCATGGAATGAGTCAGTGCCATTTAATAATATATATCTATGAATTTTAATTGAAGTACAAATGCTGAATTATTTCACATAAGACAGCCACGGGGAAAATCTCCCTCACTACGTCAAGAAAGGAGGTAATGAGGGCCACCTCACTAGATCTTGATGCCAAGAATTAGGCATGCTGAGGTGACTGACAATGGCAGGGCGAAGTGGGGAAAGGTGGAACTGGTCCCACATCCAAAGCTCTTCGCAGAAACAGGAACCGTTTGGCAAAACGCCCCCAAACCACAAGTTAAATTGGCCCATGGGATGATTCTGGTTGCATCCTGCCAAGAAGTCTGTGATGTGAAGTGACCTCCTCCACACAGTCCCTCTTCCCACCCACAAATCTACTCCCAGATAATTCGATGTTTTCAACATGAGATGTAAGGGCCCCTACTGTTCCAGACTTGCATGATTTCTTCAGACACACCAAGGTACATAACATCCACCACTGTTTGTGCTCGCTGCTGGGTTGGAACTGCAGACTCGTGGTGTCCGAGCTTCCTCCTTCCCACCTCCCACCGGGTAATCATGGTGTTTTCTCTCCCTGCTGCTGATCTTGGAGGCCAGACGACCTCAAGTCTGGAACAATCTGATCTTAGATCCTGGCTTTCTCTACAATAGATGGCATCTGCCATGTGAAAAGCTGGCTGAGTCACTCACCTCTGCATTGAAAGACCTTATAAAGGGCTCACAAGACAGATAGCCAAACAAAAGTTTCCTGTTCTCTCTTCTCCTGACATGCATTGCTAGGGAGGAAAATCTAAATGCTCTGTTAATTCAATATACAACCCACTTTTTCTGGTCACTTGCTATGATACCCCTGGGGGGAAGGTGAACAAAATGAGCTTCACCCTTTCTTTCCTTGTTAGGCTATTACAGATTGAGGCTAGAGATGGGTTTGACAACCTTTCTACCTTAACAGCCCTTCTATAAGCCATCTTCTGCTTTGGAAACTCCATTCATCTGAGTGTCCTCTTGAAATTGAGGGTCATCCAGTCTCTCTGGGAACATTTGCCCTTGGCCCACTGTGTCAGATTCAGGTAATTTCCCTCATGACAGAGGTACCTAAAAAGGCCCTGGAAATCCTACCTAGACCCCGTAAATTATCCTCACTTCTCCCAAGCTGATGCTGTTACCTCTGAATTGCTATCTGATGGTGAGTGGGGAGAAAGATGGGGACCAGACAAGTAGGGTTGCCTGTAAAGTCTCATCTTTTTCCACGTAGAAATCATATGTTCCATTGTTTCAAAGGGTTATAATCACGGTTGGCATTTCAAAGCTTTTTTTTATGGTCTTGAAGCACTTGGCAGTCAAATGAAAGTACATAATTATCCCGAGAGACACATCAGTGCAATCTTCATTTTGTAAACAGAGAAAAGGAACAGGCACAGGAAAGGAGGTATAGGAAACCTCTGGCCATTTAGGAATTCATTCCTGAGATACCTTGTGAGTGGCTACTTAGTAGGGGGTTTAGAGACATGTTCAAAAATGAGTATGATTTTATCCCCTCCTTTAAGAAATTCAAGTAAAGTGGAAAAAATAGATGTAAAGGAATGGAAAATATGAAATGAGGCAAGTGTGGTGACAGGAGGGCTATAATAGAGGCAGGTATAAAAAAGGCCATATGAGTTCAGAGAAGGGAGTGGCTGGAGGGAGGGAGAGCTTAACAGAGAAGGTGGCAGTTACGTTGGGTCTTGAGTGCCTGTCTGTCACCAATAAACAGAAATGAGCCACTATGGTCTTAGCTAAAACAGTGGTTTAATTTGAGCTTGTTGGTTTCTTGGGTTCTAAAATATTAACCTTTCAGAAGAGTTGGAGAGTTTATTTTATGTGTTTAAAGATTCTCTCTCTCTCTCTCTTTTTTTGACATGGACCATTTTTAAGGTTTTATTGAATTTCTTATAATATTGTTTATGCTTTTTGGTTGCAAGGCATGTGGGATCTTAACTCCCAATCAGGGATCAAATCCACACCTCTTGCATTGGAAGGTGAAATTTCAACTGCTGGACCACCAGGGAAGTCCCTGGAGAGTTTATTTTAAAGCTGGTGTTTTGAAAGTGGGGAGGGATGAGATTTTTACTACAAATTGCCCTGGGAATGCAAGTTAATGAATGCTGTAAAATCCAAATAAATACCAATTTAAAAGGGGCTTTATTTTATTCCCTTGTCAGGAGGTTTATTTAAGTGGGTGGAGCAAAGCCACTCAGGATCAGGCTTCTTGATTAAAAGTAGAGCCCCAGCGGGTTTCAGAAAAAGCTGAGGGGAACCTCACCTTTCAGGTCAAGATCCATGAAGTTGCCCAGCACTTCCCTCTGTCCATGAGTCCAAGAAACCCCTCCTTCCATATGCCCTGGGGCCAGCCACTCTCTCAAATTCTTACACATTCATCTCACAAATGGGAAAAATGATGATATTCCAGCGCATCTGAGGATATTCATGTGTGTTGTCTGCAAAACCTAAAGCATCTGGTAAAATCAGTCAAGCTTATTGTGAAACCAGAAAACTATGGGATGTTTTAGTAAGGACATTTCTTTCACTGTCATGCAGGGAACAGAGTTTCAGCAGCTTTGGGACTCCTTGGAAGCAAACTGTCTCCAACAAACATTGAAGGGGACCTTCTACCTCATTTAAAACCAGAGTCCAATAAAACATCATGCAATAAACTGTCCAATCACACTTGTCATGTCTGTTCTCTGTACCTGTTTTTGATTTGTTAAACCTTGTAAATGCTTTTGAAGGTCTTAAGCAATCATACTGCTTGGTTTTAGAATAAATTATAGAATACCTGAGGCTTAGAAGCCAACTTCAAGACTTCTGGTCACCAGAATAATATTCTGAGCTCTCATAATATTCCACCATTTAGCAACATTTACTGAACAGATACCCCAGGATTTTTGTGGTATTTGAAGTTCAGAGTTTCAGGACATGTTTTCTTCATGAGATAATATGAATTAGAATTATATTTATTTGTAGTCATTATTGGTTAAAAAAAAAAATGCTATTTAGATGTTTTTCTTCTTCTCAGCATCCCAGATAAGGGCTTCCCTGGTGGCTCAGTGGTAAAGAACCCATCTGCTAACCCAGAGACTTGGGTTTTACCCCTGGGTCAGGGAGATCTCCTGGAGGAGGAAAGGGCAACCACTCTAGTATTCTTGCCTGGAGAATCCCATGGACAGAGGAACCTGGAGAGCTATAGTCATTGGCATCTCAAAAGAGTTGGACACCACTTAGTGACTAAACAGCAACAATAATCCCAGAGAAAGTTATAACAATATTTTTAGCAGAATTGAGTTCTGAGAAGTCTTAATTTGCAGTTTATTCTACCTTTAGTTACTTCTAGTCAAGAACAGACATGAAGGCATTACGGGACCTCCATGGACTCCACCGTGCCGAGATTCCTGGAGGGTGTTCCATTTCCTTCATTGTTTAGCATTGTGGTCACTAAGTGTTTCACGGTCTCCCGGGAGACAGGACCATTATTCACACAGAGGGAAAAAGAAACCCATAACAGATGAACAAATTGACTTCAGTTCACAATAGATGTTAGTTTCCCAAACAAAAAATAAGTGTTTGTACTCTCTAAGGATGCTTTGCAGTTCTGATCACTTTTTTTTTTTTCTGAAAAGTCAGGAGGCAGGAGGAATTACTATAAGTTTATCTGATTCCAGGTCTCCCCACTCCTCCAAACTCCAGTGGAAATCCAGAAGGAGGTTCCTGTCTTCAGTAAGATGGTTGATACCGCTGCACAGGGAGGGTGCCAGGTCTGATTCCAGTTCTGTTCCAACACGCTCTGGTTTCCTCACGGGGAGCATTCTGAGTCTTCTCTGAACTTTCAAGCCGCAGGGCTGAGGGTATAGATTTTCTTCCAGACGTTTGGCTTCTGAATAATGTTTTTTGTCTCTAAGGGTCATAAAAGTGTATCTGATGTTGCTCCTTGTACCATGAACTTCTCTTTGAAGCACCAGTGAGCCACTTCAAAGGCTCAGCACCACACGGACAGGAAGATGCTGTTCCTGGAGTCTCTGCTCTACCAAAGTGTGCCCACCAGCCTGGGACACTTTGCCTGCCAAGACTCTTAAAGACCAGGTGTCAGATACATCAAATGTGACAAATTGATATGCTGAAAACTTCAACCATCCTGCCTTCAAAACCAGCCTAGAATTCCATCATGCTTTGAACTCTATGGGGAAAAGAAATGCATCAGTTACATGCAGACTGGTTTACAAATTATGCAGAAAGCTAACTGAAAGGACCTCGGAGCTCAGCACAGAGTGCTCATAGCCACCATTCAGTCCACAGGTAACTGTCCAAAGCTGTTAGACTGGGGCAGCCAAGCCTGTGGCAGAAACACAAGGAAGAATCATAGTCAAAATAAGGGTTTGTACTGATACTACAGCAAATGAAGATTGCTGCAAATAACAGATTATAGGTTGAAAGGGGCCTTAGAAAGCATCCATTCATACATCCCTTATTTTAGAGTTGGGGCAACTGAGGCCCAGAGAAAGTTATTCACCCAACTTTATTATGAAAGTTACTGCTAGAATCTGACCTTAAGTCCCAGGTAGCCCAACCCCTCATCCAGAGCCCCATACTGAGAGACAATGTGCCATAAAAAGGAAGGCTCAGATTTTATACCTCCCAGGCTTGGAAACCCTTGTTAACTTTACCAGGTCTCTGATAATGGTCACATTTATTATCCTCTCATTCTCCATGTTTTCATCTATAAAGGACTAGTAATACCTAACTGATGAGTTGTCATGAAATTTAACTGAGGTAATAGAAGTAAAATGATGCTTGTTAAAAAGCAGTTGTTACTTTTACTATATCACCTCAACAGAAGATAAATGGACTGGACTATGATTTCTCTAGCAATACTTTTCCAGCTATCACAACATTTTTTAATGTGTTCTCCCATGAGGCATTTTGGAATTGCCAAAGTTAATTTTCATACAATTAGATTTAAGATTCATTTCTGGCCAAAAATAACACACTTATTGTTGGGGCAGGGACACAGGAGAAGAGAAACTTGTTATACAAAATCAAGAGGGTGTTTTAATTCCAAATTGGCTGTCAACTATCAGTCTAGAAAGGATATTCTTGCCTTTCCTGTAGTCTCTTTGTCTGACCTTTCTGACTTCCTAGCCTCCCTTGCACTGAGACTTTTTGGTGATTTTGCCCCATTCTTCTGTCCCAGCATGTTGAAAGTCATAATTTTTGTGAATTCCTTTTACTAAACATTCTCTGCCTTGTTTTTCCACTGTGCAGAAAATACAGAATCATTGCTTAGCAGTAGAGGGCACTGTCAGCATACTTTGCTTTAAGGGGTTAAAAAAAAAGATGCTTCTGAACATGCATTCATTCATTCATTTTGATGAGTATTGATTTAACATCTATTGTGTGTTCAGTATTATGAGGAATGCTAAGGCAACACGGGAACTGATAGTTGCTGGTTGGGAAGGCTATACAGTGAAACATGATATGCAAGGTACCTGAACAAACACAAAGAACGGGTGTTCAGGGGAGGTGGGTTTGAAGAGAACAGAGTTCAAAGAAGGCGTCAACAGCCTGGGAAGAATTTTTGAGGGGATTGGTCTAGAGTTGTACCTTAAATGGTGAGTTGGACATAGAATGGCAAAGATGGGAGAAGCAGAAGGTAAAATAGACAGCGAAAGTGAAGAGTCTTGCATTGCCGTGAACATCGATGCCATAACCATGGTAACTACTACTCTGATGAGTATTACCTCTGCCTCCTAAAATAGTCGTCACAGTGCTGCATCGAACACTGGAGTGTGACCCTATATTCAAGACAGCAGAAGAGACACAGATGTAAAGAACAGACTTTTGGACTATGTGGGAGAAGGTAAAGGTGGGACCATATGAAAGAATAGCATTGAAACACGTATATTACCATATGTAAAATAGATGACCAGTGAAAGTTTGATGCATGAGGAAGGGCACTCAAAGCTGGTGCTCTGGGACAACCCAGAGGGATGGTGGAGTAGGAGGGAGGTGAGTAGGGGTTTCAGGATGGCGGGACACCTGTACATCGGTGGCTGATTCATGTCGATGTATGGCAAAAACCATCGCAATGTGGTAAAGTAATTAGCCTCCAATTAAAATAAATAAATTAATTAAAAACAACGACAAAAACCAGTCATCACAGTCACGTGCTTGGAGGATTTCACAACCATGACTTTGTTTGGCCTTAATGAAATCCTGCCACTTCAGCTCTATAGGTATTATTCTAATTCGACTAATAAAAACATTGAGACCCTTAGAGGAAAGGTGACTTGTTTAAATTCATGGTCTCTCTTGGGGCTAGGATAGCCAAATGAGTTTTTTTCCCAGCAAATACAGCAGGAAACTGTGGATCTCATGACACAGACTCTCGGAGCAAAGAGATTTGGGGATCCAGAGTAACAGGATAAGCTTCAGCTGTCATTCTGGCTTCGGGTTACTGAGGGCTTGACCGAAAGCTAGACTGCGGGATTGGGTCTTGATCCTGTAAACCTCAGAAAGGCTTCTGAGGTTTGGGGAAACTAGAGATGGGTGGTTCTTGACAGCAGTTGCATTGCAGAGCTGGCCTCTGAGGGAATAGAAGAAAAGAAGAGAAATTGAGATAAAAATAAAGAAAATATGACAGGATTTGAGGCTGTGAGTGGCAATAAGTGGGAGTACTCTGCTCCTGGTGGGAGGTAATTTTAATATTGCCTTTAATTGATGGCACACAGAAATAATAATACAAAGCAGATTGACTTTTACATTTTCTAAAATTTATTTTATTAAGTATGTTAATAAAATACTTTTATTAAAATATAGTTGCCTTACAATGTGTTAGTTTCTGCTGTACAGCAAAGTGATTCAGCTATATATATGTGTGTGTGTGTGTGTACATGCATGCTAAGTCACTTCAGTCGTTTTCCATTCTGTTCAGCCCTATGGACTGTAGCCCACCAGGCTCCTCCGTACATAGGATTCTCCAGACAAGAATACTGGAGTGGTTTGCCATGCCCTTCTCCAGAGGATCTTCCCATATATGTACATATATATATTTATAGATTCTTTTTTGTATTCTTTTCCATGATGATTTATTACAGGATATTGAAGATAGTTCTCTTTGCTATGCAGTAAGACATTGTTGTTTATTAATTCAAGATCTAATAGTTTGCATCTGCTAACCTCAAACTCCCAATCCGTCCAGAGTCCCCCACTCTCCTCAGCAAGCACAGTCTGTTCTATATGTCTGTGTGTCTGCTTCTGTTTCATGGATAAGTTCATTTATGTCTTATTTTAGATTTCACGTATAAGTGATATCACATGATATTTGACTTTGACTTACCTCACTTAGTATGACAATCTCTAGTTGCATCCGTGTCGCTGCAAATGGCATTGCTTTATTCTTTTTTGTGGCTTAGCAGTACTCCATTGTATATATGTGACACATCTTTTTTATCCATTCATCTGTTGATGAACATTTAGGTTGCTTCCTTTTCTTGGTTATTGTAAATAGTGTTGCAAAGCAGATTGACTTTACATTGACTGGTTTTAAATTTCCTACAGAAAACACACCCCCTTATTGCCTGCAACTCAGGGATCTGAACCCACTACTCTCTTGCCCCCACTGCCTACACCCTCTGGTCCACCAGTGCCAAGGTACAACAGAAGCACAGCCTGAGTCAGGTTGGCAGTAGTGGGACTCAGAATAAAGAACTGAGGAAACCTATTTTGAAGAAAAGAAGAGTAGGGACTTGGTGACTGACAGAATCACCAGGAAAGAAAATAAAATCATGATTCTTGGATTTTGAGGCTAGGAAAATAATGAAGTCAATAATGCAAATAGGGAAATGAGGGGGGCAAAAATTAGCTGGTTTCAAAGGAATGTGACCTTACCGGACAGGAGGATTCCCAAATAGCAACTCCACGGGAATGTTTTGGTACAAACATATTTTCTATTCTGTTTCTTGATTTTCTTAATTCCACTTTTCATCTGAAACTTATAAATGATGGGGGTTGCATATAGCTCTTTTACAAGGAGACTGAAATGAGGGATAAGACTGCCAAGATATTAGTGTTATCATTCTTCACTTAAGAGTCTTCCACTGACATCAAAACCAGTGTCACCATTCTTAAGGTGAAAGAACTATGCACACTGGAGTCCTGTGTACTTTATCCTCTCCTTGAGTCTACCTTACACTGCTGCTCATGCTGCTCAGATATCTACATTCTATCTTCTCTTCCCAGAACATCCTCTCGTCCCCAAACTTCTCCAGCTTCACCAGGAAACTCTCACAGGAAGGTAGCCAATGGTCCCTGGTTCTCTGAGACGGAGGAGCATTCAAACCAGGACAGTCCCTGGCAAACCTGGGGAAGTAAAATAAAAAACTGACCTTACATTCGAATCAAACTTTATCTTGTATCCTTCCTCCTCTAGGAAGCCTTCCATGATTCACTACAGCTCCGGGCTAAAAGTTCCAACTCCCTCCTGGTTAGTCTACCCCACCCTTCATTCCCCTCTGCCATCCTTCCCACTCTCTTGATTACTGAGTTGAGGTGCATCTCCCCTGCTCTCCACAGCAGATGTCTTTGTGGTACCTCCACTCTCCCATCCTCAGTCGAGCAACCACCATCTCCCGTCTCTCTGCAGAATTATTGCAGAAACCTCCAAACTTCTTTCTTTCCATCCTTGTTTCCTTTGAGTGTATTCTCCACACAGAAGCCAGAGTCATCCTTCCAAAATGTAAGTAAGGCCATGTCACCCGTCCGCTCAGAATCTTTTATGGGTTTTCCGTCTCACTGGCTTAGCCAGTTACTCTCTACTCTTAACGTCTATACATTCCCTACATACCTAGTCAGCTCCAGTGGCGCTGCCTCATGATATTCTAGAACACACCCAGCTTGCTCCTGCCTCAGTGTCTTTGCATACATTGTTGTTTATGTCTGAACCATTTTTCCCTCAGGGGTGCACATGGTGTACCACTCAAGCCAAGGGGTTGAGGTCAAAGCACACTTTCTTAGGGGAGTCTTCCATGACCTCTTTCTACACTTGAATTCCTGCAGCTGCCATTTCCACTCCTCTTCACAGCTTTATTGTTTCATATCACTTACCACCATCTAATATTTTACCTAATAATTTTTTTCTACTGCCTATCTCCTTCCACTCCTTCTAGGATGGGAATTTTATTCATTACTGTAGTTCCAAGGCTTAAAAGAGGACATGGCAGAGAGTAGAAATCTAGAAACAGTAATTGAATGCATAGTCAAGGCTATGGTTTTCCTGTGGTCATATATGGATGTGAGAGTTGGACTGTGAAGAAGGTTGAGTGCCGAAGAATTGATGCTTTTGAACTGTGGTGTTGGAGAAGACTCTTGAGAGTCCCTTGGACTGCAAGGAGATCCAACCAGTCCATTCTGAAGGAGATCAACCCTGGGATTTCTTTGGAAGGAATGATGCTAAAGCTGAAACTCCAGTACTTTGGGCACCTCATGTGAAGAGTTGACTCATTGGAAAAGACTCTGATGCTGGGAGGGATTGGGGGCAGGAGGAGAAGGGGATCACACAGGATGAGGTGGCTGGATAGCATCACGGACTCAATGGACGTGAGTCTGAGTGAACTCCGGGAGTTGGTGATGGACAGGGAAGCCTGGCGTGCTGCGATTCATGGGATTGCAAAGAGTCGGACACGACTGAGCGACTGAACTGAACTGAACTGATACATGATTACAAGCAGGAATGAACACACAATTAAAGGACAATTAACTGAGAGCCACAAGTTTCAGTTCAGACACATAGGATTTGGGTGAGTTTGAGAAAACTGATTTCTCCCTCTAGTTCTTATTTTCTCTAACTGCAAAATGAAGGCCTCAGACTCAGAGCTCTTTAAGGATGCTCCAAGCAGTGGTCTTCTCAAAGCCCACCAGTCAATGGTGTGTAAGAACCAGAATCCAACTTTGTCATTCAACAGGGCCCAGAAGGAAGAAAATATTAACAAGGGAAAGAAAACCATGGTGGAAATTGTAATTTGGGGGAGGGGGGCGGGGAATAGGTACAAGAGACCTGAGAATTCCATGCGAAGGACGCAGACGGTTGAGCCAAGATGACAGAGACAATTCATTATCGGGCTAAGATTGAATCTCAGCCCAGGGATAAATTATCTTAGCAGTATGGAAAATGACACCAAAGGTGGGTCAATCCCCATCTGATTACAAAGCCCTGCACTGATACAGTGAGTGATTAGAACACTACTTGGAAATCTTTCTGCACACCAGCCTAATGGCCCCCAGAGTGGGTGGATTCCAAATTAGTCATATGAGAACAGACAGTTTAACAGAAGGAGGCTGTTCTAGACTCTTCCATTCAGGAAAGTACCCTTCCTTCAGAAAAAGGAAGTCATTTGAGATGCCCCCAGCTTTCTATTGCCCACCTGTCTCAGGTGGGAGAAACCTATTAGCTCCCATCTTAGAGCGGGTCCTTGGAAAGAGGGTGGAAGACAATGGATTAGTCAAGTGAAAGGAGCCATTTCAAGTGCTACAGGTGCCACACCCTGAGTGCAAGGGACCGGACCGGTTATTCAACTTCTCCTGTACAGCTACCGTGAGGATGTACACTAAGCGCAGTAAGGTCAGTGAGTTGCTCGGCAGTAACCAAACCCGTGGTGTTGCAGGGATTATCACAGCCATCTCCCTCCATAGTTGTGGTTGAAGAGGATTTTGCTGCTGTCACCTTGTTTGGTAACACAGCACTAGCAAATGTTGCAAGTGTAATTGTTGCTGTTGAAATATCCTCTTGGCAGTTCCTGGTGGGTATGTGTGTGTTTACCATCTTTTCAAAGTGGCTCTCTGGGAACTTAGATTCCACCTCAAGGAAGTAACCATGGATTGAATTTAGATCCAGCTAATAGATATCAGACCCCTAGTTCTTGCCAGATGTTGTATTGAATGCTTTGTTATGCTGTAAACCTTGCAAAATCGTGCCATCCATATTTACAGATAAAGAAACTGAGCTCAAGGGAGTTAAGTAACTTCCTTTAGGCCTAGTGAGAGCAAGTTGCCAAGCAAGCCAGGATTTAAGGATCTTACCCCCCAAGACACATAAAACCTTGGGAAGAATGTCACTGCATAAAACCAGATCGTTTATGTCTGCTTGGGTTGAAGCAGTAGCCAAAACTGTGGAGCCCTGTCCATTCTTCCCTCTTTGTCAGTCTCTATGCTCTTCCCGTAGTTCAGTGGAACATATTCCAAAAACTTGCTGGATGAAGTGAACTCTAAGCCACTTCCAACTCTAAAATGCTTTAAATATATGATTTTGAGATGTTTCTATCATATCAGACACGTACTACCAACTCCTTCCTCTGAAAAAGTATGCGAACTAACCAGACCTTGGATACAGAAATTTGAACATCATTGTTTATGAAATCGTAGAATGTTAAAGGCAGAAGAGACCCAAGAAATCAACAAATCCAAAAATTCCATGTATTTAATAAAATAATAATAAATTTAGTTTTTATTGACTGATAGAAGCCCAGGAAGAAGACATTATTTGCTTGGGGAAGTCAGCTGGTCAGCTGTCTTTCTTCCGGAGAGGTGATATTTACAATATGCAGCAATCGGTACATTCTAACCAATCAGAACGCGTGGAGCACTGGGGTGGGATACCAGGGAAGCCGTCCCTACAAGGCTTTACCGTGTCAGTTACTGGATTATGAAGATGTCCCAGGGATTCTAGTGGAGGAATTGAGGTGTCTTGTGTCCTAGGTGTTAGGCTGATTCAGGGACTGGGCTGGTGGAATTATTTAATAACTGGTAGAGCCATCCTGGTACATAAGAATGCAATATCGTTTCTCAGAATACGCAAAGTTGCAGGGGTTCCTTGTAGTTGCTGAAACTCTTTTAAGGCAGCTGGGGCTTTGCTCCACTGCTGATTCTGCTTTCTTTTCAGGAGGGGAAAAAAGAGGCAGGGAGGGGCAGAATTTCTATCAGCCAAGTGTCACATTCAAGAATTCCACCCAGAGCCACACAGGTGCAGATACCTGAAGGGCATTGCCGGGCAGATAGCGCTGTCTCTGGTAATTGGGTTGACATCACCGAACAGCCTCAGAGGACTTGAATCCTTTCCACAACTCCACCTCCTCCCATTTGGTGGTGAAAACCTCAGATTGGGAGCTGAGTGATCATCCTGAAGTAGACGCAGGGAAACCTGGAGGTCAATTTTAAGGGAAAGACTTTTTTCCCCTAGGTTCTGATCCAGATATTCAATGGAAAGAAAAGGACCAAGCTCAGAGTTGCCTTCATGTGTGCTGGGTGTGTGCTTTAGTCACTTCGGTCATGACTGACTCTTTGCACCCTATGGACTATAGTCCACCAGGCTTCTCTGTCCATAGGATTCTCCAGGCAAGAATACTGGAGTAGGTTGCTACTTCCTTTACCATGGGATGTTCCTGACCCAAGGATCAAACCCGCATCTCTTATATCTCCTGCATTAGCAAGCAGGTTTTTTACCACTATCACCACCTGGGAAGCTCCAAAGTGGCTGTCAAGTGCATATAAAGAGGGAGCCAAGGATGGCCCCAGAATTCTATACTCAGGAGGTTACAAGAGCCCTTAATGTGCTCTTGGCCCAGCCTTCTGTCTAAGACTTGAATCTTCAAAATGAAGAATCTCTGACCCCAACCAGACTGAAAGGTCCTTGGTTCCTAAATGAGCATTGGTTCCCCCCCACCCCACTTCCAGACATTTCTACATAGTTTCCTCAGGCTCCAGTACCCTTTCTCTTTTCCTATTGTCTGGGGCCCTTTTTGCTACCCGCCTTCCAAGTCTTATTTCAGAAAATGCTTAGATAAGAGCTTGCATGAGATGTCTTTTAGAAACATCTCTCAGCCGCTGGAACTTCACACATGCAGCATTCACTGCTCTGGTGTTTCCATCCTCTCTAGGCTATGAACTACAGAAGGGGGGAAGCTCTGTTACACCTGTCCCAGAGGACCTACACAGGAAAGGCATTCAAATGTAAATGAATGAATCAATAAATCCCTTGCAATATCTTAACTACTGATAAAGTATTTACACTCACCATTTCATATTATCATTTCATCAAACTTACGAGGAAGATAAAACTTTTTACACTTATAAGAAATAATATTTTCATGCCCATTTTATGGATGACAGCAATAAGCTCAAAAAGAAACAAAAAACAAACAAACAAAAAAAAATCCCTGACATATATTTAAGACATGTATGGGCCATTCAATGTGCTAGGTCTTTTCAAATCTTTTTATCATATTTATTCTTATAATAAACCTTTGAAAAGTTACATTACTCACTCTTGAAAATTTTATTTACTTTTAAATTGATACACCCTTTTCAGGGTATGAGTTTTGACCAAATGCATCCTGTCATGTCATGACAATCACGACACCAAACTATTGTATCAACCTCAAGCTCTTCTTTACAGTCATTCTCTCCTTATCCCCAGGTCCCTGCCATGCCCGATTTGTTCTCCATCCTTATAGTCTTTGCAATCATATTTTAGTAGGTAAAAAAAAAACAAAACTCAGAATTTAAATAAGTCACACAATGCCCGATGTTCAAGCTGGTTTTAAAAAGGCAGAGGAACCAGAGATCAAATTGCCAACATCTGCTGGATCATGGAAAAAGCAAGAGAGTTCCAGGAAAACATCTATTTCTGCTTTATTGACTATGCCAAAGCCTTTGACTCTGTGGATCACAATAAACTGTGGAAAATTCTAATAGAGATGGGAATACCAGACCACCTAACTTGCCTCTTGAAAAATCTGTATGCAGGTCAGGAAGCAACAGTTAGAACTGGACATGGAACAACAGACTGGTTCCAAATAGGAAAAGGAGTACGTCAAGGCTGTATATTGTCACCCTACTTATTTAACTTCTATGCAGAGTACATCATGAGAAACACTGGACTGGAAGAAACACAAGCTGGAATTAGGAGAAATATCAATAACCTCAGATATGCAGATCACACCACCCTTATGGCAGAAAGTGAAGAGGAGCTCAAAAGCCTCTTGACGAAAGTGAAAGAGGAGAGTGAAAAAGTTGGCTTAAAGTTCAACATTCAGAAAACGAAGATCATGGCATCTGGTCCCATCACTTTATGGAAAATAGATGGGGAAACAGTAGAAACAGTGTCAGACTTTATTTTTTTGGGCTCCAAAATCACTGCAGATGGTGACTGCAGCCATGAAACTAAAAGATGCTTACTCCTTGGAAGAAAAGTTATGATCAACCTAGATAGTATATTGAAAAGCAGAGACATTACTTTGCCGACTAAGGTCTGTCTAGTCAAGGCTACGGTTTTTCCTATGGTCATGTATGGATGTGAGAGTTGGACTGTGAAGAAGGTTGAGTGCCGAAAAATTGATGCTTTTGAACTGTGGTGTTGGAGAAGACTCTTGAGAGTCCCTTGGACTGCAGGGAGATCCAACCAGTCCATTCTGAAGGAGATCAGCCCTGGGATTTCTTTGGAAGGAATGCTGCTAAAGCTGAAGCTCCAGTACTTTGGCCACCTCATGCGAAGAGTTGACTCACTGGAAAAGACTTTGATGCTGGGAGGGATTGGGGGCAGGAGGAGAAGGGGACGACCAAGGATGAGATGGCTGGATGGCATCACGGACTCGATGGACGTGAGTCTGAGTGAACTCCGGGAGTTGGTGATGGACAGGGAGGCCTGGCGTGCTGCGATTGATAGGGTCGCAAAGAGTCGGACACGACTGAGCGACTGAACTGAACTGAACTGAATAGGTGATTAGGCTTTGCCATTGAATCCAGACTTCTGATTCTCTCTAAAGGTGAGAACTGAGAGCATGGAGCCAAGGGAAATGCTTGGCCCCACTCCCCTGCCTCCCTCCCTCCTTCCACAGAGATGGCCCATCCTTAGTGCAGGTTCTGTGAGAGGCAGGGCAAACACAGCCTCTTTACTGGGGCCAGATCTGATAAACTTCCACCTCTGATCACTCACAAGGTGCTAAGGGAAGACTGTGTTCCTATCCAGTGGAAGAATCTGAAAACCATATTCTCTACAGCCTATTTAGCAGATGACGGTCAAGGGACTGGTCTCTTTCCAGTTGCCTCGCTTATCTCTAAGACAAGAGGTTCTGAGAGGAGGTCACTACTAAACATTTAGTCTTTCAATTTAACAATTCCCCCACCCCCCCATCCAAGGCCCAGGGATTGTTTTCCAGAAGTGGGTAAGACTACAGGTGAGCCTGGCTGGCACAAGGTGGGCCCTGCTTCTAATTGGTTTTATATCATTCACTGTTGTGGTTGTTCATCTGGGAAGCCAGCCATGGTCTCTGCAGGAGCAGTCGCACAGGGCCAGCCTGGGGGCAGCGAGCACAGATCTTACCAGGGCTCCCAAAGCAAACAAGTTTAGAAGCAGCTTCAAAAGTAGAGAGCAGGCTGCCGCTAGGAGAGGGCCATTTCCCTGGGAGGTGTTGGCTTCCCGGGCCATGAGGAATAGAGAAATCATTTTATCTTCATCCTGCTTTTAATCAGGTTGGCAGGATATTGGTGCCACTGTCTAAACGTAATCTCTTTTCAAAATAATAATAAAAAACATACTTGTTTGGGGAGAGCTGAAGGAAGATGTGAATGTATGATCTGCCCTGACAGATAATAGGAAATCGCTCCAGGCCTCCTGTATCCCTCCCAGGCCCCATCGTTCCTTCTCCCCATTCTTCTCAGGCCCCACTTCTCTGTCTGTATTTCTTTAGGATATAATTCTTTTCTTATTTTAGGAAGTCATTTGAAATTTCTGAGTGCTGACCCTCCCCTTCAGGCTGCAGTCCTGACTACAAAATGCCATCATGCCCTACCACCTACTGAAGTTGGATCTACTGGTGAAGCCCTTTTAAATGAGTCGCCCTGATGGTTTAGACGAGAAGCCTTCAAAGAACCCAGCCTTGGCTCCCTGCATCCTCTACTGACGGGCTGCAGCCATAATAACGGACCAAATCCAAGGCTTTCACCGGGGCTGGTAGGTGGTAAAAGTAATTCACTGACTACAAACCCCACTTTCTGGCCTGGTTACTAACTAGCTGGGTGATCTTGAAAGAGCTGTGTACTTCAATATGAACATTATCTTCTTCATCTGTGCAACGGAATACATAATGCCTAACTTAGAAGGTTGTAGAGAGAATAACGCACATCAAGTGGTGCACAGAACACACCCCACAGGAGTAATTATAATCAACCTCATCCTCGTCATCTCCATTACTCAACAGACTTCAAACAACAGTGTTTGGGTATTTCTGCAAATTATATACCTGGATGTTCTCTGCCTTTTGCGGCCCATCCAGCTTATGATAAGAGGAAAGCTCCAGCTAATGCTTAGTCTTTATTTTTAAAAGGAACTTCTGCTCTGAGAGTCTCTTGTTTTCCACTCCAAATCTGGTGTTACAGCGAGTTGTAGATGGAAGGATCCTTTCTTTCCTTGAACCCAGGGACCAGAGTCCAGGACAAAGGGCCAACTCTGGCCCTTTTCTTCCACATCCTGCCCTGGTCATTCTGCCCCTAGAATCAAAGTTTTTCTCCAAAATAGAAGGCAACTTCTAATCAAAATAAAGACATGGTAAAACAAGCAAATAAGAAATCTTAAGATCACAGATCAGCAATGCAAAACTGAAAGCCCGGAATCCTTTTCTCTTCCTGCCCCAGCAGCTATTCCAGTCAGGAGGTATATGTACTGAAGCTGTGTGCCATTCTTTGACCAAGGGTGGGCATTTTTCCACCTCCTTCAGTCTTTGTCTATTTTAGATGGATTTCCCTTGTTATGATGTCTGGCTTTAGAGGAGAAGATGTGAGCCACACAGAATACGTATGTTTAACTCATAAGACGTGAGATCATTTGAATGCAGAAAAATGCCTTAGACTACAGCTAATTACTAGTGTGGGGTTGGATGATATTATGGTTCATTCACTGGTGATTTCCTGGATCAAAATGATGCCTGATTCCCTTATCTCAATATCTTTTGAGCTATATCACCCCTTCCTTCCTTTGACTTCAGAACTTAAAAAAAAAATGGACAGAATGAAAATTAATAATGGTAAATAATGAATTCATAAGACAATCTCTTTAATTATTTTTTATTTTTTTTATCAGTGTATGGCCGATTAACAATGTTGTGATCGTCTCAGGTGGACAGCAAAAGGACTCAGCCATACAGATACTTGTATCCACTTTTCTTCAAACTCTCCTCCTGTCCAGGCTGCACATACGTTGAGCACAGTTCCCTGTGCTATAAAGTAGGACTTTGTTGGTTATCCATTTTAAATATAGCAGTGTATACCCAGCAGCACATCTGAAGTTAAAGGCTAATTTAGCTCACGTCTTTGACCATTAAATATACATGAATTTGTTATCAAAGTAATACTTGGAATTTAAAGACCAACTTTTAGTTCAGGGCTTTAAAATTGTAGTGACAGTAGTTCTGAATTCCCTTACTTTCTTTGGGGGAAAAAGTAGAGTTCTCGAGAAACTTTAAGATGTAGCCAAGACTGCATAGTAAATGGTCAGACTACCTAATATTTCCGTTCCTTAATTACCCTTTCAGATAACTTACAGTCTTAGTTCTTCATCTATTAAATGAAAATCATAATCTTCCCTTTCGTACAGTGTCAGGAACCATGTTGAAAAAGTACACACACACATACATAACATATAAAGGAGAAAGATATATATTTATATATATATATGATATATATATATATTTATGCTGATAAAAAAGATGATGGTGTGAAAGTGCTACATCAATATGTCAGCAAATTTGGAAAACTCAGCAGGGGCCACAGGACTGGAAAAGGTCAGTTTTCATCCCAATCCCAAAGAAAGGCATGCCAAAGAATGCTCAAACTACCGCACAATTGCACTCATCTCACACGCTAGCCAAGTAATGCTCAAAATTCTCCAAGCCAGGCTTCAGCAATACGTGAACCATGATGTCCAGATGTTCAAGCTAGCTTTAGAAAAGGCAGAGGAACCAGAGATCAAATTTCCAACATCCGTTGGATCATCGAAAAGGCAAGAGAGTTTCAGAAAAAACATCTATTTCTGCTTTATTGACTATGCCAAAGCCTTTGACTCTGTGGATCACAATAAACTGTGGAAAATTCTGAAAGAGACGGGAATACCAGACCACCTGACCTGCCTCTTGAGAGATCTGTATGCAAGTCAGGAAGCAACAGTTAGAACTGGACATGGAACAACAGACTGGTTCCAAATAGGAAAAGGAGTACGTCAAGGCTGTATATTGTCACCCTGCTTATTTAACGTCTATGCAGAGTACATCATGAGAAACGCTGGGCTGGAAGAAACACAAGCTGGAATCAAGATTGCCGGGAGAAATATCAATAACCTCAGATATGCAGATGACACCACCCTTATGGCAGAAAGTGAAGAGGAGCTAAAAAGCCTCTTGATGAAAGTGAAAGAGGAGAGTGAAAGAGTTGGCTTAAACCTCAACATTCAGAAAACAAAGATCATGGCATCTGATCCCATCACTTCATGGGAAATAGAAGGGGAAACAGTGTCAGACTTTATTTTGGGGGGTTCCAAAATCACTGCAGATGGTGACTGCAGCCATGAAATTAAAAGATGCTTACTCTTTGGAAGAAAAGTTGTGACCAACCTAGATAGCATATTAAAAAGCAGAGATATTACTTTGCCAACAAAGGTCCATCTAGTCAAGGCTATAGTGTTTCCAGTGGTCATGTATGGATGTGAGAGTTGGACTGTGAAGAAGGCTGAGCACCGAAGAATTGATGCTTTTGAACTGTGGTGTTGGAGAAGACTCTTGAGAGTCCCTTGGACTGCAAGGAGATCCAACTAGTACATCCTAAAGCAAATCAGTCCTGAGTGTTCATTGGAAGGACTGATGTTGAAGCTGAAACTCCAATACTTTGGCCACCTGGTCTTTTCATTTGAGAAGACTCTGATGCTGGGAAAGATTGAGGGCAGGAGGAGAAGGGGATAACAAAGGATGAGATGGCTGGATGGCATCACGGACTCAATGGACATGAGTTTGGGTGAACTCCAAGAGTTGGTGATGGACAGGGATGCCTGGTGTGCTGCAGTCCATGGGGCCACAAAGAGTTGGACACAACTGAGCTACTGAACAAAACTGAACTGAAAGGAGGAATATACTTATAAATAAATATATTTATATTTATATAAAAATATATACACACATTTTATTTATATATTTTATAAATATATACACATGTATATATATATATAGAAAAATACCTAAACCAAACAAGTGGCAGTATAAAAAAAACCCTATGTTTTGTGTTTTAAATATTTTTCAATTTTTAACCCAGAACAATTTATTAATTTATCCTAAAAGGTATATTTCTTAAATTACATACTTCATAAGCCTGTATATAGCAACATGGGCTTCCCAGGTGGCTTAGTGGTAAAGAATTCACCTGCCAAAAAGGAGATTCAGGAGATGCAAGTTTGACCTCTGAGTCAGAAGATCCCCAGGAGTAGGGCATAGAAACCCATTCCAATATTCTTTCCTGGAAAATCCCATGGACAGAGGAGACTGGTGGACTGCAGTCCATGGGGTTGCAAAGAGTTGGACATGACTGAACACACACATACACACACACACACACACACACAAACACATGCAGAAGTATACAAGTCTTTTAAGCAGTCCTAAGCAATAATACTGGAGAAGGCAATGGCACCCCAATCCAGTACTCTTGCCTGGAAAATCCCATGGACGGAGGAGCCTGGTAGGCTGCAGTCCATGGGGTCGCTGTGGGTTAGACATGACTGAGCATCTTCATTTTCACTTTTCACTTTCATGCATTGGAGAAGGAAATGGCAACACACTCCAGTGTTCTTGCCTGGAGAATCCCAGGGACGGGGGAGCCTGGTGGGCTGCCGTCTATGGGGTCGCACAGAGTCGGACACGACTGAAGTGACTTAGCAGCAGCAGCAGCAAGGAATAATACATGTAAATGTTATTGCTATTTAGTTATTATCAGTCTCTTGACATTCTGTACATTCTCGGGGCTTATAACACCTTTTCCTGCCCCAAATGAAGCCCCAAATGAAGGCCTCAGATTCAAGGGTATTCAGTAAAGTATGATATCTTGAGCCATTTAAAGACAAAGCCCCTTAAGCCTGTGCTTTCTGGCTTCACGGCAGGATGTAGTCAGGAGCTCAGTCCTGGAATCACATCACCATTTCATGCATTTGAGGTCCAGGCCAGGCAGAATGAAAAGAGCTGACGAGCAAGGGAACCTGGGTGTGGAGTAGAGCACTGAGTCACTGTGTTCTCACTAGATGTTAACTGGGAGGCTTCAGCCACCCAAAAGCCTTAGGCAAAGTCTCTTGGCCATTGTTTCCCCACCCATGGGCCCCCATGCTGACCAGCCATCCCCTCTGGCACCTTATAAGGGCACGCTAATTAGAAAAATCATCTTGCAAGAATGTTGCAGAGAGGCCTTTCACACGGAGTAGAACCACAGTGCCCAGAGGCACCGTGACTCAGTGGAGGAGCTCATTCCTAACACCCAGTCTAATCACTCTCCAGTCCAAAAAGGGATGACCTACATGGCAAAGGCCAGGCAAATTCCCACGGAGCCAGCTACAAGTATAGTGCATGGGAGTGGCAGGTCCTCAAAGTACTGAAAAAGTCCTAGATACACCTACAGTGTCAGGAAGAGATGGGAAGCATCCAATCGACTCCTGTGTTTATTTTATTAGTGTATATTGTCTGCCCTTAATGTAGCAAGGGTTGTGCTTTTTGCCATGGGGCAAATAATGATGAATCAGAGAGCCCTGGCCTCAGGTCTGGTTAGAGGGAAACATAGATCATAAAATGTTAAAGGTCTTATAATTTTGATAAACAAAATTTTAAAAAAATGGATTTACAAAGTCTAGAGAAGCTTTAGGCTAAGAGAGAAAGTGAAAATTTCACAAGAGAATTAATCTGAGTTGTGTCTTAAAGAACGACAAGGAGTTTGCCACACAGAGAAAAGTGTGCTAGTTAGAAGGACAAATGGACTTACGTAAGTAAATAGGAACCATTAAGGCAAAGTAAATGATCCAGCTCTGGCATTTAATTTCATTCTAAATGTTCCACAGCTCACTAATTACATGGACATAGCCATGTCATTCTCTGAAGTTATGGAAGTCGCACCCATGTGCAAGAAGAAGTTTGGTATTCCCAAAGCAATTCAGCAAGTGAGAGAGGGAAAAGAGTGAAAAAGTAGGAAATGAGTAATTTGAAACTCAAAAAATAGCCCTTGTCATTTCATCTAAGATTCAGGACACTTTGTCTTAGAAGCAGTCAGAGGCTGGCTCTGGGTAATCTTAAATTACACTTGTTAACTTCACCATTTGATAGAGTTTTATACTATGATGGCTGGGAACCACCCACTGTATATCTGTGTGTATATGTATTTTTTAATGTTGTCATTCCTCATGTCTTATCTTTTATTTTGTTTTCTTATTTCCCAGCATAGTATATGGTCTTGTGTGCATGAGGAGATGTAAACTTTCCTGTTTGGTATCTTTGGGAGACAGTTATGTGCCTGCCACTGCTTTGTCTGTATCATCTCCATACAGTTTATGTTCCTCACTTTTCTCCCTATCCTTTGAATAACATCATAAGCAAAGTTGCAGTATCTTCTCATTCCCCTTTCTTCTTTTTTATTTTTTTTTTTATGTTAAAGAAATAAGAAATAAGGTGCAGGAACACTGCTGCAGTGGCAAAAAGGCATTAGATTTTAGGGAGACCAGAATGCCCTTCCTTCTCCTGGAGGCAGATATGAGCAAAGCTGGAGTCATCATTGCCACCCATGACTCAGCATATGGTGGGGATGTTGAGATCATATTCCTAAATCATTGCTATTTTTTCTTGTAGATAAAGTAGAATCTCCTCAAAAGCTTCCTAAGTCTCAGGGTAGACATTGAGATCAGCTACATCTTTCTAGAATAATCTTCTCCAGTATCTTGGTGTCCTTCTCCAAGATAACACACTTTAATGCATAGTTTGTGGAGATAAACTTCAGCTTCTGTTCTTAGGTTAGTACTGGTCCATACACATTTACTTGCCATTTTAAATCAACATAGCCTTTGCTTATAATTCCTTTCTCTAGTCCTCCAAGACAACTCACACATCCAACTTTCTGAAAACACCATTCTGATAGTATCATCCTTCTGTTCTAAAATAAGCATTAGCTCTCTTCTGCCTAAAAGACAAAATCCAATCTACATAGCCATGCATTTAAAGTTCCTAAAGTCTCATCAAATTCTCCATCTTTATGTCCTATCATCCCAACCATAATCCTACCAACCTGGCCACCATATAGGACTAACAAAGTGCTTGAGAATCTAGTACAAACACCTGCCTGCCTCACTGGAGACTGTGACTCACCTGTGTTCTTTTCTGCTGGAGTTGCATTTCTTTTGAATCTCAAAAAAAGAAAATAAAATGAAACAAAATAGAACCATAATTTATAGCTCACCTTCTTTGACTCTTCTGAATCCAATGTAACCACTCTCTATTTGCACAGTCAATATGTGTGTTCATTGTTGTCTGGCTCTTTGTGACCCTATGGACTGTAGCCTACCAGGCTTCTCTCTTTGTCCATGAGATTTTTCAGGCAAGAACACTGAAGTTGTCATCTCTTTCTCCAGGAGATCTTCCTAACCCAGAGGTCAAACCTGCATCTTTTGTGTCTCCTGCATTGCAGGCAGATTCTTTACCCGCTGAACCACTGGGGAAGCCCTATTTGCACAGGATGTTACTAACTTTATATCTGTATTTTTCACTAGGGTACTTGGAGCTTCTCTCTCTCTCCCAATACTGTTAAATTCTTCCCCTGTTATAATATAAGTAACTTGGAGGCAGGGACTTTTGTCTGTTTGGTTCAATGCTGTATTATAAGCCCCTAGAATGATGTCCGGTAGGAGATGGATCTCAATAACTGTTCAGAGAGTATCTACACTGTTAGATGCTGAGCTTGAATTATCTACATGCATTCCTTATCTTTCTCTATTGACTGTGTGTTGCTTGAAGACATGGAGACCACAGTTTATTCATCTCTGATGTACTCAGCATAGGGCCTAGCACATAATAAGAACTTGGTTAATATTTGTTCAGTAAATCACATCATGAATGAAAGGATATGTTTATAGATGATTAACTCCACCCAATATTCTTTTAATTCTTAACTACTTTCTTTCTGCCTCTATGATTCAGACTCCTGTGACTAAGTTCTATGTTGTCCTTGAATGGAAAAGCCAGTAGCAGATGTGTGTCCTACCCTTGTTACTGCAAACACACTAACCAGTACTTTCCTTGTTTCTAAGTATCCACTTCATTTTTACTCTGAAATTCAGATAAGTGTTAGTGGTGAAAGGGGTGGTTGACTAGAAGGAAAAAATTAAAGAGTGATCAAAGGAATATAAGGAAAGAAAAATCCCACATCCAGTGCCTCCACAAACTATATTTTCTAACTATTTTGTTTGTATAATAGATAAGTATTTCACTTATAATTTATATCATTTCAATACCCTTAAAATCCACTGGAAAATTTTCTCTTCACTATAGAGAATTAGCTTTAAAACTGGATATTGCTGTTTGGTCCATTTTTACATTAAATTTAGAGTAGCTATTATATTTATAGCAATTCTAAGCTTTTTGACTCATCAGTGATATCATAAAGATAGAATCCAGATTTATTCACCTTTGTGTCCCCATTAATCCAGTTCCAGGCACAGAGTGGGGTCTAAATGTTCTTTCTTAATTTTCATATTGCTAATCACTCAGTTGATCAGTTGAATGAATATACATTTCTTAATCCATTGTTTTATGTCATACATTTTGCTGCACTCTAAGATAATACAAAAATTAATGTGACAATTAGTGCTCCTGAGTTGGTCACAGGCTAGTGGATGAATATATCCACAATGAATTGCAAATTACTTGAAACACTTTCTACTATTATTACAACTACACTTTCAAATTCTGTATCAAAAGGTAGGTACCATTTAAGAACAAAGATGCAAAATCCTCAAGAAAATATTAACAAATCAAATCTTACAATGTTTAATGAAAAGCATACACCATGACAAAGTGGAATTTATTCTAGGTAGACAGGTTAAACATTCAAAGCATTAATTAGTGTAATCCATTACCTCAATGGTCTAAAGGAGAAAAAATTATATGATTATATCAATAGATATAGTAAAAGCATTTGACAAAAGCCAGTGTCCATGAAAAGTCTCAGCAAACTAAGGATAGAAGGGAACTTCTTCAGCTTCATCAAGAACATCTACAAAACATGGAAATAACATATGTAATGATGAGAAAATAGACGTTTTCTACTAAGATTGGAATAAGACAAGGATGTCTGCTTGTACATATTTACATGTAACGTATATATATATGCATATATAACTTCTAGATCTATATTTTATATTATACATATATACCATTTTGTATTTATACATGCATATATATGCATATTTATGCATATATAAAATGTATATATGTGTGTGTGTGTGAGTATATATATATATATGGAAAATACCAAGCTCTCATGAAAGGAAAGAAATGAATAATATAAAGAAATGGAGATATATTCTATTTACGTGACCAGGGAGACTCAAATTTGTCAGGATGTAAGTTCTTTCCAAATTGATCTATAGATTCAATGCAATTCCAATTAAAATCCCAATATTTGTGAATATTGACAAATCAATTCTAAAGTTTATATAGAAAGACAGAAGACCCAGAATAATTAACACAATATTAAAGATGAACAAAGTTGGAAGAGAAACACTACTTGACTTCAAGATTTACTGCAAAGCTACAGACAGTGTGAGATGAACAGAATAACAAGCCCAGAAATGGACACACATGACTATAGTCAATAGATCTATGAGGAAAGAGAAAAGGCAATATAATGTGAAAGTCTTTCTAACAAGTGGTGCTGGAACAGCTGTATAACCACATACAACTATTATAATAATCTAAACACAGATTTCACACCTTTCACAAAAATTAATTTGGCAGAGACCATAGACCTAAATGTAAGATGCAAACTATAAAACTTCTGTGAGCTAACACAGGAGAAAGTCTAGGTTACCTTGGTTTTGGCAATAACTTTTTAAAAATTTTATTTACTCATTTTATTTTTGACTGTGCTACAGCTTTTTGCTGCACACGGGCTTTCTCTAGTTGCAACAACTGGGGGCTACCCTTTAGTTTTGGTGTGTGGGCTTCTCACTGAGGTGACTTCTCTTGTTGCAGGCTTTAGGGCATGGGAGCTTCAGTAATTGAGGCCTGAGGGCTCAGTAGTTGCAGCTTACTAGCTCCAGAGCACAGGCTCAGTAGTTACGGCAACAGGCTTAGTTGCTCCACAGCATATAGGATCTTTCTGGGTCAAGGATCAAATCCGTGTCTCCTGCATTAGCAGGTAGGTTCTTAACCACTGGACCAGCAGGGAAGCCCAGTTTTGGCAATAACTTTTTAGATAAACACCATAAAAAGTACATTCTTGAAAGAAAAATTTGAAAAAGTGGACTTCATAAAAATTAAAAACTGTTCAGCAAAAGACACTTTCCATGAAAATTAATTTATAAACCACAGAATTGGAGAAAATATTTGCAAAAGACATATCTGATAAATGCCCAACATTCAAAATAAGCAAAGAACTTTTCAAACTAAACAGTAGGAAAACTAACGTCTTCAGAGATATTCAAATATGGGCTAGAGTTCATGGGGTTGCTAAAAGTCGAACAAGACCAAACAACTCAGCACACAGGCTCATCCATTCATTCTAAAGTATGTATCACATTAAGGTAAGACATGAACAGTCACCTCACAGATGATGCATAAACATATGAAAAGATGCTAAACATTATATGTCATTAGGGAATTATTAGTATAACTTAAAACGTTACCACTACATACCTATTAGAAGGACTAAATTATGAAACACTGATAATACTAATGCTGATAAGGATACAGAACAACAGGAACGCTCATTCATTGCTGTTGGGAATGCAAA
Organism: Aepyceros melampus; assembly: GCA_006408695.1. Classification (NCBI taxonomy): domain Eukaryota; kingdom Metazoa; phylum Chordata; class Mammalia; order Artiodactyla; family Bovidae; genus Aepyceros; species Aepyceros melampus. Next base: position 193,449 of record SJXQ01012233.1, read on the forward strand.
ATAATACAGCCACTTTGGAAGATAATTTGGCAATCTTAAAAAACTAAACTTACTTTAACCATATGAACCAGCAGTCACACTCACTTACATTTACTCAAATAAGTTGAAAAGTGACATTCACACAAATCCTTGCACAGAAATGTTTATGGTAGTTTCATTAATAATTGCTAAAAGTTGGAGGCAGCCAAGATCACTTTTAGCAGGTGAATGAGTAAATAAACCACGGTATGTTCAGACAATGGAATATTATTCAGTACTGAAAGAAAATAAGCTATCAGGCCATGAAAAGACCTGGTAGAACTTTAAGCACACTTGCCAAGGGGAAAGAAGCCAATATAAAAAAGCTGCATTATTTAGCTATGTGACATTCTGGAAAAGATAAAATTATGAAGATAGTTAAAAGATCAGTGGTCACCAAGGATTTGTAGGTAGGAGTAATGGATGAATAAATGGAGCCCAGAGACTTTTTAAACAATGAAACCATATTCTGTTTGATGCTGTGCTGGTGGCTACATATCATTATAAACTGCAAAATCCCACAGAATTTACAACACAAAGAGTAAACTATAATATAAACTCTAATGTAACTATTTAATTAATAATAATGCCACATAGGCTCATCAGTTGCAATAGGAAATGGCAGAAGAGCCTGGTAGGCTACAATCCATGGGGTCACTAAAAGTCGAACAGGACTGAACGACTCAGCACATAGGCTCATCCATTCTAACATATGTACTACATTAAAGTAAGACGTTTATAACAGAGGATAAAGTAAGATGTTTATAACAGGGATGAGGCGTGAAGAGGTACATGAGAATTTTTTGTCTAAACCTAAAGCTGCTCAAAAAATTAAAACCTAATAATTTTTTTAAAGAGCTAGCAAAGTGAGGAGCAGTAAGTTTACTTGGAAAAATGCAACAAGAAATGTAAAAGAAAAACGAACTAAATAATGCCACATAGGCTCATCAGTTGCAATAGGAAATGGCAGAAGAGCCTGGTAGGCTACAATCCATGGGGTCACTAAAAGTCGAACAGGACTGAACGACTCAGCACATAGGCTCATCCATTCTAACATATGTACTACATTAAAGTAAGACGTTTATAACAGAGGATAAAGTAAGATGTTTATAACAGGGATGAGGAGTGAAGAGGTACATGAGAATTTTTTGTCTAAACCTAAAGCTACTCAAAAAATTAAAACCTAATAATTTTTTTAAAGAGCTAGCAAAGTGAGGAGCAGTAAGTTTACTTGGAAAAATGCAACAAGAAATGTAAAAGAAAAATGAACTGTTTTTACAATTTACCTTATAAATTGTAAGATAAAAATTTCTCCTTTGGAAATATTCATGTATAATAAAAATCACTCCCAACCACCAAAAGTTATTATATATGGTATTTTTGTTGGATAAGGGGGTTGCATTTTTCTGACTGAAATGACTCTCTTATGTAGATATTAAAGCTAATCATCAATATCATCATTTTATATCATGGAATCCATGAAGCAATGATAAGTCATTGGATGTGGCTTCTGGGTAAAATATAAAAAATATGGCAACAAGAAAAATATGTTGAAAATTTCCCTGTATGCTGGGAATATTTTTAAATCAAAAGTCACTCAGAAAGATGGTTTTAATTCTACAGATGAGATGATCCATCATTGCAATGTCCATTGAATTAAATATCACTCAGTTAATATTATATGGTGGAGAAGGAAATGGCAACCCACTCCAGTGTTCTTGCCTGGAGAATCCCAGGGAAGAGGGAGCCTGGTGGGCTGCCGTCTATGGGATCGCACAGAGTCGGACACGACTGAAGTGACTTAGCAATATTATATGGACAATTAAAATGTAAAAGGGGATCAGAGCTGCATAAGGCATGATCTTGAGAGCTCATAATATAATCATAAAAGCCTAAAATGTGTTAGCCCTTGAGAGTTTAATGAGACTAAGATTTTTTAGCGAAGAGGAATCTAGAAGGAATCCTGAAGAAGACAATTAAACTGAATCTTATTCAAGGCCAAGTGCAAGATTTATTTTTCAGAGGTAAGGAGTAGAATTCAAGGTGAGGAGATGATGAGTAGGGGGTTGGAGATGGATGAATCAGAGACAAAGTTTAAGAATGGTACTCTGATAGCAGAACAAAATGAACAGGATGGAAGGATTCTAGAACCAGGGAGATCTGATGATATGCTTCTGCGGCAATTTGGGGGAGAAATAGTATAGACATGAATGAAGTTTTCTTCAGGGCAGAATGAAGAGGAGAAAATAGATCTGAGAAATAAGATGGTCTGACATTGTAAAAATTTGGCAACTGCTTAAAGATGAATTTACAACCTGGAAAATAGAGGAGTAATAGAATAGAAGGTGAAAGAAGTTTGAATAGAAGATTTGTGTTTAGGCACCATGGAGGTTGTTTTATATTATTATTTTATTTTTCAGTGTTGATGTGAATTTTAGGAGATGTCTATGAGGGATCTGAATTGCGGGGTGAAGTAAAAGAACTACAGGTATATGTTTAGAAGTTGTTAATACTTGTGTGAAGCACAAGGGCTGGTTGATATTACAATCCTAACAAATGCATGTGAATCACAACTGTGAAACTGGATAATTTTAAAAATACATGGAAGGAGAAGAAAAAAGGATTAAAGACAAAACTTTGTGTTAAAAATTACTTTTAGGGAACAAACAAAATTAATGTCAGAGAAAAAAAGATTAATAGGGAAGATGGAAAATGATGAGTGTGTCTGGGAAGCAAGAGGGGAAGTAGAAACCCAGACCTTTAGTGCAGTAGAAGTTGTTCTTCTGAATCTGCATGAAAGTGGGCCTGAAATGACCTTTCAAAGGCCATTGACTTTGACTGTATGCAATCCCATATCTGGATCCTAAAACATCGATATTATAGTCACCCATATTCAAATAGTTGAAATGATTATCCCAGAGATTTGTCTTGAAGATTTTAGCCAGAATCATAATGTTTCAGAATCATTACCTGGCATCAGAGTCTCATGTTTGCATAGTTTAAAAATTATTTATGAGCATGTTTACATATATTTTCCCATGTTAAGGGAAACCCAAGGGAACCCCAAGATAAGTTTTCCAGAGAAATCTTTTAGTCCTATTTCCCCAGAGAAATGAGAATTGTGAATTTGGGGAACTTAAATTACTAATAGCAAGGTTGAGAATAAACCACAGATCTTCTGACATTATCCAAGGCTCTCATACCACATCATACAGGTCTTGCCTTGCACAAAAGAGGGGCATAGAGTTCCAAACATAAGGAGGCATTCTGTTTCAGGTCCTGACACACTGACCTCTTTAGGAGATAAAAGGATAATATTCTAAATGAAAAGAGAAGCTCCTCAGGCATGCTGGGTTTCTAAAGAATGATAATAATGATTTTACTTATAAAAAGTCTTTGCAATGTGACATTAAAAATTCCCAACAACTTACTAAATCAAAATTCCTAACTCCATTTAACAGATGAGAAAAGTAAGACTCAGAATGAATATGTGAACTACTAATAGTCATTTAATTAAATTAAAGCTGCACTCAAAGTCTTCCCTGGTGGCTCAGTGGTAAAGAACCTGCCTGCCAAGCAGAAGACCTGGGTTCGATCTCTGGATTAGGACGATCCCCTGGAGAAGGAAATGGCAACCCAGTTCATTATTCTTCCCTGGGAAATCCCATGAGAAGAGGAGCCTGGGAAGGCAAATGAGTCAGACACAACTTAGCAACTAAATAGCAACAAAGGTTACACTCAAATACAGTGCTTCACATTTCTGGTATTGAAATTACATTTTAAGAGAGTATAAGAAAGAAAGCTGCCATTTTGTGATGTTGCAATGACAGTTAATGACAGTAGTGGTAGAGTGGTATTGGAGACAATTCCAAGCTGCCAGAATGATGAGGGAAGTGAATTGTAAGACTGATGCTCTGGTGCAGGTATATATGGAGGAACTTGGACCAATGCTATGGAACCAAATGTCTTTGAAAGTATCAGAAGGCTGAAAGTGACAAATACATTCCCCTGGTAGGTCATTTTGGCTCAACACACTTCTTCAGTCACATGGTGCTTCTTCTTAATAACGTTGGGGCTTATGTGTTGATTTCTGTCAGAAACAAAACATTGCCTCCTTTAAGCCTAAATTAATCTTTTATGAGGTAAAAGACCTTATCTAGACTGACGCCTGAATAATTTAATGGTTTTCTAAAGTAACTGTACCCAGAGGCATATACATTGAATAAATTAAGTGAGATAAGCTGTGCTCACCCCTGGGTTGGTAACATCTCTTCTTTCCACCATCTTCTTTTGCTGTCCTCATTCTAAAAAATGATTCAGCTTCACCCAAAGGGAAACAGAACTCAGTGGTTGGTAAGACGGATGACATGTGCTTTGTGACTAAGCATTCCCAGAAATGAAGGGTTGATCTTTTGCCTTTGGCCATGTATACCATGGCAGCTGTTTTCCTGAGACTCCCCTGACTTGGTTGCCAATTTCCTTAATCCATGCCTGTCAGTACCTACAGCTACATTGAAGGACAGTAAGAAAATGGCCTGCTTGGCAGCTGTGCTCTTGCCCATCATAAAACATTGCTGATTTACAGTGAGAGTGGAGTTGATCCCAGGGAATCCAATGAATGGACATTATAGCAGTGATTTATCAATACTCATTAATTTCTAATGAGATTGGACTCTTCCAGAAAGCAAACATGCAAAGTTTGGTCTAATCCACCATTCTTGAAGTTGGCTGCTCTTTGAAATTCCCTGGGAAAATATAAAAAATTACAAATGCCTGTTTATCAGAAATTTTAAGAGATTCCTCAGGTTCTATTATGAAACAGAGTTTGACAACCTATCTAATAAATACTGTCTTATTGTGAAAATTGGTTGTCAAAGTGTTCTCACTTCTATCCTCCATTTCATTGCCGACCCACTGTGTGCACTGGTTCACATGGCTAGTTAGCAGCCAATGTCCTAATCTAACCTGACATCTACTTAACAGGTAAAGTTCTCTTTGAGGTAAACAAGGAACAAAAGTTAGGCAGAGGTGTTCATGCTTAAAAAGTCATTATTATGTGAAAGCTAATCCTTGTAGAGGAATACATGGATTCTGAATATGTTCACTACCAAACATTCCTTATTTAAAAAAAAAAAAAAAACCACAATCTACAGAGCTGCAGAGAATTGTTTCTAATGTGTATCTTCATTAAACCCACTTAGAAATCTTATTAAAATGCAATCTAAACCCAAATCTAAGAGAATCTGAAATGGTCAGATAGAGATTGTATGAATTCTACATTTTCAAACTCTAAGGTGATGTGTGGCTTCCCGATGGCTCAGCAGTAAAGAATTTCCTGCAATGTGGAGATGTAAGAGATTCACATTCAATCCCTGGGTCGGGAAGATCCCCTGGAGAAGGAAATGGAAACTCACTCCAGTATTCTTGCCTAGGAAACTCCATGGACAGAGGAAACTGGCTGGCTAACATCCCTGGTGTCACAGAAGAGTCAAATATGACTTAACAAATAAACAACAATAATGAGGTGATCCACATGTCCACCGAAGTTAGAGAACCATTGAAAAGGGTAAATTTCAAACAGTGCCTCCCATTACCCCACTATCAATCTCCTAATCTCTTGTACTGGGATTTAGAGTAAGATTTAACAATATGCTAACCTTTCTACCCAGAGAAGGCAATGGCACCCCACTCCAGTACTTTTGCCTGGAAAATCCCATGGACGGAGGAGCCTGGTGGGCTGCAGTCCATGGGGTCGCTAGAGTCGGGCACGACTGAGCGACTTCACTTTCACTTTCCACTTTCATGCATTGGAGAAGGAAATGGCTACCCACTCCAGTGTTCTTGCCTGGAGAATCCTAGGGACGGGGAAGCCTTGTGGGCTTCCATCTATGGGGTCGCACAGAGTCAGACATGACTGAAGAGACTTAGCAGCAGCAGCAATCTTTCCACCAATTCTGTTGCAAAGAAAGAATCTAGAGTATTGCTCAAAATCTGGTAGTTGAAACATTAGAAACATTCCTCTTTGAATTTCAGTATGTCTGTGAGTCAGACAGGCACATCTGGTAAAGACCAGAATGGCAGCAAAGCCAACATAAAACTTTATGTTTATGTACAGGAGGAACCAGATATCAAATTGCCAACATCCGCTGGATCATGGAAAAAGCAAAAGAGTTCCAGAAAAACATCTATGTCTGCTTTATTGACTATGCCAAAGCCTTTGACTCTGTGGATCACAATAAACTGTGGACAATTCTGAAAGAGATGGGAATACCAGACCACCTAACTTGCCTCTTGAAAAATCTGTACGCAGGTCAGGAAGCAACAGTTAGAACTGGACATGGAACAACAGACTGGTTCCAAATAGCAAAAGGAGTACATCGAGGCTGTATATTGTCACTCTGCTTATTTAACTTCTATGCAGAGTACATCATGAGAAACGCTGGACTGGAAGAAGCACAAGCTGGAATCAAGACTGCCAGGAGAAATATCAATAACCTCAGAATGCAGATGACACCACCCTTATGGCAGAAAGTGAAGAGGAGCTAAAAAGCCTCTTGTTGAAAGTGAAAGAGGAGAGTGAAAAAGTTGGCTTAAAGCTCAACATTCAGAAAACAAAGATCATGGCATCTGGTCCCATCACTTCATGGAAAATAGATGGGGAAACAGTAGAAACAGTGTCAGACTTTATTTTTGGGGGCTCCAAAATCACTGCAGATGGTGACTGCAGCCATGAAATTAAAAGACGCTTACTCCTTGGAAGAAAAGTTATGACCAACCTAGATAGTATATTCAAAAGCAGAGACATTACTTTGCCAACTAAGGTCCGTCTAGTCAAGGCTATGGTTTTTCCTGTGGTCATGTATGGTGGTGAGAGTTGGACTGTGAAGAAGGCTGAGCGCAGAAGAATGGATGCTTTTGAACTGTGGTGTTGGAGAAGACTCTTGAGAGTCCCTTGGACTGCAAGGAGATCCAACCAGTCCATTCTGAAGGAGATCAACCCTGGGATTTCTTTGGAAGGAATGATGCTAAAACTGAAGCTCCAGTACTTTGGCCACCTCATGCGAAGAGTTGACTCATTGGAAAAGACTCTGATGCTGGGAGGGCTTGGGGGCAGGAGGGGCAGGAGGAGAAGGGGACGACCAAGGATGAGATGGCTGGATGGCATCACGGACTCAATGGACGTGAGTCTGAGTGAACTCCGGGGGAGTTGGTGATGGACAGGGAGGCCTGGCGTGCTGCGATTCATGGGGTCGCAAAGAGTCGGACATGACTGAGCGACTGAACGGAACGGATTGATTATATATGGGGCTTCCCAGGTGGTGCTAGTGGTAAAGAACCTGCTTGCTAATGCACGAGACATAAGAGACATGGGTTGATCCCTGGTTTGAGAAGATCCGCTGGAGGAGGGCATGGCAACACACTCCCATATTCTTGCCTGGAGTATCCCCATGGACAGAAGAGCTTGGTGGGCTACAATCCATAGGGTTACAGTCAAACATGATTGAAGTAACTTAGCTTGCTCACTCACACTGGTTATATATAGTGAAGAGATTCCCTCTGCTTCTTATACAAAACCATTCTTGGAGTTTTCTGCTATTACAGAAGACTATATGATGTAGTGAAAGGTGGACTGATTGAATTCATATTTTCAGAGAAACTGAGCCACTGTTCCATTATTAATTGTCCATGTGACTTTGAGTAAGTCACTTAACTTCTCTGATCTCAGTATTTTCATGTCTAAAATGACATTCATGCATGCCTTGCCAACATAACAAGGTTATTGTAAATTTCAAATTATATACTCAGTATAAAAAGACATTGTAGTGAATTAATTCTCTGTACATATAATCATTTCATAGTAGACCCAGTAGAGGCTCCTTTGGTGGCCTTAGAGAAGTAAAGAGTAGCTTCTGAGTGGGCCTTCTCAGGTGGCGCTAGTGGTAAAGAACCCACTTGCCAATGCAGGAGACTTAAGAGACACGGTTTGACCCCTGAGTGTGGTAGATCTAGAGAAGCGTACGGCAATCCATTCCAGTATTCTTGCCTGGAGAATCCCAGGACAGAGGAGCCTGGAGCACTACAGTTCATAGGATTTAAAAGAGTCAGACACAACTCAAAACAACTAAGCACTCTGAGTGGGCCACTTTATTTTTTTGATAGAGATACATGTATAAATCTTGAGAGAAAAATTTTTTGATAATATATATCATGGGACAAAATGGTACAATGAAATAAATCTGAGGAAAATAGCATTTATATTTTTATCTTGAGACCAGAAATATATCTTTTATTATAGTTAGTCACAATTCGTTTACTAATGTATAATGAAATATTATATAGTCGCTTAAAAGTCATATTTTCAAAAAATGTTTATAGGCATGTTCATGGTGATAAACGGGAAAAAGACAGCATGTAAATTGTGTGTATAGTATTATGCCAATATTATAAAATATATGAAATACAAACTGATTCTTCTAAGTACTTACTATAAACAATGGTGAAATTTTTTTTCAGTGTAGGCTTGTTAATATAACTTGTGGATGAAAAATATTACATAGTCATATCACAATTTGTTTGACCTATCTCTCCTTAATGACTATTTTCATTGCTAGTGTTTTTGTTCATTTAGGGTGGTGGTTGATTTTTTTGTTCAGTTGCCAAGTTGTGTTTGATTCATTCTGACCCCATGGATTGTAGCGTGCCAGGCTCCTCTATCCCACACTGTCTCCTGGAGTTTGCTCAAATTCATCTCCATCATTTAGGGTGGGATCTCAAAAAAATCCTCACTCTTCAGGAGGTCTTCTTTGAGTCCACTGAATTTATATTTCACATTAAACAATAAGTAATGCTGCAAAATGAGTGTGTGTGTGAGAAAACTATGGTACACTGCTTGGTGTTCTAGAATTATAAGTTATTTTTAGTTAATAGACTATGCATATCTGTAAACAGCCTGAGATGATGGAAAGAAAAGCATTAGCTGAAAATGTAAGCCACTCTACTGATATCGTGCCTAGACTATAGTCAAGAGGAGTAGAATGATCCCAAGACCACACAGAGAGAAAAGAACCCTAATCTTTAACAGAAAAAGTCTAGGTAAAACCTAGAGCTTAACTTCTGGTTAGCACTTGTTATGTCAATGCTCTCCAGAACTGAAACTTTGATCAAGCTCCTCCAAAGTGGAAGTTTCATAGAAGATTATCCTCCTTGAAACTCTTTCAGGAGCTTAGCTTTTGTTTGCTTGTTTGTTTGTATGTTTGTTTCTGTTCGACTTTCAATGGAGCCGTGAATCTCCCTAGACCAGTCTTGTCATTCATAAGGAACTCCTTTCTTTGTCAGTTTAAAGACAGGTTGCAGAATAGTTGAGTGCCTTTCCTTCCTCTCTGTGAAAAAAGGAGGGAACAACTAAGCTCCAAAATAGATTTGGAGACAAACTGTGTGCTCTAAGAGAAAGTCGTTGTCGATTAGTTGCTCATCCACCCAAGTTGTGTCCAAATCTTTTGTAACCAATAGACTGTAATCCACCAGGTTCCTCTCTCTATGGGATTCTCCAGGAAAGAAAATGGAATGAGTTACCATTTCCTTCTCCAGGGGATCTTCCTGACCCAGGGATCAAATCCAAGTCTCCTGCATTGCAGACAGTTCTTTACCACATAGCCACCAGGGAAGCACAAGAGTATAATTAAGAAATCTTAATTACTATCATTTTCAAGTTCAATATATGGTTCTATGGGAAAAAATTTATTCAGTAAACTTTCTTACACATAAATATTTACCTGCATGTTTGATAAGATTCTCTAGTAGATTCTAGGAACTGAAAATTCTAGGTCACAGGATACGATCATTTTAAAGCTCCTTGAACATGTTGTGGAGTTGATTTCCTGAATTTACACCAATTTCAGTTCAGTTCAGTTCAGTCGCTCAGTCGTGTCTGACTCTTTGCGACCCCATGAACCGTAGCATGCCATGCCTCCCTATCCATCACCAACTGCCGGAGTCTACCCAATTTATATTCCCAGTGAAGTGAATAAAGTGCTCATTTAACCTTACCTGCAACAGAAGTTAATTGTGTCAATTCACAAGCAGGAATCAAAACAAAAAAGTTGTCTTGTTTTCTTCAAATCCTCTTTCATAACTAGTGCAGTTTTGTCAGTTTCTCTTTTTACCATTAAATATGAAGTTACTTTCTATTTCTGTTGGAAAGTGCCCTTCATCAAGTTAAAGAAAGTGTCCTTGATTTTTAATTTGAAGAGAATTGTTGTCATGAATGGTATTGTCAATGCTATCTCTGTATCTATTTAATGACAATCTTTTTTCATTCATTTTAATTATTAATTTGATTGATTCAATGTCTAATCTTCCACCTTGCATTTCTGAGCAAAACTCCCTTTGGTGTGGTTTTTATATATTGTTTGGCTCAAGTTGCTAATATTTTTAATAGTATTTTTGCATCTATATTTCTGAAGAAGACTCGTCTTTCAGATTCTTCTCTCTCTCTCTTTTTTTTTTTCTTTATAATGTTTTAGTCTGGCTTTGTTATTAGTGTAAAGCTGATTTCTTAAAATGAGTAAGCAAGTATTTCCTCCTATTTTATGAAAACATTTATGTAGGACTTAACAGTAAAGCCATAAAAACTAGGGTCTTACATGGATGAAACTTTCTAATACAGTTTCAATTTCTCTAATAGCTATCAGGCTATTCATATTTTCTATTTATTTTCTGTTGGTTTCAATAATCTGTGTCCTTTTAGAAAGTTGTACATGTCATCAGTTGAAAGACCTGAACTGAACTGAAATTGGTGTAAATTCAGGAAATCAACTCCACACATGTTCAAGGGAATATATGAACCAATGAATATATAACATGTATAAATAGTTCTATTTGTAAACATTCATATTTCTAAGTTAGGCTAAACAAGTTCATATTAATGTCTCCAAATAAAATTCATTAAAATATTGATAATTCTAGTCTTTGTAACCTGCTTATTTGTAAACTCTCAGGCCAACAGTGAGAAGAAATCCAGCTTCTACCATCCAGCATCCAGTATACATATAACAGTATAGGAATTGATAACTCTAACTTTCATTAAAAGCAACTTTAGAAAAAAAACAAAACAACTTTATTTACTAGAGTATAATGCTGCTGTGCAATCCCTTTTGCTTTTTGTTTTACATAATCAAACTAATTTTCAATGTTCATCCTGCACGTTTTCCCCTAATCCCTTTAGGGAGATTGTTTTATATATTTGTAATACAGTTACATTCTCTTGTCACAGTCTGCACTCTTTCCTGGGATCCTTCAACTTCTTAAAATTTTTTTTGTTGTTACATACTTTAAAGGTCATGTTATGTGCTGAAAAGTTCTATGAGTTTTGATGAACATGTGATATTATGTTATCTACACAGCCTAGTTTAACTGACCTAAAAATCACCGTATGTCAGCTATTCATCCATCTCCTCCTCTCCTTAAACCCCTTACAAACACTGATATTTTTATTCTTTCTATAGTTTTTTTCTTTTTCAGAATGTCATTTAATTGGAATGATATAGTATGTAGCCTTTTCAGGCTGGCTTCACATAGCAATCAACATTTAAGGTTCTTAGATGTCTTTTTATGATTCAATAGGCTATTTACTTTTACCATTGAATAGTATTCAGTTGTATGGATGTATCACAATTTATCTTTGACCTGTTGAAGAACATCTTGATTGATTTCAGGATGAATGAATATGAATATATCTGCCATAAATATTTCTGAGCAGATTTTGGTATAGGTATAACTCTTCAAATAAAGTAAGAATAAGTCTAGGAGTGCAATTTCTGGATCATATTATAAGACTAAGTTTAGCCTGATAAGAATTTAACAAACTGTCTTCTGACATTGATATTCTATTTTGCACTTCTACCAGCACTAAATGAAAGCCTTTATTTCCTTGCATTTGTAGCAGCAATTGATGCTACAATATCAGACAAATATTGTCAGGCTTTGTTTTTATTTTTAATGTTTAGCCTACTTAGTGGATGTGTAGTAATATTTCATTATTCTAATTTGAAATTCTCTGGAGAAGGCAATGGCACCCCACTCCAGTACTCTTGCCTGGAAAATCCCATGGACGGAGGAGCCTGGTAGGCTGCAGTCCATGGGGTCGCTAAGAGTCGGACACGACTGAGCCACTTCACTTTCACTTTTCACTTTCATGCATTGGAGAAGGAAATGGAAACCCACTCCAGTGTTCCTGCCTGGAGAATCCCAGGGGCAGCAGAGCCTGGTAGGCTGCTGTCTACGGGGTCGCACAGAGTCGGACACGACTGAAGTGACTTAGCAGCAATTTGAAATTCTCTAATCACAAATTATGTTGAGCATCTTTTCATATGATTATTTGCCATCTGTATCTCTTCTTTGAAGAGGTGTCTGTTCAGATCTTTTGCACATTTCTACTGGCTTGTTGGTGTTCTTATTGTTTATTTTTAAGAGATCTTTGTACATTTTGGAATAAGCCCTTTATCAGTTAAGTGTTCTGCAAGCATTATATCCAAATATGTGGTTTGTATTTCATTCTCCTAACATCTTCAAAAGAGAAGCTTTTAATATTAATAAAGCCCAATTGATCACTTTTGAAATTTTACTTATGGATTATATATATAGTATTGTATCTAAAAATCCATCAAGTGGATTTTCTTCTGTTCTTTTTCTAAAAGTTTTATAGTTTGCATTTTACATTTTGATCTATGTTTCATTTCAACTTAACTTTTGTGAAAGGTGTAAGTTTTATCTAGGTTACTTTTTATTTTCCTTACCTTTTTTTTCATATATGGATATCCAGTACCATTTATCAAAAAGCTCTTTCACTGTGGAATTGGTTTTGTACATTTGCCAGCTGTGGCCTATTTGTGGCCTCTCTTCTGTTCTATTGATCTTAGTCCTCTTTCTTCTTCGTTGTTTTGAAGTCTGTTTTGTATGAAATTAATAAAACTACTCTAGCTTTCATTTGATTATAGGTAGCATAGTATATGGAGAAGGAAATGGCAACGCACTCCAGTGTTCTTGCCTGGAGAATCCCAGAGATGGGGGAGCCTGGTGGGCTGCCGTCTATGGGGTCGCACAGAGTCAGACACGACCGAAGCGACTTAGCAGCAGCAGCAGCAACAACCTATTGAGTCTTCATATTTAAAATTAGCTTCTTGTCAAAACAACATACTGCTGTGTCCTCTTTGTTTTTATTCACTCTGACATTTTACCTTCTTCAATGTGTTTAGACCATTCACATTTAAAGTGATTATTAATATAGTTGGATTGATCTTTTTTCTTTTGTCCCCTCTTTTTTTTACTTCAGTTCAGTTCAGTCGCTCAGTCGTGTCTGACTCTCTGAGACCCCATGAATCGCAGCATGCCAGGCTTCCCTGCCCATTACCAACTCCCAGAGTTCACTCAGACTTGCATCCATCAAGTTGGTGATGCCATCCAGCCATCTCATCCACGGTCATCCCTTCTTCTCCTTCCCTCAATCCCTCCCAGCATTAAAGTCTTTTCCAATGAGTCAACTCTTCGCATGAGGTGGCCAAAGTACTGAAGTTTCAGCCTCAGCATCAGTCCTTCCAATGAACACCCAGGACTGATCTCCATTAGGATGGACTGGTTGGATCTCCTTGCAGTCCAAGGGACTCTCAAGAGTCTTCTCCAACACCACAGTTCAGAAGCATCAATTCTTTGGCACTTAGCTTTCTTCACAGTCCAACAGGTGATGCCATCCAGCCATCTCATCCACTGTCATCCCTTCTTCTTCTTCCCTCAATCCCTCCCAGCATTAAAGTCTTTTCCAATGAGTCAACTCTTCGCATGAGGTGGCCAAAGTACTGAAGTTTCAGCCTCAGCATCAGTCCTTCCAATGAACACCCAGGACTGATCTCCATTAGGATGGACTGGTTGGATCTCCTTGCAGTCCAAGGGACTCTCAAGAGTCTACTCCAACACCACAGTTCAGAAGCATCAATTCTTCGGCACTTAGCTTTCTTCACAGTCCAACTTTCCCATTCATACATGGCCACTGGAAAAACCATAGCCTTGACTAGACAGACCTTTGTTGGCAAAGTAATATCTCTGCTTTTCAATATGCTCTCTAGGTTGGTCATTACTTTCCTTCCAAGGAGTAAGTGTCTTTTAATTTCATGGCTGCAATCACCATCTGCAGTGATTTGGGAGCCCCCCAAAATAAAGTAAACCACTGTTTCCCCATCTATTTCCCATGAAGTGATTGGACCAGATGCCATGATCTTCATTTTCTGAATGAAATGTTGAACTTTAAGTCAACTTTTTCACTCTCCACTTTCACTTTCATCAAGAGCCTTTTTAGTTTCACTTCACTTTCAGCCCTAAGGGTGGTGTCATCTGCATATCTGAGGTTATTGATATTTCTCCCAGCAATCTTGATTCCAGCTTGTGCTTCTTCCAGGCCTGCGTTTCTCATGATGTACTCTGCATAGAAGTTAAATAAACAGGGTGCTAATATATAGCCTTGAAGTACTCCTTTACTATTTGGAACCAGTCTGTTGTTCCATGTCCAGTTCTAACTGTTGCTTCCTGACCTGCATATAGGTTTCTCAAGAGGCAGGTCAGGTGGTCTGGTATTCCCATCTCTTGAAGAATTTTCCACAGTTTATTGTGATCCACAGAGTCAAAGGCTTTGGCNACAGTCCAACTCTCACATCCATACATGACCACAGGAGAAACCATAGCCTTGACTAGACAGACCTTAGTCGGCAAAGTAATGTCTCTGCTTTTGAATATACTATCTAGGTTGGTCATAACTTTTCTTCCAAGGAGCAGGGCAAGAATAGAGACACAGATATAGAGAATGGACTTGTGGACACAATGGGAGGAGTGTGAGATGAATTTAGAGGGTAGCGTTGACATATATACACTACCATGTGCAAAACAGCTAGCTAGAGGGAAGCAGCTGTATAGCACAGGGAGCTCAGCGTGGTGCTCTGTGTCTGCCTGGAAGGTGGGATTGGAGTGGTGGGAGGGAAGTTCCAAAGAGAGGGGATATATGTATATTTATGGCTGATTCACAATGTTGTAAGGCAGAAAACTAACCAAAAATTGTAAAACAACTTAAAAAAAATGAATAATAAACTGAAAAAAATTTCCTTTGAAGGGTTATCTTACCGGTTTCACTTCCTTGAATGTGTCTGTTTTCCTGTATGCTTTTTAAATTGTCTTTTTGCTTTTTTTTTTTTTTTTTTTTATTTTTCCCCTGATATGTCTAAGGGTGGCTTTACATAGAGCTTTTTGAATTGATGGATTAATTTCTATGTCATTTTTGGAAAATACTTTTATTCTTGTATGTTTTTCATCTGTTGGGCTATTTTTCATTTGTTTGTTTTCCTTTTCACCATTTTAGCTTATTCTTGACTTAACTGGTTATTTGGATACTTGAATGTGTCTGTTTTCCTGTATGCTTTTTAAATTGTCTTTTTGCTTTTTTTTTTTTTTTTTTGTATTTTTCCCCTGATATGTCTAAGGGTGGCTTTACATAGAGCTTTTTGAATTGATGGATTAATTTCTATGTCATTTTTGGAAAATACTTTTATTCTTGTATGTTTTTCATCTGTTGGGCTATTTTTCATTTGTTTGTTTTCCTTTTCACCATTTTAGCTTATTCTTGACTTAACTGGTTATTTGGATTGAATGTTTGGCATTATATATAAAAGTTATTGCATGTCTCTATTTTTTTTCTTCTTCTGAATGGTATAATATTTTCTTTTAGGTCACAGAAAAAAAAAGGCTTATCATCTCAATTCTATAACGGATTGAGATCATTTGAGACTCATTTTCAACCTTTGTGAAAACTGGCCTAGTTTCAGTTTCCACTTACTTCTTATCCAGTTGATGTACTTTAGCTCTCTTTTTTCATCGGTTGCCAGGAATTTTAATGTTAAGCTCCAATAACTCTATTGACATTGCTTTATATTTTTATTTCTTGTTCCTATAACAAATATTTCTTCTGTTTGTAACTTAATTGTCTTATTGTATCTATATCTATTATTGTAAAGATTCTCGTATACTTTTTAGAATCCTTCCACTCATGATTTATTATCACCTGTCTACACTACTTGAGGTACAAATTGGGCTCCAAGTAAGCCTATAGGCATGAATTCCACATTTACTGACTTCAAGGGGGTTGCAACCTAATAACAGGAAAATAACAGAAAACTAGGTGATGAGAAAAGTAGAGAGTAGAAATATTATGCAATATTTATGCAAAATGCAATATAATGCATAAGCCATGTACTGTAAGAATGCCAACAAAGGAATAGTACAGTTTTCCTAAAATGCTGAGGGAGAAAGTCAGGGTGGCATTTCAGTGGACACTTGAGAAGGACTAGGACTAGCAGGAGAAGGTCATTACTTCAGGCTAAGCAATGAATAAAACTGCAAGAAGAGAAAAATAGGGTAAAGGATGAGATGAATAACATGAAGGATATTGTCATGAGAGTGAGCCAGGAATGGGTAAGGCTGATTCAAAAACTCAACTCTGAGGTTCTTAAGCCAGAGATTCTGTTGCTAGAATGAAGACTAATTGTTATTCTTTGGTGATCTTAAGATTTCTGCTGGTTCTTTAATTACCTCCCAAGAGTTGTGTTTACTAAGTAAAAAACAAGAAACAGTTGCTGCCTCCAGGGCTAAGAGTTACCAAGGAAAGAGCAGCACACCTGCCTTTTTGGTCACCAATACTAATATTTTATTTTCTTGGATCTTGAATGGTAAGCTAAAGCCTTGGGTTGGAACGGAATGCAGGCTGCTCTAGGGTGATGATTCAGGCTGACTGTTAGACTTGCAAAACTGAATGTGGGTGGTTTTGTTGTGTAATGCTTTGTTTTAATCTTTCTGCCTTTAATGAAGTGCTTTGACTGTCTTTTTATGTGTATGCCTATAAGAAGTAGGACACGCTGGAGTTTCTTAATAGAACCTCATCAAATGTATAGTCATGACTGAAAAATTGTTTGCCTAAGGTTAAAAAAGTCTTAAAAAAGAGAAAAATAAAAGAGAAAAAAAAAGAAAGAATAAAACGGAAATACCAATTATTAAATCTAGGCAAAGCAGTTGGTATTATATTATTTTGGAAATATAATGTCCATAAAATAAAATAATTCGGTCAAATTTGGTTCCCATTTCTCGTGAACTGCTGATCTAGAACTTAGCTTACAGGATTAGTATTCATATGTAGTGTTGGAGAGAAAATTTAGCATAAATGATCAAAAATCAGTTATACAATAATTAAATTACAGATTGAATATTTTGCTTGCCATTTTGAAAAACAAGAGGAACTGAATTGAATATTTCTCATGCAGAATACTGTTATATTAATTGTTTCTGGATATTTCAGTCAACATTCTTCAATAAACATTTATTAAGCATCTACTATTTGCCAAGTTCTCTACTAGCCTGCAGAGATAGTGATGAGCAACATGCAGGCACAATTCCTGATCTTTCAGAGATTAAAATCTATTGGGCAGACTCATCAGACAGTTGTCAAATAATCACATGTGAAAGAGTAATTCCAAACTTGAGAAAAATGCTCTGAAAAAAAAAAAAATTCTGTGAGAGCCAGTCATAAAAGGATTGTAAATGAACACCTGTGCCCTACTGCGGGCCTCAGGAGTAAATGATACAGGGAACTAGTACCATCAGCTGCCTGATGCTGTGGACAAAACAAGAGTCAGTCAGATTCTTATTTGTAAGACAATTAGGGCTTTTCCATCATGTCTTGCATGGCAGAGTTTTCTAAATTTCTGAAGTTAGGTTTGTTTTTTTCCTGCCTGGACTAGTCCCTTGTTTTCCTTCAGTCCATCTCCAAAGTGCTATCAGAGAAAAAATTCTAAAGTTCAGCTTCTAAAGTACCTGAGTTTTCCCAGCAGCTTCTGGCATTTTTCCTTTATAGGGCTGCAGTTCTCTGCTTCATATTCTTATAAAATTCAAAGTTCTGGCAGACAGGGCTTTCTCTGATCTTCCCATCTCTCAATCAGCCTTGCCAAATTTGTCTTTCATCACTCTTCTCCACACCCCTAGCAACCCAAGGGCCAGCCTCAGTTAATATTTTGTAGCCAAATCATTCACTTTCCTGAAACAGGTATGTGCAATTTCCTTTTTCTGGGAAGTATTCCCTCCCTTTTTTGTCTGGCAAGTCCCCACTAATTCTGCAATATTCAGGTCAAATGTGACTTCCTCACTGAAATTTTCTCCTACCCCCTAAGGCAGAGTTAGTTACCTCTTTCTTGGTGCTTCCTCAACACTTTGTACTTGTTATGTCTCTCATCACACTGTACTCTATTGACCTTTGCATTATTTCGTAAATTCAATTGTGAACTTCCTGAGGGTGGTGACTAAGTCTAATGCACTTCTGTAATCATACTTTGGTCCTTCTAGGTGGGTCCCTACTATCGTGTTTTGCATACATTAACATGATTATGAAAGGAGATAAAAGGTCTGGGGTCCTTGCTATTATCGCCCCTTTTTTAACCAAATGATCGTCTTTGGTGTATTCCTAAAGCCTGCTGGTGTGAATGAAATCAAGAGCTCAGGTGGTTTTTAAAAAAAAAAAAAAATTGAGGATCAAATTAGAGAGTTGTTTGATACTTAGGACTAAAGTGGTCCCTAGCCTTTATGGCAACTGTGTAAATTATAAAATGCTGTCCTTTACCAAAGACCCTGTATTTCTTTCTGTTGGGAAGTTGTCATCATATGCTAGTTTTGTTAGAACAAACACATTTCACAGTTATCTACAGTTATTGTCACAAATATGCAAGAATATGGTATCTAGAGTAAAGGTTACAACATTGGAAGCGTGCATCACTACATGCTTGGGAAAGATTAAATGCTCTTTATTACAAACAACATCAAATTCCTATTTTAAGAAAATAAAATTATCATTGATCTACACCGTGATTATTATTATTTTCATGATACCTAGTTTATGTACTTCCACTGTATGTCTAGTACATGTAGACAGCTGGGTAAAGGTTAGGGAAGACAAGAGAGAATAAGGTAGAATTGATTCCTTCTTTATCTGAACATCAAGAACACATTATTTTTTCTTTATGTACACTTTATTCTCATCTACTTTGAATTTTTTCATTTATCTATCTATTCTATGTTTTGTCAAGCAGAATCTTCTGGGTCTGGTTATCACTGGATCTAATTTTAGGGCAAGGAGTTGTCTTTGGTGGTGGTTTCACATACAGTAAGACTAATGGAGATGGAAAAGAATCTAAAATGTCTCCCAAGTTGATGAATTATGTGGAAAAGAAGAAGTTTATGCTAGTTACTAATATAATTATGATAAGATATGATTTTATACCCATGATCATTATTTTCCCTGGCAATTTATCTATATGTACACACACCTGTCTAATCAAAACAGAGTTTTTCTAGTCTATTGCCTAAGATAGAGAAGTGAGAAAGTCATTTCCTAGGCAGGTTGATAAGAAGTCTAGGGGTCCCCAAGGAGAGAGGGGTCTGGAATTCTCAAGGAGTTATGAAATGGTCAAAGAGACCAAAAAGTTTGACCGAGAAAAGAGAGTTTGGTCCATGTGCTTTGCCCATTTCTGGCCAGTTCCCAAAGGAGACATTGGGTGCCTCTTGGCCTTGGCAGGTCGGTAGAAACCCCCGACAGGTTTCTGCCGTGAGCCGTATGAGATCACCGTGGAACCGCAGAGCAGGGCTCCTCACTTGCTTCGCGCAGGGCATGTCATTCATTCACACGAGCACACCATAGAGTTAGTAAAGCACAGCAGAAAACGTGTTCGCTAAGAGAACAAAGAACTAGAGCTCCAAGCATCCTTACCTTGTCCTGAAGGATTCCGGATGAGCCCCCAAGATGAAAGGTTGTTGTTGAATCACGACACCGGGATTCTTGGCCTCCGGAGGAGAAGAATTCAATCCGGGGCCAGAGACGAGGCTTGAACGCTCAGAGCTTTTGTGTAATAAAGTTTTATTAAAGTATAAAGGAGATAGAGAAAGCTTCTGACATAGGCATCAGAAGGGGGTAGAAAGAGTACCCCCTTGCTAGTGTTAGCAATGAAGTTATATACTCTCCAGTAAATACAAAAAATGTCTGGAGGTTGTAAAGACCTCACCAGACCTACTCCCATAATTTACATTTTAAGATAACGGGATTAGCCAGGTTTAATCCAGAGACTGTCCTCAGGCATAATACATTGTTGTTATATAATCCTAGGGAGTGTAGAGAAGGAAATAAGTTTGTCCTTTTTTTCCTCCTTGAGAATTCCAGACCCCTCTCTCCTTGGGGACCCCTAGACTTCTTATCAACCTGCCTAGGAAATGACTCTCTCAGAAGTTTCAAGGTAGAATTAGAAAATGATTTGCTAATGTTTTCCTGGATTTAGGTTATACATACTTAAAGGTAACTTAAGGATTTAAGGAAGAGACAAAATATTGGAAAGATATGTGACTTGGCTTCCTCCAGATCAAAGAAGTTTTTCCTCACTCAGAGAGGAAGGGTATATTCTCATTCAGGGCCTTTGTTCTTACTATGGCCTCTTCCCAGAACACCACTTCTCATATCTTTTCATGGTTCACTCCAACTCATTCAACTTTCTCTTCAGTTGTTCTTCCCTAAGAAGTGTCCCTTGACCATCATATCTAATGATGAGAAGATCTGCTTTGGTGGAAAGGAAAGAGATGGAGAAATCATGCTTCCTGCTGTAGGAACAGAGCCCTGAGAAAGTAGCAAGACTTCAGAGTGGATTCTGTGTGAATCTAGGGTAGTGGAGCCCTGAACAGCTTCAGAGAAATTACCATGCTTCTAAAACAAGCAAGGAGAGAGCTCAGGCCTGGCATGGGGATTGGCATAGGAGAAAGCAACCTTTCAGAAATCATACGCCATCTAAAGACCAAATTCAGACATGGGATTCTCCATGGCTATCTGAGTGGACAGATGGCTGAATATACTTGAGGCCCCCCAAACACAAGCTAAATATCAGACAAAGAAATGGAAAAGCCTGAGTGGACTGAGACTGCTTCCACAGTGCAAAAGGGGAGCTTGAAGTAGAAATTAAGATTTCATAAAAATAAAGATAGATCAATTTCGTACGCATTTCAGGAGAAACAGAAAAAGTACAAATGTAGGTGTGCTGGGGGGTAGACAGATGTGTGAACCTAGAAGGACTGAACAAGGATGAGTCTGATGGAAAGTCAAGTTTGATAGGGAGAGTGCCTGGAGTACAAAGACGTGTAAGAAGTGATCCTCACCTTGAATGAGTTCACAGGTGGCCTGTAGAGATAAATGTGTTCTTCAAAAGGTCAGTAATAATCCAAGATATATTCAAAATAGAAGGAGAAGTACAGCTACTGAAGTAGTTCAGAAGGAGTGAATGATCAGTGAAAGTTTAGTTGTGAGGGAAGATCCACACAAAAATGAGACTAAAACTTGACCTTGACAGAAGCATAGCACTTAGGCTAATAACAAACAATGATGAGGCAGTAAAGCTGTGCAAACTGTTTTTGGGAGACAATGGAGAAAAACTGTAGCAATGCAGGTGATTTGCTTGTGTAAGAACATGGTTAGCTAAGGCATGTTGGAGAGGTCTGTGTGGTTTACGAAGAGAAGGAGTGGAGCACTCAGCTCAGGACCAGACTTCCATCTGTAGTCAGTGAGGAGCCACTGGAGGTATGTGAATGGAAGAACTTCCTGTGAAACAGGAAATAAAAAAAAAATTTCTAACAGTATGTGACTTTGCTTCCAGCAAGCCAGGCAAGCTTGATACATAGATCAACCTAAAAGTTATTTTGATGTGAGAGACTATATTCCAAAAAGGCAGAAAAGCTAAGATACTCTGATGGTACATTGGCGGCTGTATCTTTGTATTAGAGATTAATTATGGAGATTTTCTTTGTAAATTTTGTGAATCATTACTACTAGTGGCTAAAAGACAGTATCAGTTCAGTTCCATCACTCAGCCATGTCCAACTCTTTGCGATCCCATGAATAGCTCATGTTTGCTGTTAGAGATTAATTTGCTCATTGAGCTTGGGGATTGTGTGCATAGATGCTCTTGTGCTCATTGGGAGACAGGGAAAGAGATATAAATCGTATCTGTCAACATCTATGTCAGTGTTTGTGACTCTGTGATTTCCTATCACAGTCTAATTAAAGTCACCCTCTTTGCCAAGAGTTACTTGGCTCTACAGGATCTAGCCACTGTCTTTCACTTGATTTCTTAGTACTCTAGGCCTGCTTCATTCTACTGTAAAAAACCACAAAGGATTTTTCTTATTTCTTCAGTATGCCAGGTACATTCCCCTCCAAGACTTGTGTTTTTGCTATTACCTCTTCCCAGAAGTCTGCTTCTCAAATCTTTCCTTGTCTCATCTCTTTAACACATTCAGGTCTCTATTCAACTATCCTTCCCAGAAGGTAGTCCTTGAGCATCACATGTAAGGATAATCTCCATCTCCCACCCCACAACTCTTGTTTATTTTGTGCCTGCTTCCATTTTCTTTGTTGCATTGATCAGCAACTGATATTGCATCAGTTACTTATCTGTGTACCTATTATCTGTTTCTCTTATCAGAATGTAAGTTTGTAAGATCATGATCTTTGTCTAACAACTTTGTAATTCTTGGCCTGTAAGTGGCTGTGATATCTCATAGGTACTTGAGAAATATTTATTGTGTAAATGAATAAATAAAGGAAGAGCAGTTTATTATTGCTATTGTCATCATGGTTAATAATCAATATTTCTTGTTTTATCTGTGTGCCATGACTAGCTTGTTAAAGGTTGTACTTGGTTAGTTCATTTATTTTTCACAACCCCTTCCCTGAATCACACAGATGTGAAGTAACTTTCATAAAATTTCTTAGCTAGTAAGTAAACAAATCAAGATTTAAATCTGGGACTGCTAAGTGCCAATGGTCTTGCTATAAGCGAAAGTGAAAACTGTTAGTTGCTCAGTAGTGTCTGACTCTTTCAAACTCCATGGACTGTAGCCCACCAGGCTCCTCTGTCCATGAGATTTTCCAGGCAAGAATACTGAGGGGACCATACATTATATGTGGTAATCACCATGGTGCCATAAAATGGATTAGTACAATGCCTACAAATGAGTAAATTAATATGATTCTCTTGAACACGGATCTCCCAGTTAAAAGAAGATTTGTGGGGATATGTAGCTAGTAGGATGGGCCTCCTTGGTGACTCAGTGGTAAAGAAGCTTCCTGTCAATGAAGGAGATGCAGAAGACACAAGTTCATCCCTGGGTGGGGAATATCCCCTGGAGGAGGAAACAGCAACCCACTCCAATATTCTTGCCTAAAATTGCCATGGACATAGGAACCTGGTGTGCTACAGTCTGTGGGGTTGCAAAGAATTAGGTATGACTGAGAGACTGATCATACATGCACAGTTGGTAGGATATCATTGCATTAAGGCATACCTTTAGGAGGATGTTTTCTTCTTTTTTCTTCATTTTTGGATATAAAATTTTTTTTTCTCCTTAAATATATGTCCAACCTTTGGTATATTTCAGTCCCAACAGCCTGAAATTGTGGCTGTGTTTGGAGAACTGTTTCTGAGTTACAGGCGGCTCTTTATTGGAAATCACAGATAACTGGAGGCTTAGGAGTTTATATAGTACTTAAAGAGCCCTTTACCAGTGATGATAGGTACTGCTGCTGCTGCTGCTAAGTCGCTTCAGTCGTGTCTGACTCTGTGCGATCCCATAGACGGCAGTCCACAAGGCTCCACCGTCCCTGGGATTCTCCAGGCAAGAACACTAGAGTGGGTTGCCATTTCCTTCTCCAATGCATGAAAGTGAAAAGTGAAAGTGAAGTCACTTAGTCGTGTCCAACTCTTAGCGACCCCATGGACTGCAGCCCACCAGGCTCCTCCTCCGTCCATGGGATTTTCCAGGCAAGAGTGCTGGAGTGGGGTGACATTGCCTTCTCTGGATGATAGGTACAGGATTATGAAACTCAAGCTATCTGGCTTCAGGTTGGGTTATCTTTGAGGTAACTTGACATTCAAGAGTTCACCTTCAAGTTCAAGCTTAAGCTGCTCAGTCCAGTACTTTGCCTGACATGGTACCCTTGCCTGGTTGGCAGTCTCTTCATCCCTGTCCTGTTTCCTTGACTCTATATTTTATGTTGGAGCATTTTGTCAATAAATCACTTGTGCATTATGAATTTTTGTTTCTGGGTCTAATGGTGGAGAGTTTAACTTGAGACAGTGAATCATCCAGCTCCTTTTAGTGTAAAAGCCACTACTTTAGCCACACCTCAATTGGCTTTTGATGGGCAGCCGTGCCTTCCTTTCCATTCATATTCTTCTCAGATTTGTAGATGTGAAATTCCTACTTACTGGAGCCAAGGGCTAGGGAAGACTTACTGCAAAGAAATATCATTTTTAAATAAAATCACCTTGGGCGTGGATAGATCTTTGCTTTATAGAGCTCAAGCATGGATTTGACCTAACTCATTTCCTCCCCACATTCCTGGCTGGTAGACAAGGGCAGGGAGGAAAGAGCAGCTGAGCATTAAGGCTTAATTCACTTGTCTATTTCTCGGCCCCTAGAGCTTGCTTTAATCGAAGATGATTTCAGTGGGATTAACTTTACTGCAAAAAAAGCTTTCCTGGTCTCCTTTTAAGGTAGACCTTTGGCTGCACTGAAGCAGCATGAATACTTCAATACCTTTAAAGAAGGCAGGTGTTTTCTAGCTCTGATGGGACTGTCTCTCTAATCAGGACCACAGAAGTTACCTTCCCATGTGTCATCTCTGTCTCTGCATAAAAATCTTCTAGGAACAGCAGTCTATGGCATGGTGGCATAAGCTAACTTTGTCAGATAACTGGGTTAGGCCCTTTCCCTGAGGCCCAGGTGGAGTCCCCAACAATAGGGAGGTTCAGAAAAGAACAGATTTGCCTCTTCACTCCTAAGACCTGAGCGATGAGGGCAGATTGCCCTCACTTAATATCCTAGGAGGTAATTTTCACTCTCAGGACCTTGCTTAGCTCAAGTCAAACTGAAGCCTGCTTTGCACAGGAAAATCAGAAAAGTAATTAGAAATTTTTTTACCATGGAGTGATGGAGTGGGCTTCCAAGGTGGCTCAGTGGTAAAGAAATTGCCTGCCTATGCAGGAGACACAAGCAACATGGTTTTGATCCTTGGGTAGGGAAGATCCCCTGAAGGAGGAAATGGCAACCCACTCCAGTGTCGTTGCCTCGTAAATCCCATGGACAGGGGAGTCTGGTGGGCTATAGTCCATGAGATTGCAAAGAGTTGGGCACAACTGAGCAACTGAGGATGAGTATGATGGAAAAAGTATTGTTTCGGCTATGGAGAAGCATCCGGGAAATCACTCCAGATGATCACTGGCTGGTCGTGTGACCTTAAGAGACTAACTTAAATTACCTGGGCAACAGTATCCTCATCTACAGAATGAGGAAGACCCAATCAGCTCACTAATGTCAGTGCCGTATGATTTTGTCATTCTCTCAGTAGTATCGAGTGTTTCTATGGACATTGAATGATTCCTGTATCAATCAGCCTCAGCAAGAAGACTGGGCAGGGCCCTCTCCCTAGGGCACTGACCCTCAAGGCAGTAGGGCATTCCTACTTCTCAACCCATATCCTGGAAAGTATTAAAACTGCAAGTTATTCCCAGGGAGACTGAAAAATTGTCTGAATGTCCTGAAGGGTGGCTAACCCCTACTAGCAGTTTTCTAAAGTTTAAGCTGTAAAGCACCAAGAGGATAGACTTTTTAAGAAATTCTGTCATCATTTCAGGCAAAAAAAAAAAAAAGCGCCCCAAAGAAGATACAGTGACCTCTTTTTCCTTGTCATATACAAATGACTCTGTAGGTTCCCCTTCAGTTCCCCAGGCTAATGAAGCCACCTGTCAACTGGCTTCCTGTATTGTCATTCCTTAATGACTTATGGTGTTTATCACACAATATAGTAAAAATGCTGCTTCTTTTCTGTCATTGCCTTAGATCTCTCTCATCAAAAGCATTTCTCCTTGTGCTAGATTACCTCAAGTTGTTCCTATCAAAATATCACTCAGAAAAGTGTCATAGACCATTTGTTTTTCCCTCTGTATCTTCCACTACTTTCTCTCCAAGTTCTAGAATATGAGCACCTAAAAGGTAAAGGCCATGTCTTACTCACATCTACCCTGCTTCTAAAGGTATTTCATAGAGCCTGCAAGACATTTAAGTGATATTGACTTCCAAGTTCAATAGCATTAGTACATATCGTATTCCATCATTTTAGAAGGGCCAGCAAGATACAGAGAAAAGAACAGAGACTTTAGAATTAAAAAACAGTGTTTCAATTCTTGAGTGAGTGAGTGAGTGAGGTCGCTCAGTTGTGTCCGACTCTTTGCGACCTGTGGACTGTAGCCCACCAAGCTCCTCCGTCCATGGGATTCTCCAGGCAAGAATACTGGAGTGGGTTGCCATTTCCTTCTCCAGGGGATCTTCCCGACCCAGGGATCAAACCCAGGTCTCCCACATTGCAGGCAGAAGCTTTAACCTCTGCACCACTTGGTCCTCCTTATTCTCTGCATAGTCTTTGTAAGTTGTTTCAAGTATCCAAAGCTCTGTCTTTTCCATCTATTAACATGGCAATACCTTATCACTGACCTTACAGGACTTTACAAATGTAGAGAAACTGGATGTAAGTAAGTAAGTAAATGAGTAAGTGAAGCTGCTCAGTCATGTCCGACTCTTTGCAACCCCATGGACTGTAGCCTACCAGGCTTCTCTGTCCATGGGATTCTCCAGGCAAGAATACTGGAGTGGGTTACCATTTCCTTCTCCAGGGGATCTTCCCGACCTAGGGATCAAACCCAGGTCTCTCGTATTGGAGGCAGACGCTTTAACCTCTGAGCCACCAGGGAAGATGAGAGATGTAAAAATAGACCTTAATAAGTGGTAGCAACAAATATGACCATGCTTGTGATCATGATGTGTCTCTATAAAATACACATATCTGTACTATAGAACATGACATAAAAATGGATTGGATCTAAATTTGTGATACAGATTGTTTCTAGCCCATGGTAATGGGGGAAGTGACAGAGAAATATATGTAAGATTTACAATGGGAAATAAAGAAGACTTTAAGTTTGTTGGAATGTTTGATATACACACACACGTATATACATATAGCATTGTAATAAATATGAAAAAACACTAACAATCATAGTTTCTTGGGGTTTAAATAGCATGGATGTGTGCAAGGGTCCAGTCCCAGTGAATCCAGGGAATTCGAAGTGGGGATGGAGTCGGCATCTAGGAAAGGACTATTTAATTACAAATATAAAGAGAGATTAGGAAAGAAGAGTGTAGTAGGAAAATTAGTGGAGAAAAGAGGCTGAATAACTTGGTTTACACAGGAGACCAATAAAGCTTCGAGACAAGGAGCTTGCACCATCTATGTTAGGCCACCAGCACCTGCTTGAGTAGTGGAGGATGCCCTGCTTTGGGCTCTCTCTCATATGGGTCTTAAAAGCCAGGGCCAAATAAATAGAATAAGTAGACACGGAGAGCCTCTGTGCTCCAGATGGGAATTCAGCCTGAAAGAGAAAAGAACGACTGGGGGAGCCAAGCATTGGTGCCCAACCCACAACTTTATTTTCAAAAGCAGCTTATATACCCCAAGTCGTACATAAAGAAATAATGGAATATGCAGAGTTATGCAGGGTCAGCAGTCCTGACCTTATTGAGACCAAGCTTTCTTTTTGCATACCTTCCTGTATACAAAAGGTCTTAGGTGGTTTTACATCATCTTCTGGCTAGGGGGCCTGTTAACATTTTTATGGCTCTTTTCCTAGATAAATGTCTATCAACCAGAAAACTCATTTTCCCTTGAAGTGTTTTTTATTTAATCTGCATCACCCTCAAAGTACTAAATAAAGTTACATTCCTGTAGAACAAAGGTGCAGTGGGTTATAACAAAGAAAGTACTTAACTCAAAGATCTAATGTTGCTAATGCCAGGGCTACTACCTGTGTTTTCTATATACCAACTATATCAACAAATAAAAGATATGAAAATTTGGCAGCAAGTATTGGCTCAACAAATGAAACCTTTAATCAGTCCTATTCTAGTGATTTTGACTCCTCGGAAGCCCCTACATTCCTAGGATGTTTTAAGCTTCCTGTGCCTCTCCTGGTCTGGAGGCCTCAAACAATCACATGTGCAGCTGTAAGAGTCCGGCAGACAGGCTAGAAAGCCATCAGAGAGGTTTTTGGATTGAAACACTCTTATTATGCCCAGGAGACTTATTATCTAAAAGTGCTAAATTAACTTTTTCCAGAAAAAGGTGGTGGGGGGACAGCCCCCTGTTAATGTCAGAAGAGTAGGTGGCAAGCATAACACAGTAAAGCAGGCAGACTCTGGTTTTGGGGGTAGATGCTCGAGAAAGTCCAGTGGGGACCCCTGAGGCCTGATCCCGCCTTTGCGTTTTGTCAGGCCCCTTTCCTCATGACCTTTGCCATGGGCGGGATTCCCTATACTGGCTCTGGCGGATGTGTATCACATTATTTTTTAAACCTGGCTATACAGATATTCCTTGACTTACAACTCAGTTATCTCTTGATAAACCCATCATAAGTTGGAATTGCATAAGCTGAAAATTCATTTAATATGCTTAATCAGTCTAACATCATAGCTTAGCTTTGGTTACCTTAACCATGCTCAGAAAACTTGTATGAGCCTAAGTGGGGTAAAATTATCTAACACATACCCTATTTTATAATAAAGTGTTGTGTGTATATGCTCATTTGTGTCCAATTCTTTGCAATCCCGTAGACTGTAGTCTACCAGTTGCCTCTGCCCATGGAATTTTCCAGGCAAGAATACTGGAGTGGATTGCCATTTCTTACTTCAGGGGATTTTCCAGACCAAGGGAATGAACCTGCGTCTCTTGTGTCTCCTGCATTGGTAGGCTGATTCTTTACCACTGCACCACCTGGGAGGTCACAATAAAGTGCTGAATGTCTTGTAATTTGCTGAACATTGAATTGGAAGTGAAACAAAGGATGATTGTGTGGGAACATAATTGTTGTATGTATATAATCTCATGGCTGATCAAGAGCTGTGATTCATTGCTCTTGCCCAGAATCAGGAGAGAGTATTGAACCACATGTCACTAACCTGGGGAAAAGATCACAATTCAAATTTTGAAGTATGGTTTCTACTGAATGTATATCATTTTCACACCATCATAAAGTCAAAAACCCATTAAGTCAAACTGTCTTAGAGACTATATTTTTTAAAGTACAAGTTCATGTATACTAAAAATCCTCTGTACACATTATAGAGCTGAAAACATTCTTTGTTGATACAAAATACCTTTTTTTCTTTATTAGGAAGTGTGTCTCTAACAAGACAAGTGAGAGACAAGCTTCACTCAATGGTCAGTCCAGGAGAAGCTGGAGTAGATATTAATGGAGCTTCAGAGTTCAGGAGATTCAGGTGAAGATGGAATGAGCAGTTTAAACTCCTAACCCAGGGGTTGTTTCCTAGCTAGAAACTGAGTCCCTCCATTGTCACAGCTCTTTCCCTCCTATAACAGAGAGAAGCTGAAACACAGATGACACTCATATAGCGCTATTGAAAAGGAAATCTTTAAGAAAAATCACATATGCATATGAAGATACATTTTAAATATGCCATCTAATATCTTCTCATCATTTTACTTCATCAAATTGAAAGCCATTCAGAGAAAGCAAAACATACCACCTTATTTTCTTGCTTGCACAAGTTTATAACTTAAAAAATAATCTATCAAGTTTTATTAAACACTTTTTAATGCTTTAAACACTTGATTTAGGAGTTGGGATAGAAAGTTAAATATTAAATGGCCACAGTGCAGGATGAAGTTTCAGTGAAGTTGCTCAGTCATGTCCGACTCTTTGTGACCCCATGGACTGTAGCCTATCAGGGTCCTCTGTCCATGGGATTCTCCAGGCAAGAATACTGGAGTGGGTTTCCATTTCCTTCTCCAGGGGATCTGCCCAACCCAGGGACTGAACCAGGGTCTCCTGCATTGCGGGTGGACACTTTACCATCTGAGCCACCAGGGAAGCCCTCTAGAGATACAGGATCATCAAACAACAACAGAAACCACAATTCACACTGTGGTAGTAGAGCTAAAAGAAGAGGGCATGTTCAAACTATTTAACAACCCATAGAACAGGCAGAGACCACTCAGAAGGTCCACCCTGACCAGAACTGATGCCTATCTGGAAAATTAATATTTAGGGTTCTAAGGCAAGAATGATCATTCTGTGTCAGGAAGTACCTGGATTTCTCAAAAGGTACTTTTGACAGATTGGTAGTGTATATGGAACATACTCTACTTTGTTTTCTTTTTTCTTTTCCATTTTTTTCTCCCAGAAAGTAAGAGAAGTTTTATGTTTTACATAACAATTAAAATGCATTTTTATAATTTAGAAACAACCAAAAGAAAAAAGAAAAAAATTTTCAAAACCAAAAAACTCAAACTGAGCAGCAGCAGATCTCCATGCTGTATCATGGAAGCAGAAATACCACTAAATTCTATGGAGTCATTTCCATGATGGGTAATCATGGAAACATGGGAGGCATGAGTTTGATTTAATACTTGATAGTTGCTGCTGCTGTTGCTGCTAAGTCATTCAGTCATGTCCGATTCTGTGTGACCCCATAGATGGCAGCCCACCAGGCTCCCCTGTCCCTGGGATTCTCCAGGCAAGAACACTGGAGTGGGTTGCCATTTCCTTCTCCAATGCATGAAAGTGAAAAGTGAAAGTGAAGTTGCTCAGTAGTGCCTGACTTAACGACCCCATGGACTGCAGCTCACCAGGCTCTTCTGTCCATGGGATTTTCCAGGCTAGAGTACTGGAGTGGGGTGCCATTGCCTTCTCTGATTTAATAGTTAGCCCTAAAGATATAAGTTGAGATGGGAAAGGGAGAAGTGAAGACATTCTGTTGGAGAGAATAGCATAGAAAAGCATAGAAGCATGAAGATTCCAAGGACTGTTAATTCTACAGAGTTATTTTGTGACTACTATATTGGAGAATCCCGGGGACAGGGGAGCCTGGTGGGCTGCCGTCTATCTATGGGGTCACATATAGTTGAACACGACTGAAGTGACTTAGCAGCAGCATATTGGGATTCATCAGTGAACCACACAAAGAACCCTGCCTACTGAATATTATTACATTTCAGCAGAGGTAGTTGAATATTCAAACTTGGTTGGATAACATTAAAAATTAAACCAGTGACAGACTGTACGTGGGCTTCATTCTGTTGGCAATGGCCAGCAATTGGATTATCCCTTCAACTGAATGCATTGAATGTAATCTCGGGGTGATAAATTGTGAAATTGCCCAGCACAAGGCCATAGGCTTCAGCTTCCTGGATGTGTAGGAGTTAAGCCCAAGAGGAATGACCTACTGAAAAATTATTTGCTTATTTGGAGATATGGAAAAGAGTTTTGAACTAGAATGGAAAGATTTGGTGTGACCCTTGATTCTACCACTAACTGGCTTTGTGAACTTGGGCATGTGCATAACTTCTCAGAGGCTCAGCTTTCTCAGTCGTAGACTATAGCTGATAATACTCACTCTGTCTATTTCACAGGATTATGGAATTCAAAAGAGATCATTTATAGGACATTTCTTAGAGAACTCTGTTATTAGTATGTATGAAAAATGGAAAGATTTAATGTTTACTTGTGCAATCAGTTTAAATCATAAGGCCTTTTATCAGATTTTCTCTAGCTTTGTTTCTTTTGGTAGTATTTCTTTGTGTAGATGAATAATCTAGAACACTTTGATAGCCATATTTTCCCCTTGTATTGACCTTGTCTTCTCTATTTCCTGACAGATTAGAAGAGAGTGTCTCAGCTGGGAAAGGTGTGGTATGAGGGGTTATTGTCATGGAAAATACTTATAGCTGTTGCACAAATCTTTCCTTTTAACCCAGTAATTCCCATTAGCACCTCCTACGGACTTTCCCTAAACAGTATTAATTTTTATGTCCTCTTAATTTTAGTTAGGTAATGTCAGGATGTAGCCAAGTCTTCATTGTCTTTCGCAAATAGTGGGTTACCTCATGGATATCTGTGTGTGTCTAGAATACTAATGATAGAAGAGAACTTAGAGCTTTTGACCTTCTAAAGATGGGAATGACTGAGACTGCCATGTCTAGTCCAAAGATTCCTGTGAGTTCACAGCAGAGGAATGATCTGAACTCAGGTTTTGGGCTCTCCTGTCTGTGTGGCCACCACTCGCTGTAGTATATATTCTTCCATTTCTATCTCTGTTATCTCTTTATCATCCAAGACTGGGCTTTCCTGAGGCCTCTGAACGTGAAATGTGGAGGATATTTCCATAAGAATGTGAAGGCAGAGAAAGTCCTTCTGCCAAACTTAGAAATTCAAACTAGGAGCTTTAACCTAGTAGGTGCTCAGGTCTCACTTATGAATGAGCTATAGATGTTTTCTCAAAGAGAATATAAAATAAAATGTATAGTTAGAAATCATTCACCACACATGGGCTTTTAAAAAATACTTGGCAGTCATCTCAGTGTCACAAAAGAATGAAGGGCCACAACTACCCTGTTTTAGCATGAGGCAAACCAAGCAGAAACATTAAATAATTTTTCCAAGGTCACCAGCTGATGAATGGTAAAGTCAAGATGAGATTACAGGGGTAGAGGTCCGCTGGAGAAGGGATAGGTGACCCACTCCAGTATACTTGGGCTTCCCTGGTGGCTCATCTAGTAAAGAATCCATCTGCAATGCAGGAGGCCTGGGTTTGATCCCTTGGTTGGGAAGATCTCCTGGAGAAGAGAACAGCTACCCACTCTAGTATTGTGGCCTGGAGAATTCCATGGACTATATAGTCCATGGTGTCGCAAAATGTTGGACATGACTGAGTAACTTTCACTTTCACTGTGGAGCTTAATTCCCATTCATTAATCCATTCAGCATGTATTTCCCACACACACTCTTCAGTGCAGAACACTAATTTCCTGATAGTGTGGGAGATGCTATTCAAAATCAACAGGCCCAGGCATTTTCGGGCATCAGGAGATTGTCCAGCTGGGAAGGAAACTTGTACTCGTAGCTCTAAGAGGTGCTAGGCTCAAAGCAATTATTGTCTTTTTTTGAGTCAAGGAGAACCTAGGTTTCTGCAAAGGAATTTTTGACAGGGAATGGAACAAGCTACATTTTATTTTCCTTAGAAAAGACAATCTGGGTGAGCAGAGATATTCATTCTTAATCCAAGAACCACAATGTGGTTTTGCATTTAAAAACAAGTTAAAAAAAATAATAAAGCAAAAGATCCAACCAAGTGGCAGAGGCAAGACCTGATTTTCATAGCACTGAGAACGCAAAAGTCATAACTGGTTCTAATATCCCTTTTCTATGAATTTCAGAGAGTATTTTAGGTCAGGAGAGTTTATAGGCAAACAAAAGCATAGGGGTGGGGAAATAGTAAAGCAAGTAGAAAACTAGAGAAAGATCAACTTGCCAGTAGCACCCGAAATATTAATTATTGAGAAAGTAATGAAAGAATAGGTAAAATCTGGAAAAACTGTACAGATGAACCTATTTGCAAAGCAGAAATAGATACAGACAATAGAGAAGAAATGTATGGACACCAAGTGGGTAAAGCGGGGGTGGAATTAATTGGGTGATTGGGATTGACATATACACATACAATGTATAAATGGATGGCTAATGAGAACCTACTGTATAGAACAGGGGACTCTACTTGATGCTCTGTGGTGACCTAGATGGGGAGGAAATTCAAGAAAGCGGGGATATATGTGGACATGTAGCTGATTCACTTCGCTCTACAGAAGAAACTATCACAACACTGTAAGGCAACTATGAAAGTGAAAATTGCTTAGTCATGTCTGACTCTTTGCAATCCCGTGGATTATACAGTCCATGGAATTCTCCAGGCCAGAACACTGCAGTGGGTAGCCTTTCCCTTCTCCAGGGGATTTTCCCAATCCAGGGATCAAACTCAGGTCTCCCATAGTGCAGGCGGATTCTTTACCAGCTGAACCACAAGGGAAGCCTGTAAAGCAAATTATACTTCAATAAAATTAAAAAAAAAATAAAGAATAAGGGCTTTGTTGTGGTATGGAAAAGAGACTTCTTCAAAGTAGACAGACGTTGGGCTGCGTGGCACTGAAAGTGGGAAGGGAAGGTTGAGAACTACTGGTTCTTCCTTGTTATTGGCTAATTGGATGCAGCCCTGCTGTGAGATCCTGGATAGTCCTATTTCCTGCCTGGACTTCAGTTTCCTGCTCCATACAATGAGAAATTTAACTTGATCATTCTTAAGTCCCTTTTGGTCTCCACTTCTAAGAACATAGTGCTGTGTCTTTCTCAAGCATGGATTTCCCACAGTGCCTAGCAGAGACCAGAAAGTATGAAGGGAAGCTGAGCAGCCCTTTAAATGGGAAGCACAAAGGAAACCTTCATAGCACCAAGCCTACGTGCCACCTCTGTGGCAGATTTTGCTGAGCTCAGCCAGCTTCATCA
This sequence comes from Aepyceros melampus, assembly GCA_006408695.1. Lineage (NCBI taxonomy): Eukaryota > Metazoa > Chordata > Mammalia > Artiodactyla > Bovidae > Aepyceros > Aepyceros melampus. The sequence goes on from SJXQ01012233.1 coordinate 228,038, forward strand.
GACTCTCACACCTTAACAAAATTTACCACTTCTGTTTTCTCACTGTGAATCCACTGACCCATTCAACATGAGTAGGAGAGCCTGGTATTACACAAGAGTACCACGGAAATAATTAGAGTGGGGTTCATAAGAAAATAATCTTTCAGCCAAGAGACAGGGGAACTTTTTTCCTCAGGGAAGGAAAGGATGTATTACATCATGGGAGAGAGGCAGATATTCACCACTCCTGCTTCCCTCATCAAGAGAGGTCAAAGTGTTACAGAGGCTGTGATGATGAGGAAAGACTGTGGTATTGTACTCCAGGACAAGAAGTAATGAGACTGAGGAGATGAAAGATGGAGGGGAGAGGCAGCCAAGCTATGTTCTGTTCTCATGAATAGGATATTATAAGAGGGAAGAAGAAGGGCAGTATCTGAGAAGACAGAACACCCATTGATTGCCAGATCCTGATTGAATGCCAGCCAGCCATGGGATAGTATGATGCCTTCTGCTGAGCCTGGGTGAGACTACCATTAGATGTGACTTCTTGCCCTGCATGTGACTCTTGAAGGTATCAGGAGTCTAAGGGTGGGAGTCAATAAGAATGAAGTAGCAGGCCACTACCTTCAAAGAATGACTTAGAACTCCTGACTATATGCAAACAACCCTGGTGCCCTTTCCATCATAGAGGGAATCACCACTTACCTAGGACATCAAGTTTGAGTGGAGAATGGAATAGGATATGGGGATCTCCAGTAGAATAAAAGAGAATCCCTTCTATTCAGGCAGGGAAATGGGAATGTTTAAAAAAAAAAAAAAGCAAAAGGCAAGTGAAAAGGACATTGAAATGCCCATATGTTAAAAGTAGCAAAAAAAAAAACAGTGCACACACATCCATACACCCACACACCTCCTAGTGGCCCAATAATCACTTTGAACACTATGCATTAGACATATTTTTCCTAGAGCTTGGCCTCTCGTGCCTGAGTGAGATTCACAAAAGTGAATTTCCTAAAACATTCTTTTATAACCTATTGGATATTTATAAGTACCAAGATTTGTTAGAATATACCAAATATAATACAAAGTTTGATGCCATTGTAATTCTAGAACTCTTGAGAGCAAACATTCTGAACATATCTAAAATGCATTTGGCAGGAGGCCCTGTGGAATGACACAGCAGAATTTCTTTTCATTTCAATGCCCAGACTTAAATTACTAAATGCTGTACCTCCAAGGTCTTAGACTTAGAATTTTGATCAGAATTACAAAAGAGAAATTTACCTGCCAGTACTTGCCACCCGCTTGGCACATAGATTCAGGATTAGTGTAAGGAGTTACAAATCTCATAAATTTCAAGCACACACCCAACGATGACCCTAAAAGCACAACTTTAATTAACTACTTTTATTATAATATATATATATTTTTCAGATAAAAGTAGTTAATTAAAAATATATATAACATTTTTTGAGCTTTCAGACTGTAATTTGTCTTAAAGCTACAACCTCACATCTGTATTGTTTTTCAGTCAGTATGTCTGACTCTTTTGCAACCCCATGGACTGTAGCTCATGAGGCTCCTCTGTCCATGGGATTTCCCAGGCAAGAATACTGGAGTAGGTAGCCATTGCTTTCTCCAAGGAATCTTTCTGAGTCAGGGATTGAAATTGTATCTCCTGCATTGGCAGGAAGATTCTTTACTGCCAAGCCACCAGGGAAGCAATCATATTAGAATTAACAGAGCTGTTTTATGCCATCTTTCAGCTCTCTCCTAAAGGAAGTTACTAAAATATGAACAAATTAGAAGCTCACACTCCTCATTTTAAGATGCTGATACTGAAGTGCAGAAAATTAAGCTTTGGGCCCACAGTCATCAGATTTCAGTCCAGTGGTCTTTCCACTCTGCTTCTTTGTATTTTCCTAAAAAATGCATCCATCTGAATAACCATTTTTTGGAATAAGCCTGAAGCACCGGGGAAAAAAAAGTGTTGAGTTCAGAAAAATAATAAGCTAATAATAAATACTAAGGCCTTCATGGTTACAAAGAAGCTGTTAGGAAGTCTATACTCAAGGCTGGAAGTATCCTGCGTTCAGCTTACCTAGTAAGAGAACTGTGGAATGTGAAAAGAGAATTGTTGAAAGGAGACTGAATACTGTCTCCTGCTAGTCTGTGGGTGTCTGTCTCAAGATTCCTGAGTCAGGAAGTCTCCAAGGTATATCCCGCCACACACGTACAATTCTTCATTTCATACTTTTATTCTGCTGCCAGCAGTGTTTTGCATATCAACTAGAATCCCTGGGTTGCTTTCTAGAAACTTTCAATGATGCACTAAAACACAGAAATAAAGTCTCCGGAACTCAGAAGTTCTATGCAAATTTTAGATAATTCGAGCATGTTTGATCAACAGTAAGTCTTTCCTGTTCTGTGTTGTTAATTATTCTAATAAGAGTGTAACAGGGAAAAAGTCAATATCCATTGTTATCTGCATCTAGTTTCTTTTTAAAATAGTTTATTAATTTTATATAATACAGAAGAGTACAGAAGGGAAAATATCATCAGAAATTCTAATAAGAATTTAAATATAGTAAATCTAACATTTCGTTCTTTGTTTTTATGATTTTTGAGGTTATATATACATTAGTCAAGGCTATTGTTTTTCCAGTAGTCATGTATGATGTGAGAGTTGGACTGTGGAGAAAGCTAAGCACCTAAGAATTGATGCTTTTGAGCTGTGGTGTTGGAGAAGACTCTTGAGAGTCCCTTGGACTGCAAGGAAATCTAATCAGTCCATTCTGAAGGAGATCAGTCCTGGGTGTTCTTTGGAAGGAATGATGCTAAAGCTGAAACTCCAGGACTTTGGCCACCTCATGCGAAGAGCTGACTCATTGGAAAAGACTCTGATGCTGGGAGGGATTGAGGGCAGGAGGAGAAGGGGATGACAGGATGAGATGGCTGGATGGCATCACTGACTAGATGGACATGAGTTTCAGTGAACTCTGGTAGTTGGTGATGGACAGGGAGGCCTGGCGTGCTGCAATTCATGAGGTTGCAAACAGTTGGACATGACTGAGTGACTGAATTGAACTGAACTGATACACAAAATGAGAAATATCCTCTGAATGCAATTAACTGCTCATGAACTATCATTGCAACCTGGGACATAACTATACTATATACACTGATTTCAAATACATCTCTGATGTGTGCATACTCAGTCATGTCTGATTCTGTGAAACTATCAACTGTAGCCCTCCAGGCCCCCCTGTCCATGGGGTTCTCCAGGAAATAATACGGGACTGGGTAGCCATTTCCTCCTCCAGGGGGATCTTTCTGACCCAGGGATTAAACATGCCTCTCCTGTATTAACAGGAGAATTCTTTACCACTGAGACACTTGGAAAGCTCCACATCTTTGATGCATCCTATCATTACTTATCAGAGATTATTCATCTTGTTTTGCATCATCATTTGCAAAACTTTAAAAAAATTATAACATTTGATGGCTTATTATTTTGTTGAAGAGAGGATTCCCATTTCTTTGCTCCAAAATATTTTTATTTTCACATTTATAAATACCAATTCGAATGATCAGTCCAACGAGCTAAATTTCTACAGTATCTAGAGTCTTCCAATTTACCTTTGATCCATACCTACCTTTAGTACTTGTTCACTTGTGAAGCAAATAGGCTAAATTTTGGTTACAATAATCATTAGAGCTAAATACTGTCACATGTCCTTACAGGAGAATAGAATGGTCAGGGTCTTGTTCCTCAAATTCACATAATGAAATTCACCTGTTTAACAATTAACCATGTAAGAGCACCATATCCTTTTCCATCCTTAGAACCATATTGCTCAACCATTGTGTCTTTTGTATAAGAAACTTTATCTATGATCTCATCACACAAAGACTCAGTCTGAGATTTAACTTAGACAATTCATTTCACTATCATCATTAAAATCCAAAGTGGCATTGTCTCTTTCTAGTCATTTTCTGATTAAATAATTTTGAAACATCTTACTTTCAATTTTAATCTCTTTGACATTACGGGGAGAAAATTTTTTAAAGTTTTTAATTCTTATAAAAAAAAAACCTAAAGGAAGACTACAAAGATCAATGTCTCTCATATTATTCTGAGTTCTTGAAAGATGATGCAACAGTTTTGGGTGATACAGTAAGAAAACTGGTGTGTGCATGCTCAGTCACTCGGTTGTGTCCAACTTTATGACCCCATGGCCCACCAGGCTCCTCTGTCCATGAAATTTTCTAGGCAAGAATGTTGAAGTGGGTTGTCATTTCTTACTCCAAGGAATCTTCCTGACCCAGGGATCGAACCCTTGTTTCTTGCATCTCCTGAACTGGCAAACATTCTTTACCACTGTACCTGGGAAGCCCAAGAAAACTGGATAATTATATAAATTTAAGTTTCCTAGTAGGCATATACAATATAAAGAGAGGCAAAATTAATTTTAGTGGTAACTTATAACCTGTAGCAGCTTTTAACACATATCTATATCAAAATGATCAGTGAACTATTTCATATTCTTTACTTGTTATTCTAAGTCTCTGAAATTTAATATGCCATCTGCATTTAAAGCACTTCTCAGTTTTGGATAGCCACATTTTAAGTACTCAGTAGTTCTATGTGTCTATTAGATACCATATTAGACAGCATCATGTTGGACAATTCCACCATTTTCCCTTTTTAAAAACTGTAGTCATTGCATTTTTGATCATTGAATTGATAAGTTAGGATGAAGTAATTTCTAAAATGATAAAAAGGACAGTGTATCAAATATGGAAAAAATAAGTAATATTCCATACTGCATTTGAAATTTATGAAAGGGTGTAACAAGCCCTTCAATAATTACACTAAACACAGTTTATTCTTTTTGAAAAAAGTAGTTTCAGAATTCTTAAGAGTTCAAAGTTAAAGAACAAACAGACTGATGAAAAAATTAGCCAAACACCTTAATAGACATCTCACAATAGAGAAATGAAAAATAAATGTATGAAAAGATGCTCCACTTAGGTCATTAAGGACATGTGAATTAAAACACTGAGATACCACTATATACCTTTTAGAATGGCCAAAATCCAGGATACTAATACCACCAAATGTTGGTGAGGATATGGAAAAACAGGAACTGTCATTTATTGCTGATAGAAGGTACAGCACTTTGGAATACAATTGGACAGTTTCTTACAAAATTAAACATATTCTTATCATACAATTCAGCAATCACACTCTTTGGTATTTTCCCAAAGGAGTTGAAAACTTATGTCCACATGAAAACTTGCACTCAGGTGTCCATAGCAGCTTCAGACGTATTTGTCAACATTTGGAAGCAACCAAGATGTCTTTCAACAGGAAGTGAACAAATAAACTAGTATATCCAGACTATAGAATATTATTCAGTGCTAAAATGAAATGAGCTATTAAGTCATAAAGACATGGAGGAAACTTAAATATACGTGTATTACTAAGTGAAAGAAGTCCCCAGGAAAAGACTATATACTGTATGATTCTAGCTACATGACGTTCTTAAAAAGGCAAAATTTGAATCAGTTCTAATGAGATGGATGAAACTGGAGCCGATTATACAGAGTGAAGTAAGCCAGAAAGAAAAACACTAATAAGGTATACTAACAAATATATATGGAATTTAGCAAGACGGTAATGATAACCCTCTATGCAAGACAGCAAAAGAGACACAGATGTATAGAATGGACTTTGAGTGAGAGGGAGAGGGAGAGGGTGGGATGATTTGGGAGAATGGCATTGAAACATGTATACTATCATGTAAGAAACGAATTGCCAGTCTATGCTCAACACAGGATACAGGATGCTTGGGGCTGGTGCCCGAGGATGATCCAGAGAGATGATATGGGGGGCAGATGGGAGGGGGGTTCAGGATTGAGAACTCATGTACACCCGTGGCAGATTCATGTCAATGTATGGCAAAACCAATACAGTATTGTAAAGTAAAATAAAGTAAAAATAAAAATTAAAGAAAAGGCAAAATTATGGAGACAATTTTTTAAAAATTTCTGGACAGTAAAAGTTGCTATTTGAGTTCTGGGGAGGAGAGATGGATAGGTGAAACACAGAGGACTTTTAGAGCAGTGAAACTACATATTATTATATCATAATGGTGGACACGTCATCACAGACTACTACACAAAAGTGAACTCTAATGTAAACTACAGACTTTGGGTGATAATGATGTACCAATGTCGTTTCCTCAGTTGTAACAGGTGTAGCACTCTTGTGAGGGAGGTTGATAAATCATCAGTCTGTAGAGTCCAAGGGGATCTCTGTACTTTGCTCTCAATTTTGCTATGAACCTAAAACTTTTTTTAAAAAAGTCTTAAATTTTTTCTATGCATTTCAGAAGACCTCTAAAAGAGAATAAAGTCATGAATACCAATCCATACAAATGGTTAGAACTGCTCAAAGAAAGAAATAAATGACAACTGAGTCCAAAGTGCCTTAATAGTATATTAAGGATTAACCATTTTACTGCTCTTTCTTCTTTTTCTGGCAGCCATTATCTTAACCCTGTCATTTTAGGGGATCTAACATTTAAATTTCAAGAAATAAGAATTGGAGTCTCTCAGTACCCCTAATTTAAGCTGAAACAGCCTTACCTATAAGAATGCATCTATTCATAATATGATTACATCTATACATAGAAAAACACAGTGCTTAGTAGCTCAAACATCTTTGCGACCCCATGGACTGTAGCCCGCCAGGCTCTTCTGTCCATGGCAATTTTCCAGGCAAGAATACTGGAGTGGGTTGCCATGCCCTCCTCCAAGGGATCTTTCCAACCCAGGGACTGAACACAGGTCTCCCACTTTGCAGATGGATTCTTTACCATCTGAGCCACCATAGGAACAATATATATAAATATTGTATATTATATATGTTATGCTGTAAAGTTGTTTATAAACCTAAGACGTTAAAACTTTTTTCATGATATCTAATATTAGTCAAAAAGTGGACAAACTTATTTAAAATAAAACCATTAAACCATTTTGATAGGAGATATCTTATTGGTGGAATCAATGTATATAACTGAAAGGTGCTATTTAACAATTTAAAGGGGAACATGCCCAGACCAGAGCCCACCAACTGTAATCCTGTTCCCACATACAGTCAGGGCCATCTGCATCCAAGCCTGCAGTCCTGAGGAAGTCCTTGCTGAGCACCATGGAAAAGTCACTAAATTAGACATTAGGAATATCCGAAGTCTAGTCCCTGTTCCAAAGCAAACTCATTCTGACCTCAGTCAAATAACATATTACATCTGTGAGTGTCTTATGTGCCAAAGCAGGTATATAAGTGTAGTAGTGTAGTGTGAATCACTCAGTTTGTCAGACTCTGTAACCCCAGGGACTATAGCCCACCAGCCTTCTCTGTCCATGGGATTCTCTAGGCAAGAATGCTGGAGTGGGTTGCCATTCCCTTCTCCAAGGGATCTTCCTGACTCAGAGATTGAACCCAGGTCTCCTGCATTGCAGGCAGACTCTTTACCACAGAGCCACCTCCTGGTTTTTAGACTGGCTAAAATAAGAAAATAATGATTTTTTTGTTAAGTGTTAATACTTGAATCTCTCTAATGTTTCTTGGGGATCCTTGGCATCTTTTCCTCTACCTCAATAAAAACAAGGCTAAAGGCCAGACAGGCAGGCAGATAAACAGATGCATACATCAACACCATTTCTCAATGCAAATTTTATTTATTTTTTAATTTTATTGCATGTCCTGGCAAACATAAGTGGCTTGTGGATTTGCCTCTGGCTCATCCAAAGCCCATTGCCCCAAATTCCAAAAGACAAGCAACCGAAACTTTAAAAAAAAAAAAAAAAGCATCACATCTATAAGGAAAAAAAAAACTTTCAAAAACATTAATAAAGCATATAAAACATTTGGCATTGACTTAATTTTCACAATTATAAAAATAATACAAAAAAAATGTAACCCTTAAACATTCAACACCCCACATACTGTATTTTAGGGGAATATCAAGAAAACAAAAGGTAAATGGATTTAATGAAGAAAGTTCTATCTTCCATTTCCATTTCTAATCAACTTCAAACACAAATGTATCCATTCTTCAGCCAACTGTAATGTACTGTAATGAGGCCACATTAGAACTCCATTAAGCCCATGCCCCCTTGTCTGTCCTTAATATTCCTTCTCCCCTTATGCTAATTACTCATACACTCAAAAAACGTTAAGTTCAACCAGGATGTGAGAGGCCAGGAGTTGTGCCTCGCTTTGGCTCATGCCAAACCCATGATGTACAGTACAGGAATTTGAGTCCTTAGTGCTACCCGAATAGTGCTGAGATAGCTCAGATGTCCTATGTTTATTCAAACACTCAGGACAGTCCAGGAAGCCATTTGTCCTTCTAGCATTGCAAAGGCATGGCTTTCATTCTTCCCATCAATAGGCTTTCAAACCTGCATGCTTGTTCCACATATTAGCAGTGCTTATTATCATTTATGCACAATAAAGCTTTGAAATCAAGGACTCACTCTCTTTAACATACAAAATTAAAAAAAAATAATAAAAAAACAACTTTCCCTTCCCCCCATCTTACAATAATGGCATTTTTTTTTAATTTGACATTGTAGTTTCACTAAATGGTGTTTCCATGAAAATACAAAAACAATAATAATAATAATAAAAAAAAACTCAACGATGGTTCTGGAAAACCCACTATCCCAAGAAGAGAAAGATAATAAAACACAACGTATGCATTTCACACACAAAATATATATACACTTTTCAGGTGAAACTCATATATTTTTGAGCCACATTAGCCCTTTTGCACTTTAAAATAAAATTGGATGCTTATGTGCAACGATAGCCCTTTACCAAAAGGCACAGTAGGCTTTTAGAGCTCATTAGCAATATATACAAAATACTTGGTTTTGTGGCTTGAAAAAAAAGTATCTGCTACAAAGTATGTTTCTAAAAGATGTATAGGAATATCTCCATTTACACTTTTATTTTTGAATCTGAACACAAGTCTCTGCTTATGTGGTTCAAGCAACATCTCCAATGGCAAGTTTACCCTCTGATCTGTCGGGATATTTTTATGCACATGCACAGTCCAGAAGAGAGATGGACGGGAAGTTGGGTTCTCACAGTTACTTTCAATCTAAGTCAAACTAACAGTATTCAAAAAGATAAGCGATGTAGCAATACAACTAATGCTACAGTAAAACTGATCTCATAATTTTACATTTTCCAGATCAATACCCCTATTTTAAACCCTGAAGACAGAAAGATCAACAAGCCTGTATAAGCAGAATTTTATAGAATGTGAGGGTCACTAGAGAAAACATTTACCAAATAATACTATTTATGTTTCAAAAAGTCTTGCAAGTGCTTCAATTCATGGTTTACTGAGATCTCTTACTGTTTGGCAGAGATGCAATATCTCTGTAAGATTCCTGTTTTTCCTGGATATTCTTAATACATATTAAAGGTTTATTGCAAGAACTAGACAGGTGCATTCATCCCAATCAAATCAACCTTAATTTGCTAACCTTAAACTAGGGTTGCAAATAGTAATTGAGTCAATCAATCTAGTTGTGAAATTTAGTTTTCAAGCTTTTGTACTGGCAGCTAATGCTTTGCCAATAAATACTGAGAGTTACAGTGTGTCTGGCATTAAATATGAGGAGATTGTTGATATACCAGGACACATGGTGTCAGGTGCTACTGAACAGGCTGCAATGACTTTTTAAGGATTTTGGCCGTTATTCACATTCCCCAACCCCAACCAAAAGCAAGGGAGGATATTTCTTTTCTTCTGGTGAGTGATAGTGTAAACATGGACTTTTTCTTGTAATTGAGCTATATCACCCCGAAGACAACCACCATCAGTAGCAGAGATATCAGTAACATAAAATACACCAACATAGAGAATCGTGTACATAGGTATCCAGTCTCATCCACATAATAACAAATAGATCAAACCAAAGGTTGGATGTAATATGTGTTTAGCATCAAAAGAACTGAAGGCACCTACATGTCATTGTCACTCACATATACTATCAAGATCTAGATACCTACTACCATTCATGGCTGACTTTGAGAGAAGGCCTATAGATAAGCCATCCAAAACAAGTAAATTAGGAAAAAAAAAAAAAGGTGATAAGTGCAACTCCATTTTTTTCCTTTAAATTACATTTTAAGCAATACTCAATGCCCCCACCCAAAAATACATACTGTATATTTATATATTTATATGTATAGTCTTAGACTATAAGGGTGAAAATGCTTTATAAAAGTCAATGAGAGCTCTCTGCCGCTTAAGGAGACACCCACTGCTTTTTTGCTCACTTCTGCATAGCCATGACAATTTCGGTCCTGCAAACAAGGGAGCTGAAGGCTTAAAGCCAGAAACAGAATCAGGCGCCAGGTCAGACATTAGGTAAAACGTAGCCTCTTATTTCTCCTTCCCTTAAGAAACCAGACTGAAAAGAGGAAGGAGAGGAGCTAAGGAGAATGCTTGGCTGGACAAGCAGTAGTGCCTTGTTGTGGGGGTGGGGGAATGGGGGGTAGGCAGATGGGAAAATGGGAAGAGCTGCACTACAACTGCTCAGCTCACTCCCCCTCTTCTTTGATGCGTTGTTGCTTGTTGCGACGAGCATCCATGTCAAAGTTGAAATCATTCCACTCATCTCGGGGTGGGAAAGAGATGGTCTGGCGGAGGGTGAAGCGCACAGCGTCAATGACACGCTCACCCCGGGTCTCACTGGAGCCTACGCTGACTGTGGAGGCACCACTTGGGGTCCGCAGGAGGTGGGGAGGGGAGGAGAAGTCGTGGAGCTGCCGGTGGTCCAGGATGCCTTTCCAGATGGCATGTCGGAATTGCTCAGGGATTTTTAGACTTGCCAAATCCTGTGCAATAGGGAAGTGAATCCAGGAGAATTAGGACAAAGAGAAAAATTGGCATTTAGTACACACCATTTGGCTCCCCAATGCTTGGCTTTAACTGACCTGCATTTATTGAACTCTAAATTTGACAATAAAATCAGCTCTTTATGAATCTTCAAGATATATGTAACTAAGCACAAAGATACAGCCTTGAGGTATCATCTCTTCTTGTAGAGTATTTTATTTATGCTCTATTGGTCTCTGTTTCCTCATTGGTAAAACAGAGGTAATATTTAGATCACAGAACAAAAATCCCGAAACAAAGACATCAGGTAAAGGAATCTGGCAACTCTCAAATCTACCCATCTCTAATCACTAGAAGAAAGATATTAATAGAATGCTACCACTTCTCATATGAGGAGATAGGAAAAAAATTACTAACAGATACTAAATACTTTGAACATGTCAGGCATTCAATTAATCATTTTTTATTCATCATCCTATTTAATGCTAAGATTTGTGGTTGGTATTATTATGCCTATTTTATAGTCAGAAAAGCTGAAGGTCAGAGACATCGATAAATCTAAAATTATACAATTAAGTGAATGAACTGGGAACTCAGGACAGCCTCTGAACCTGTAACTGTCCTAATGGTCAAAAGGTCTTTTGGTGTTTGGATCAATCAGGGTATCAAAACACAGAGTATGTGTCCATGTTCTATGGATAGGGCAGAAGGCATTACAAAGATGATTGATCTTAACTAACTGTGGTAGCATCTCTGTTTATCTGCATTAGTTCTTCATTAGCCTGTTTTAGTGATGGTTGGCATTTCTTTATGGAGTAGCATGGTAGGTAGAAAGAACATTGTGCTTGGCATCAGAAGACCTTGGCAGAAGCTCTTATTCTGTCACTGACTAGCTAGCTCTAGACCCCCCTCAAGTCATTTATTTCCTACTGGCCTCAGTTTCCTCATTGACAAAATGGGATACAATTGCTTTTTAGGTCAAAATATAATATGGATTCATATGCAAATGTGGATGTGAAAGTATATTGCACATTATAAAGCATACTATGTAAATCTCAGTCATCTGTATTATTACTATGTTATATCATGATTAACCCCCATTCTTGCATCTTAGAGGGAATACTTATAAAAACACTGAAATTTAACCATATTCTTTCCAGGGAAGTGTGTGAAGTAACTAAGACTGGTGTTGAGAGACAAGCTGAAAAGGAAGTGTCTATTTCCAGTGATGAACAAGAAGAAGCTGAAGTGAGGATGCAGAAATTAGATAGGCTCCCAATATTTCTTAATTTGGAAATTAGAGCAGTACTCTAATTTCCTATTCTAGCAGGAGAATATATTATAAAGAAATTACTCCACAAATAGATAAGTCAGCATACCTCTGTATGCTTCTGAAACTCCAAATAAATCCAAAACTCTTTGTAAACTAGGCTCCATTGAACTGCATTACTCTCTGGATAGATCTGAACTTATCCTGATTGGGGGGATAGCTGTAGCCCAGAGCCTGGCTCAGGACCTAGCTAACACCAGCAGAGATGGACTTGTGGAGAGCATCGGCAGATCCTAATGACCAAAGAGGCATCTGACACAGTCCCCATTGGGGAGAAGTAAGTGGAAGACAAAACTTTAAAAATATAAGGAAGGGACAAAGTTCCTATTCCATCATGGAAGGTTCTCAAACACAGCGCAACACAATGACTTGTGTCAAACTGCCTTCAGTGGGTGGCATCATTGTGAAGTTCTCAGAAACCTGTTGGAACGTACTCCCAAAGCTTTCTATGTGTCTTTTACTTGTAATTTCTTCCATTAGGGAGCAGCAGCCGGGGGTGATTGAGGGGTGAAGAAGGGTGGGCATAGGGGCAGTGCAGCATATGCTCATTACCATAGGGCAGGGGGTTCTTACACTGCATGGGCTGTCTCTGGCATCGGTGCTCAAGGAGGGGGGCAAAAAGAGGTCTCAACTACAGAAGCAGCAGCAGAGGCAGAGAATATCTTCTTCCACCAGCCCAAAGGGCCCTCTGGAAGCTAGAAGGGAGGAGAGTGAACCCCAAACAGAGCAGCATATAGCGTAGCCTGGGAGAAAAACCAGATTGCTGTAAACCAGAATGAAATGAGCTCCCTCCCATGTGAGCAGTAGTTCAAGAGGTACTGTAGAAGCAAGAATAAGTTCCCTTCCATCCAGGTTGCTCTAAAGGCTATCAAAGCCAGAAGGCAGTGATTTTGAACCCAATTTGATTAACTGAGACCCAGAGAAGCAAAGTGATTACACCATGTTCTTCTCACCACTAAAAAGCACGGCTGGGACTTGAACCCATAACCAGTGATCTTTCCCAGTGGTCAGGGATGCCTGGACCCTATTCTGGTAGATTTGATCATGAACAAACATATGGTTCTTATTGAGAGACACAGCTCAATCCCCTATCATGTCCTATTTTAAGGAAAGGCAGAAAAGTTCAATTAATAGGGTGAAAGGCCAGAAGCTTACACCTCAGGGTTCTATTCCTGGTTCTGACATCAACTAATCCAGACAAATGACTATATTGTTGTCCCCCCATGTTTTAAAGTGAGAATAACATCACTATCTTCTTGCTATCCTCCCTGGGATCTTACACCAATTAATGAGAACTTCCAAAAAGTCCTCTGAACTCTTCAAAGATCATATATTCCTTGAAGGTGGGAATCAGATCTTTTTCCTACTCTGCACATATTATGCATGTAATAGAAGCCTGCTGACTGATTAGACAAGCTAGGATGGCTGAGTCCTGAGCTTTTCAAATGTAGAGGTGGAGGTCTGGGGATCTTTCTAATATGGTTATGGGTTTCATCAAAATTGAGGATTGAGAAACAGAAGGAATTCAATTACAAGGTGGATGTCACCAGAGGGAGAAATTTAAGAAATAAAACTCAAGAGAAAAGTCTAACAGTTACTTACATCCATGGAGTAATGCTCAATCTGATAGATGGTGGTCAGCCCCTGGGTCGTGAAATAGTCCAGACATGATGAACAGCCCAACCTTGCTAAGAAACTGCAGAGGGAGGCGGGAAGAGGAAGGAGGAAACAGAAAAAGAAAGTTCACCCCAACTGCATTGGCAAGATAAAGGAAAACCCAACATTTTTCCCTGGGATGCCCTACAGAAGAGACTAGGGGTATATAAAATATATGTGGGGCCTTGGATTGGAGGTTGGGAGTGATTAGAAGGCAACGGCACCCCACTCCAGTATTCTTGCCTGGAAAATCCCACGGACGGAGGAGCCTGGTGGGCTACAGTCCATGGGGTCGCCAAGAGTCGGACACGACTGAGCGACTTCACTTTCACTTTTCACTTTCATGCATTGGAGAAGGAAATGGCAACCCACTCCAGTGTTCTTGCCTGGAGAATCCCAGGGATGGGGGAGCCTGGTGGGCTGCCATCTATGGGGTCGCACAGAGTCGGACACGACTGAAGCGACTTAGCAGCAGCAGCAGCAGCAGCAGTGACATGAACTTTAATTTAGATCTACAGAGATTAAAGTCAACTGTTCAAGGATTCCTACAGAGCAGAGATTTTTCAAATGATGGATGAGTGGAGTTCCAGGGGTTGCATATCAGTGCCTTGGGAGCCATTGCAGGGGGTGAAAGGAAGGAGTCCAGTGCTCAGGTTTCCAGTCCTCTTGCCTCCTGGCTCTTTACTTCAAAAATAGCATCTCCACTTTGATTGTTTGTATCTGAGGTTTCTGAGAATGGTTTATGTGGCTAAGGAAAAATTGTGGGCCACTATACTGTGAAGTCTCAATGCTATCTGATTTATGTCCTCTTCAGAATACAGATACCCTTCTTTTCTTTCCTGGTCTCAGATCAATGGTACCACAATCATCACAGAGCTAAATATTGGATGAGATGAGACATGCACTTGGCCATCTTTCTGACTGACAGCGCTAATGCTACTGCATCAGTCATGTGGGAACCAACACCGATTATTCCAGCAGTCAAGTGAAAAAGTCCTTCTGCACATGAAGCACGAGCAGATGATAGGCAACAGGCATGAGATTTGGACACCTACACTTGCCTCTGCTGGAAACAAATTTCTAGGCTTCATGGCTTTCTTTCTTCTAGCTATCTGAACTCCCTTTCCTGGAATGTCCCTGTTTCTCATATGACAAAGCAGAAGAGGCCACTGGCTTCTTGAGAGTCCCTGTCAGTTTTGCTAACGTTCAAATTTTTTGATGGACATCCATGATCCCATGGTGGTTGAGAGCTATAAGGCCTAGAGAGCAGGAAAGGGAGCAAGATAGCAAGTTGACTGCCCTTTTGGGAACCCCAGCCCTGAGCACCAATTTAAAGGTCACAACTGACTGTAAAAATATGATGGAGGAGTAAGGGAGTAAGTGAAGATGGAGAAAACAGGCATGGACACTTATATGCCTATAAAACTCACATTTTCACTTTTTCCCATGTTGATTATTATGGTTACTTTGATTAAATACTACCGATGACTCCATAGATTAGAGATAACTGAACTTGAACCACAGGGTTGCTTGCTTTCTTTCCAACTATGCTATTCACTTTGACAGTGTCCACCCTTCACCACCCAGAGATGCTTAGGACAGGCCCCCAGGGGACATGCTGTGGACTCACCTGACAAGGCTGCAATCTGTGGGGTACGGAGGTGGGGGGGTGCAGTGGGAGGTGGATGGCATGGAGAGTGGGGGAGGGAGGGCTTGGGTGGGGCTGAGTCCATTCATGTCTCCAGCCATTGGCATGTGGGTGCCCATCATAGGAACTGAACAGAAGCAGGAGGAACAGAGAGGGTTCTGCCGTTATCACATACCAGCATCCCAGTGGTCCATCTCACCTGGTTTAACGTTACCAAGGGCCTACTCTACCAGCCTTCCTTTCCAGTCTTATCTCTTACTACACCCCTCTAAGCATCCTGTATTTCACTGAACAGAAGAGTTACCAAACTCCAAACTAATGACATACTTCTTGACCATGGTACATGCTCTTAGAACAATCTCTTCCCATTCTGTTTTCTACTTCTACTGCTCTGTCTCCTTCTAATATTTGCTGCTCCTGATATTAATACTGTTCTCCTTGTATTTGCCTTCCTGAGTTATATTTCTGCCTCCTTCACTAGGCTAATCTCTTTAAGCATGGCGATTAGACCTGATACATGTCTGGTACCCCAGAGACCCAAGAACAGTGCCTGGCATAGAGCAGATGCCCAGGAAACTTAAGTTATGTGAACAAATGAACAAATTCGTGAATGAGAAAGGGCCCTTTGGGCTACTGGTTTGGGAATGAGAGAATTCACTGCAGTATTTATAGGGAACCAAATGTCTCAGAAGGAAAGAGGCAATGAAAGACCCTAGCTCTTTTTTTCTGGTCCATTTCAGGATTATGTTTGGGAACGACACCAACTTGGACTGGTTTCTTACTAAAGAACAAACTGTAAACACTCACTTATAGAGAAGAAAAGCTCAATACCAATAATAATTATGAAACAGATTTTGTTTTTAGGTATAAAAGAATATAAAGCACAATAACATGTCCACACAAAGATGAAGGTAATATGCTTCTATTTTAGTGAATTGTAGTTTACCAAAGAGGAAAGGCCTCTACCACCAGCTAGTCAGCTAGAGAGCACAGGCCAAGAACGTCTCATCAGTTCCCCTCTGACTTTCCGGATGCCACCAGAGGAAAATTATTAAGCATAAATAAGGAAAAAAGGACGCGAACTGTTACACAAATGTGAAGGATCATTACCACTATCCCTATTTTGTCATCTCAAAACAAAGTTGAGGATTCTAAGATCTCAACAGAGAGAAAGCAAAAAAAATAATAATAATAAATGGTTCCTTCTCCTTTTATTGCCAAAGTAGTAGACCTATTGAGGGGTTAGGTTCAGTCTTAGGATGTATATGTCACTAGTGAGAGAGTGGTCTGGCTCTAATGTCTGCATTGCCATACCAAGGAACCAAACCTCATATATACCTCTGATGTCAATACAGTCTGAACAGGTGCTATCAGAACCAGAGAGAGTCACAATCCGAGCCTCCCTGCCTGGATGGGAGCAGAGTTTGGAGGAGAATGGGTACATGTATATGTGTAGCTGAGTCCCTTTGCTGTATACCTTGAAACTGTCACAACGCTGTTAATCAGCAATATTCCAATATTACATAAAAAGTTTTTAAAAAAAAAGAAAACCCAGTCTCTACAAGGCAACAGTAAAATGAAAATTTGAAGGATTGATAGAAAACATGAGGATTTCTAGGATAAGACTGAGGCACTGCTTTATGAGGGTGATTACAAGACACATGGGATGTATTTAGGCTTTGTAACCCTTCTGTATTTTTACCATCTCACTGTGTGTTTGCTATCTTTTTTTTTTTTTTTCTTTCAAGTTTGGATATCCACTCTGCTAGATTAAGTTCTAGTGGACAAGCTAATCATATTTACAGCAAAGCTATGTACTGATCATCATCCATTTCCAGGCTCAATTCACACATTTTCTCTTATAGTTATACTTAGTTGATATGAGGAATCTGTGTGTGAGTAAATAAAAAGGAGGCTCCTTTCCCTATGTTGATTCTTTAATAACTGTGTATGGGATGAAGGGGATGAGTTGAGAAGACCAAAAGTGTGGAGTCACAGACTGATAAACTGTTAAGTGTGCAGAATGATAATTTTATGAATGGAAAACTGAGCATTAGATCAGAGAGGTGACTTGTCCAGAGTTACACAGCTAATACTGCAATGGAGTCCAGACTACAATCTGTTTCCCTAGATTTTAAGTCCACCACATTATGCTGCTTCCAACAAGTTGGCCAGGTTTCCTACTGATAATCTCAAAGACTGTAGAAGGTAGGTCCCCATCCAGGTTGGCAGGAAGCAGACTGTTCTTTCTATAGATATCCTTATCCCTACTAAAGGAACAGCCTTCTCCATCTCTACAAATGTGCTTTGCAATGAGTCACAGATCTTAAAAATGAGACAACTTTGCCCAAGAGAAATTTAAGCCACTCATCTTCGATCTGTCCTGTCTCTTTGTGCCTCCCATATAGCTTCAGAGCAAGCCTTCCCTGATCCCAGGGCAGAGTCTTCCACTACACTAGCCCTGCTGGTCCTCCAGCTGCAGCTCAAGGGAGATGTTCTTACTGTTGGCTCCCATGCCATCAGGAATGGTGGTGGGAGTGAGGGCGTTGCGCTGCTGAGGGTTGATAAGCTGGCTCACGGAAGGCAGCTTGTTCATGCTGTTCATTTTGTTCAGAGGTGGGGAGCTGTTACCGTAGGAAGACTGAGACTGCATCGAGGTCCTGGGAACACAAACATGGAAGTATGGTAAGCACAGGATGCTGAGGAGTGGGGACCGGTCATTTCCAACAGGTCTCAGATTAAAACATGGCCCTAACTATATAGGTGTAAAAATATTCCTCCAGAGCAATGACAGGAACTTATTCGTGTTTCCATTTGAGAACCTCTCCTGCCTTGGCAGGGATCCCAAAGCTATCATCATATCGTATGTTTCCTATGTGAATACAGGACAGAGATGAGTATCTTCCTAAAGCATCTCCTTTGTGAGAGGGGAAATCATTGCATCTTCTTTTCCCCCTTTTGTTTTCTCCATCCCTCTCAAGGTGAAAATCAAAAAGGGAAAAGAACTGAGTGAAGACCCAAAGGCTTATGAAAGACATGGAGATGGTGAGCTCAAATTGTGGCCGAGGTGTTTCGCCTATAGCTGGAGCTTGGCAATTTGGGATATGTAGAAAGTAACCATAAAGCCAATCAAACAGGGCCTTTGGCAGCCATCATGCAGAGGCCTTAACACGGAAACATGCCTTCTCAGCTTAGCTGTTCCTGGGCCACAAGGGAGCCCATCAGAATACCAACAGCCTCTCCACACAGAGGGAATCTGAGAGTCCAAACAACTGTTCTGTTAACCTTCCAGAAGCCTCTGGGGCGTGTGTGTGTGTGTATGTGTGTGTGCAGGTACTCAGTTGTGTTCGACTCTTTATGACCCCATAAACTGTAGCCTGCCAGGTTCCTCTGTCCACAGAATTTGCAGGCAAGAACACTGGAGTGGGTTGCCATTTCCTACTCCAGGGGATCTTCCCCACTGAGAGATCAAATCTGTGTCTCTTACAAAGGGAAGAAGAAACACAGTTTTCCATTCAGCATGACTCTGATTTGCAAACTAACTAGAACTGGTTTGTCCTACTATGTATTATGCCTTCCCTGGTGGCACAGTGGTAAAGAATCCGCCTGCAGTGCAGGAGATACAGAAGACAGGGGTTCAATCTCTGGGTCAGGAAGATCCCCTGGAGGCAGGCATGGCAACCCACTCTAGTATTCTTGCTCGGAAAATCTCATGGACAGAGGAGCCTGGTGGGCTATGGTCCATGCTATCACAAAGAGTCAGACAGGACTGCAGCCACTGAGTATGTACACAGCACTATGTATTATATTATATACGATATTCCCTATTCAGCTGCCATTCCTGACTTTAAACTAGTGATTTCTACCAGAATTAGGGGATATGGAGTCAGAAATTCAAGGCTTGAGTCTTCCTTTAGCATATATTAGAAAGCTATAGGTCTCTGTGCAAGCCAGTAAACACTCCTCACCAGAAAACTGAAATGTATGTAAACTAAATATATATATATACTTACTGCATGAGTTAGATGCTAGACATGGGGAAACTCATAAGAAATTATCTCATCTTTGAGAAGCTCATAGAATAGAGGATATATGGTGATTATAATGCAACCAATCTTGTAGAGCAATGGTGATAACTGAACAAGATAAGATGAAGAAGAATTGTACACACTATCAGACACTATCAGACATTTACAGTGAGTAATCTGTGCCCATAAAATGAAGACTGGGTTGAGCATGTAAAAGGGGAAAACCTCCCCTATGACACTTTTCAAATAAGATGTATTATATTGTTCCTATTTGTCTCCTCCCTGTTGGAGCCATACAAACTTGCATAGTCAAGTTTTGTTTGTGTGTATATCAGATTTAGAAGGCTCTGTACATGAATCCAAGTTCCAAACAAGCATGGTATAATAATGTCTGAAAAAATAACAAGTGGCTCTAACACCTGAGTGCTACAGTCGTGCTAGGCTTGGACTTCAAAGCTGCCACTCTGCATCCTCCATAATTACACAAAACATACAAGCCTCCATCCACATCACTGAATGAGCCTTGGCTAGAGGAATTCAAATAATAGGCTATATTTGCATAAATGAACACAACAATTAACATGCAATTGACAATTCAGCTGGATTTTACAATTGCTGCCTTAAAGCGGGAGGGTACTGATTTCTCACTTTAGCCCTCCTCAAGAAAACAAGTTTAGATCCTTGCTGTATAAACAGGCGTTTCTATAATAAACTCTCCCAATTGTAAGATTCTTCAGGTTACCAAGCTCTCCTTTATCCATTTTCTGAATGAGTCTCATTTGGACATGGGATGGCAGTGTAGCGATGGGCAGAAACGATAATGCCTGTTGTACAGATGGGTAAATATAATACTCTAAGAAAAAATGGACCCAAGTAACACATGGCTCTAAATGATGAGCTAAGAGGGCTCTTCTCTTAGTCCAAAGCATTTCCTTTCATTTTGTGGCACCTTCCCAGAATTAAGACAGTGCTATAGGTTACATAATCAAGAAGTAGGTAAAGAAGTGAGGGAAACATCAGAGGCTGAGATAAAGCATGGAACAACGGATATAGTAGAGGGAGTCCTAGCTATCCCCAGGTCCACTCCACCCCTGTGTAGAAGTCTTGCATGAGTCAACATGTTTGAATATACCTAGGAACATCTGTTAAGTCCATACTGAAGTGCAAGAAAGCTCAGAGCAGGATGACCAAGAGAAACTTCACTAAGTGCTTCTTCATCTTTACCTACCACAAAGTAACAAAGATGCCCAGTTGCCCAGACTCCAGAGGCAGACTGGTCCTCTGTAACCTAAAGAAATGTCTACTTATCCCTCCTACCCTTCCCAATCAGTCACATGAACAGCAAAAACTAATGGAAACATTCCTTGAAGCATTAATGTCCACCGCTAGAAAAGTGAAAGTGTATTTGAAAGCTCTGAATTTTCCCTGGACCCTTAATTATAGTGAATGCCTTCTTCCACAACCTATTACAATTCCCTTCTCCTATTCCCTTTGTGGTCTTTATTTTTCTATAATCTCATTAGTTCATTTTAAGTCACCTAAACTATTTTTGAGGAAGGTAGATCACAAATCATAGATGAACAAAGAAGGAACATGAATTTTGGAGCCAATCAAAACTTCTGGGTTAATATTTTAGATCTGACCCAAATCAGTTAAGGGATTTTGAGTTTTATACAAGTCTCTCCAGTCTCATTTTCTTAATCTGTAGAACAGGTATTACACTCACTCCAGAAGACTTGCTATGGAGATTAAATCAGATTATGTAAGAGTCCTGGATATTGTCCTGTAAATTGTAGGTGATCCTTGAAGCATTAATGTCCACCACTAGAAAAGTGAAAGTGTATTTGAAAGCTCTGAATTTTCCCTGGACCCTTAATTATAGTGAATGCCTTCTTCCACAACCTATTACAATTCCCTTCTCCTATTCCCTTTGTGGTCTTTATTTTTCTATAATCTCATTAGTTCATTTTAAGTCACCTAAACTATTTTTGAGGAAGGTAGATCACAAATCATAGATGAACAAAGAAGGAACATGAATTTTGGAGCCAATCAAAACTTCTGGGTTAATATTTTAGATCTGACCCAAATCAGTTAAGGGATTTTGAGTTTTATACAAGTCTCTCCAGTCTCATTTTCTTAATCTGTAGAACAGGTATTACACTCACTCCAGAAGACTTGCTATGGAGATTAAATCAGATTATGTAAGAGTCCTGGATATTGTCCTGTAAATTGTAGGTGCTCAAGAGACTTTGCTGCCTTTTGCTCTTCCCCTCCAGCTCCAAATGTTTAATACTTTAAGTGTGTAGTCAAGGGGATAAGAGGTGTCAGTTTAAGAATTAATAGGAAGAAGTAGCAAGGACTCTTAGCTGGACAAATCCAGAAATTAGGGTGAAGAGATGAATAAGAATAAGAGAGCCTGAAAAGTTCAGAAACTCTGAATGCATCTCCTTTAATGCTGAAGTGAGTGTTAAAACTACAAGGAGAAAGGTTGTGGTCATCTGTTTATTATAAGCTTGTATGTCTGATGTAGAAAATATTCTGAACATCTCTATGTGCTCTGGAAAAGGGAGCAAAGCTGGAAAAAATCATAGCCAATTTAAAGACCTTGAAGAACATTTTTCTTTTCCTTTACAAATATAATGTCACAATGTTTGAGCAGACAATCCTAAATATTGCTGGGGCATATTAAGAGATGGAAAAAGTGTTCAGAGACAACATAACCTGTGCTGTTATGGTTTCTGTCCCACTCAAAAAAGAAAATGTGCACATACACAATACACACAGACTAAATGGAAAAAGTAAGAATTTAGATACCCCCAGAAAAATAACAAGCTGTAAGCCTCAGGTCATTTTCTCTAGAGGCACTTTAGATTTTTTCAGGAATCCAACATACAAAAATTAGAAAAGGTATGTTCCATGTATTTCTTGTTTTCAGTAGAAGTCCTGGTAAAATCAAGTTCTAGTTCTTAATGCTGATAACATAGGTTTCTGTGTACATTTCTAGGAATAAAATCCCATATCTCAGAACCACAAGAGAGCTTTAGGATCATCCAGGATTGAAATCGGGTTTCCAGATTCAGAGTCTAGTGAGTATCTATGTGGCAGAGAGTTAAGATTCTTAAGAAGACACAAATTCAAAGTCTTAATCGTTTTGCTGGAGATGCCTAGAATTCCAGCGAAGGATTCCTTCTGTGTCCTTCAATCTTCCATTGTTAAAGAAAAGATAACTCCTAGTGGAATCTGGCAATGTATCAGGGTAAAGCTATCTTACCAAACCATTGCTGGAGTACAGTCTCAGATCCTGGAAACACCACAGGTATGAGAGGGGTCAAAAAAAAAAAAAGAGGGGGGCAGTGGGCAGAAAGACATGGAACGTGAGAAAAGGAATAATTCTGCCCAGTACCATCCTGTGTGTAACTTTTCTCCCTATCTGGGGAATTCTGCTTCTAAAGACAAAAGACAGTGTTTCTTCTCCAGCTAGATCAACTGTAATTATAAAATATGTTCCATCAGCTCACATAAATGCAGGTATATAAACATCACTAAAAACACATTAAAAACTTCCATAAAAATAGAGTGAATTTCAGAACAAAAAGTCTGAAAGAAAGTGCAAATGTTAAAAAACTAAACACATTTACTCACCCTTTAAGGAATTTGTGAATTCCTTAACAGGAAAGTGAAACCTGTGCCAGTGTAACAAGATAATCTGATTTCATTATTCTACTTTTATCTCAAACATAAACAAGTTTTTTCTTAAGTGCTTTTTAAGCGATTATACTATTTTTATTTAGAAAAATAGTTTTTGAAGTTTTAAAAAAGAGTTACTCAAAGATCAGAAAATGGAATTTTTTTTTTAAAGCACTGGACAACAGGTTCCACTACAGATTTCTGGATATTTTCTATGGCCTTTGTCACAGAAGCCAAAATATTTAATAAATTGGAATTTCACTTAAATTTCTTCTAAAGAACTTGGCAGCTGAAATATAACCCGAGACTTGTTCAGAGATGTAAAGAAATGATACTATAAGGGTCTCACTCTTTATGATGAAATTTAACATGCACAGGGCTAAAATGGATTTTCAAGTTAGTGCTGGCATTGAAATTTGTATTTAGGATTGATGACCTTGATACAGAGTATCTTAAATAAAAACAGCAACTGCTGATAATAGTGTAGACAGAACCAAACTGACCTATTCTGGTTGCTCTTTTGACTTACACATGGTACTTCAAGCACTTAAATAAAAATATTCTAGCATTTAAGAGATTTTTAAAAAAGCAAAAGAGACAGAAAAGAAAAACTGCAAGATAAACCAAGATGCAAAAGTTTATTGAAAATTAAAATCACACATCCATAAAGCAACAGCCTCAATAACAAGAAATCATTGCTGTGGTGACACAGAATAAAGAGCTGGTGACCTGGTGTGGGGAGAAGAGTTTTTAAGTCTTTATATTATTATTTTTAAATATGATTTTTAAATGGAGATATATAGATCCTCTAAACTCACTGAACCAAAAAAAGTAAAGTCATCAACTCTAATATTTGGGCCAGGAGGGTTGACTTTAACATGTGTTTACTTGGACATCACTTAGACAAAACCTAAGTGTCCTTGACAAGACAGTTTGAACAATATTAGTGATATGGGTGACTTTAGGGTCCGACAGAGGGACAGGAACTCCAGAGATATTAATCATAGATTTGGTGTTAGGATTTTGAATTCCACTTTGGGCATTGAAGAATGATATATGGCTGCCTGGAAGAATATCACCAGGGTAGTTATACCCTCTTCTAAAATGACAAAAGAGGTTTACTTTCCTTGGGGTCCAAACACCAATTTGGAGGGGTAGGTCTCCAGGGTTTCCAGGAGCAAGGAAGACAGACTATCACATCAGATGCTGACATGGGTTATTAGTGCAGGGTCTGACACAGCATTAATGAACTTTCTATTACATATGAGGGGAGGATACTGATGATGTAAGTTCTCAAAAAGAAGAAAAGAATCATCCCCTACAGTGGTGACTCGTGGTAGTTATCACCTCTGCCCAGCAGTACATTTGACACCTTAGCTTGTTACTATTTGCAGTATCATTGCATGACCAGCATTAAAAGGGCCTGACTGAGTCTCTCAGCCACCCACAGACAATAACAACTTTTTTTCTCCTTTTCTTAAAAAGACATCTAAGTTTGAGACCTGCTCAAAAGCTTCTTCATGAGTTTCAGAAACAACAGAGGGTAACAGAAAAGGGTTCCAATAAACATCGTAATGCCCCTCGTCCCAACCTGAGCTCCTCCCTCCCGAGAAACAACACAAAAGCTCACAAACACAGGGGTTCCTGACAGACCCATACTAGATCTAAGGATACAGAATCTGCAGAAAACGTCCTTTCTTGTACAGTTTTGAGTCCCTTCAGAGATTTTCTCACTAATGGCTGTGTGCCTTTGAGCAGTTGGGTCTCTGAGCCAAAGTGTCTTCAAGTTCTGGTTACGAGGGCTGGATACACACACACATGCACACACACGCACACACACACACACATACACTCTCTCACACACACACAGAAACACAATAAACACACACGCTCAAAATACAGAGATGGGAGTCTATGGGTACACTGATCGATTTGGGGGACTGGAATGTCTAAAGAAGGCGTCAGATTGTCTCGGGGTTTCTCTCCGCGGCTCCACAAGCTCATTCCTGAAGCAGGCTGAAAGGAGACTGCAGAGAGGAACCAGAGAAAAGAAAAGATGAAGGCTTCGGACTTCACATATTCAAATCCATTGAATGCAGAAACACTTCCCTCTACCTTCATGTCATAGCAGAGTCAGAACAGAATGTCTGCAAGGCTATTTTTATTCCTTTTTCTTTACCTTTAAAATAACTCAGAGATGACATTTCAAAATTTTGAAGAAGAAAGGAGAAAAAGTAGTGGTAGTTATCCAGAACTGTGAGAATCACTTGTGGAAATTTTTCTTTAAAGGCATTTTTTTCCAGATCCTTTCTGAGACCAAGTTGGAACCCAAGCATATATATATAGTTTTAAGAAGTTCCACAAGTGATTCAGTTGAGGACTACTGAGACAAGGTAGGCCACGATGCTCAGTACAGCATTTGGCATACTGGACGCAATTAATTGCAAAAAGGAATGCAGAGACAAGAAGTAACTTCAATCTTTTGTGAAATGTCATCTGCCCAATTATAATGCCTCATTACTGTTCCTGTCTAGCCTAACTGTGAAGTATGAAGAAATATGATCTTATCAGTCTGGGGGCTGCATCATCCTGCCTTTGTAAAGAACTATTAATGAGCATTTTGTATGTGCCCAGATTGCAATGGATAAGTATCTTAATCCTTTCAGTCACAAACTTGGCCTAGAAATGCACATATCAAACTCATGAAAGCAACTTTTGCATAATGAAGAAATCAATTATGCTCAAGGATGCCTGGAACAAATCCTTTTATTTTGCTAAAGGTTGTGCAACCTCACAAGCTATTAGGGAATTGCTGCCCTGATGGCTCTTTTGAGTCACATTTGGTTATTCCTTGCAAAGGAACAAAGCCATTTTCCCTTAGTCAGGACTGAGATTTAGTAAATCCTCTCACCAGCAAGAATTGGGATCATCTTAAAGAAGATACCAGAATACAACTTCTTAATAGTAGGGAAGTAACTTATTACCAACTAAAGAACAATGGCTTTGACTTTTTGTGTGGATACTACATCTTGGGGCTTCTCTTGGACAAAGGGTTGAATGAGACAACATGCAGAAATCATCTTTCACTTATGATAAAAGTGTCTGGAGCAGAGGGGTATACAGTGAGACCTAAAACTGAGATAATTCTGCAGTGAGACATAAGAACTTAGAAAAGTGACTTAACCTATCTGAATTTAATTAATTTGAGGATATTTTTCATCATTACCAACTCAGAGCTAGTAACTCTCCTGACAACTTTCCAACATCTCTGTGAAGTTCAAAACTAACTGGGTAAACTAAAAATGCTTGTGTACTGCCATGACCTGTGAGGTTGAACCACATATTAACCTTTTCAAAAAACATCTATGAAACTAGCAATTTCAATCAAATAATCTGGAAATGCGGAGGATGGAAGATTTATAAGTTAAACTTAGAAATATGGTATTAATCATATCTCTCAGTGAGAAAGATTTCTGTCTTCTGCTTTCTCCCACAGTGGTAATTCTGAAAATACTACTTGCTTCTCTCACAGATACATGAATTTGAAGCAAAATGATCAACATTCTTGAAGAAAACCATAGCTAGATAAGCCTAAAGAGATAGGACTTTACAATGAAACCACAAAGGTAAATAGTAACCACTTGATACAGAGACAGAAAAGTGGGAGTAAGTGCTTACTTTGGTTTTACTAGGCTTCCCTAGTGGCTCAGCTGTAAAGAATCCACCTGCAATTTGGGAGACCTGGGTTCAATCCCTGGGTTGGGAAGATCCCTTGGAGAAGGGAAAGGCTATCCACTCCAGTATTCTGGCCTAGAGAATTCCATGGACTGTATGGTCCATGGGTCAATAGGTCACAAAGAGTTGGACATGACTAAGCAACTTTCACTTGGTTTTATTTTTATAACTTTCTTAACTAATGAAGCAGACCAAATCATTGTAAAGAGCTATAACCTTCAGATTTGATTCTGATCTCGGCTCTGCTATGAACTAGCTATGAACTCACAGGGGTAGTTAACTGGGCCTCAGTTTTCCCAGCTATGGTACAAAGAGGCTAGAACTAAGGTCTTAAAGCTCCTGTTCTGCTCTGATATTCTATGACCTATCTGACCAGTGAGCTGCTATCAGAAAGTGATCTGATCCTACAGGAGAAGGAAACATTAGGAGCTCTCAGAATGTCCATATTTGTATTAATATTAAAGTAAAAATCCATCCTGTAGAAACTCAAAAATAATTCTCCAGTGTTAGGCTAAGTAAAATTTTAACAAACTAATGCTGGCTTCAGATCAGGATGAAAGCCAAGAAGGAGAGTAAATTACAGAAGGAAAAAATAATGAAAAAGAGATAGTATCGCTCTAAAGTACACAAGTCAAAAGAATTGCTAAGAAGGTTTCAAGTGGCTTCTGAAAAACTGTCTTAAGAGTTAATGTCCCTTGAAAATATGATGGTAAGGAACCTAGTAGCAAGAATGGGTCCAACTTGTCCTCTTACTAGATTTTGGCTCCTATGAACAGAACTCCTTATGTTTATTTCAATCAACTAAAATAAAATTTCTTTATACATTGTATAAAACAAAAATGCAATGAAGATTTATCCTCCAGAAAGCCTATGATCATGAAGGTAATTGTGAAGGAATTTTTGAAAAAGGAAAACCATGCACAAATGAAAAGCAAACAGAGAGAAACATATACTGGGACACTAACAGAAGCAATTAAAACTGAAAATATTTCATTACTACCTTGTACAAAATGTATTCCCTTCCCACTGATTTTCCCTCCACTATAAAGAAAAGTATAAGACTGATTCCTCACCAGCATAACACTGGTACTAAATTTTTGCAAAGAATTCACAGGCTTTCACAGGCATTTTCTAAGCTGATGTATTATTTTCAAATGATTGCCAGGGAATTAGATTTCTATTTTTGCTTGTCTAATTATTCGTGCTTTTTCTTGGAGATCTTCATAAAAATAAAAGAGCTGAAAAAAACTCAGCTGAAGACTACAGCAACTGGAGAATTTACATAGATGTATATCAAACAATGGAGGGAAATCCAGGTATATATAATGTAACAAAGACATAATTAGACCAAATGTCTATATTTTCCAGAGATTACATTTTGCAGTCTGTTATATTTCCATGCACAAGTTATCACAGCTAAAGTTAGCTCTTATACACTATGGAAACAAGCAGTAAAAACATGCAATGGTACATACAAACAGACACCACAGGGAACTACAGAGCTACTAATTGCTCACTAGTCATCTGTGACCACACATGCAAAAAGTGAAAATATGTCTCTAAACTCTTTTGAGCTTCTTAAAATAACAATTTTAAGATGTAGTTTCTTCTTTGATGAATCAGATGATTTGATGAAATATAAATTATAATAAAATAATTTCCCTTTAGAGTCATGTCAGCCAGTTAGGCTAGAGAAGTTATAAGCACTGAATAACTCACCATCTAGAGACACAGAACTATGTATCCTCATGGATCCCATGTAAATGAACAAATGCACATGCCCTCAACTGACTGAAGTAGATTGTCTTGGCTCGTAAAATCTATAAAACTATGACACAAAACTATTCTTTCTATTGTATGATGTAGACAAACTGTTTAAAATGTCCTATAAACTTACATGATGCTGAAAACGGCTTCCAGAGGCTATTTAAGATTCAAATAGTGTTCTGGTAAGTCACCACCAAATTGTAAACTACGGGAGGGCAGGAAACACATCTGTCTCATCTCTGTTTCTAATGCTTTCACGTAGCAGATCCTCAGTACAAAGCTTGTTCCATGTGTCATGTCAGCTATTCTGGTCTTGGCTGATGAGGAACCATACTGTGTATCTATCTAGATGGGCCTGTCTAACTTCTTCAGCCAGAAGAGAGAGAAGAGAAGGCTCTGATAAAGGCTGCTCTTGTTTTGTTCTGAAAGGTCACGTTAAAAGACTTCTTAAAATGTTTTAGTACTTCTCTACTTTAGGATATACAGATTAGCTTCCAAATACTGTTATTAAAAAAATATGAATGTCAAGAAGTCATGAAGGAGCCACTCTTTTATCTAGAAAGAGGACTGGAAAACTATAGTGAATAGGTCAAATCTGGTCCATAAACTAAGAATGCTTTCTACATTTTTACAAGGTGGAAAAATTTCAAAAGAAAAATGTTTCATGACAAATGAAAATTATATGAAATTCAAATTCCAGTGTCCATAAATAAAACTTTATTGTAACAACTACTCTCATTTGTCTATATATTGTCTGTGGTTGCGTCTGTATTTCTGAACAGGGGAGCTGCAAGCGACCATATATATGGACCAGAAAGCCTAAGATATTTGCTACTGGTGCTTTACAGAAAAAAAAAAAAAATGTTTGCCAAACTGTGTGGTAGAAGGTCAGACTCTACAAACCACACTATTTAAAATTGACAGAACTTTTCTCTTGAACTGAAAAAAACACAGGAAATCATGGAGCAACTAGTTCGGCACTGAGTAACTTTTCTGACATTATTTTAGCTACGTCAAACATTTCCAGGGTGAACTGAAAACGACCTGGGAGTCTGTCTTAATAGCATGATGTAAGTATCTTGGAGAAGGCATCTATTCTCTACGGGTCTGTAAAGGATATTGCAGGTCTGTTTCTTTGATCCTTGTACGAGTTTATAAGAACTAAATCAGTTTTACACTTAAATATATTAATATATATTTCTATCTGATATCCTAAATATAATATAAGGATTGACAATGGAAATTCTGTAACCTTGAATTCTAATTCTCCTCTGGAGTACTCTGTATCCCCAAGGAACCTCCTGATTCAACTTTCCAGTCAGCCTTACTATAAAACCTTATAATTATGATTTGCAAAACTTCCATGCTAGAAGTGAATGGTGAGATCCCTTTCAGGCAAAAAAAGTCTTAAATTGTCAAAGAGCCTGAAGTCCTTTAAAGAGAGAGTATGCTTGCTTTTTGTTCCTCTGCTGCCCACTCCATATCCCATAGTCAGCAGGTACGGGCTCAGGGAACACCTCCTGAGCATCAGAGGTGCAGTTCAACCTCCTCAACTGCATTTATTTTGATTTAAAAGAGAAAACCAAAACCTTTTTATTACACTTTTCATAGGTATTTCTCTAGAGTAGTTAATAATAAATGAGAAAAGATCCATTATTTATTGTTCATTTGTATTCCTAATGTAAAAGACAATCTTTGTCATAGGCAAGATAGTTTTGGCTTCATTTCTTTTGCCTGAAGTGTAAAATGTCTACATTTTACATTGATCTACGGAGAAAATCCCATGGACAAAGGAGCCTGGTGGGCTAGAGTCCATGGGGTCGCTAAGAGTCGGGCACGACTGAGTGACTTCACTTTACTTTTCACTTTCATGCATTGGTGAAGAAAATGGCAACCCACTCCAGTGTTCTTGCCTGGAGAATCCCAGGGATGGGGGAGCCTGGTGGGCTGCTGTCTATAGGGTCACACAGAGTCAGACACGACTGAAGCGACTTAGCAGCAGCAGGAGCAGCAACGGAGACTCTGGCAATACTTTCGGTAAGGACACAATAGATTTTCAGCTCACAAGTGATTATTCTTAACCACAGAAGGGTAAGTATAAATCAGAGTTCTGATTCACCAATTTCCCTTCCTTTCATAAGAGCTAGTCTGTTCTGGTTAGGTATAAAGAACACCATCATCAAAGATCCCAGAATCAAGGTAAAATGAACATATAAATAGGTTGTATGTATATTCTAAAATGGTTGCAAAATCTGGCCTCACTGATGTAAACATGTATTGCTGGAAGACCTAGAATGAGGATGTTAAAACATTGGCAATGCGGCTCTGTTTTGCCCTAATGCATCCAGATTTTCTTTAATGACCAGGCACTAGGACTCTGAATCCTCAACACAGCACTCAAAGAAGTCACTTATAGTGAAACCTATGTGCCGTCCCTAGTCTATAATGATTTTCCCAAAAGTGGATTGTGTGCATCCCAGGCGAGAGACAAGATATTGGGATGAGGAAAAACTATGTGACTTTAAATAGACACATTATTACTAGAATAGAGGGTGTATTCAAAATTCTACTATTGATAGACTTGTATGGATCGGGGGCATAGAGAAGAAAACTAATTCTATTAGTGTGAGTCTTTTTTCAGAATTCACTTGAAATGGTTTCAATTCAACTTCAGAATATAGATGTAACTTGTTAAAGGGAGGGTTATAAGAAACATAGAAGATTGTTGAGGCAGAAAAAGGAGTCCCCAGACAGCTCATGTGAACCTACCAATTTCTGCTGTCTCATAACCTCACCTTTTACATCAGCCAACAACCATCCTGTGGCCGATCTGAATACACAGTCATCTTAATCACATCTGCTAAAATGACACAGGGACACACTCACTGTTTCTGAAGTAAATGCTGGTGCTGCTGTTGCTGCTGCTGCCTGTAGGTTTCAATCGTGTGCTGAGGAAGGTACTGCATGAGTTCCAGGGATTCTTTGATCTTCAGCAGCATTTCGTAAGTCTCACGGCCCCTTACCTACAAAAAGAGCAGAAGGAAAGAGACAAAAAATGAAGAACTGTAGAACTATCAGAAGTACAGTCAATCCTCTTTATTTGTGGATTCTGCTTGGACTAATTCACCTACTTGCTAACATCTATTTATAACACAAAAATCAATACTTCCCAGACAGGGGCATAATGATGAAAAGTTGAGTGTCCCAATGTGCATGTTCCCAGCTGAGGGTGAAGAAGGTGATGTTCCAACTTCTTGTTTCAACTCTTATGCTGGAAAAAAGTGTCCTTCTCATAGCCTATTTAGGACCAAATTTTTTTACTTTTCTGTACTTTTTGGAGGTACATTTTTTGGTTTAAAATAGTTCCCAAAGGCAGCTTCAGTATTCTCCAGTGCTCCTAAATGCAAATACACTGTAATGTGCCTTATGGAGAAAATTCATGTTAGATAAGCTTAGTCTAGCCATAAGCTGTAGTGGTATGGACTGTGCATTCAATGTTAATGAATCAATGTGCATGCGTGCAGGCATGCTCAGTTGTGTCCAACTCTTTGCAACCCCACAAACTCTGGCCCACTAGGCTCCTCTGTCTATGGGATTTTCCCAGCAAGAACCCTAGCATGGGTTGCCATTTCCTTCTTCAGTAACGAATCAACAGCATATATTAAATAAGAAACACACATGAAACAAGGTAATGCATTGATCAATTGCTAAAAATGTGATCAGAAGCTCACAGGAATCTAATCCTGTATTTCTCATAGGAGCAATCATTTAGTATTGATCACGCAGTGTCCACAGTGACTTTATAAAGCATAACTACCACAGATAACTAGAATTAACCGTAATTAAATCTGGAAAGACACAAGTTTTCAGCAGGGGTAAAATGTGCTTCCCTCTTTAAGAGAGTCTCTTAAAAACTTTAAGAGGTCTGAGCAGAACCAGGACTAGAGATAGGTAAGTGGAGAACAAGGAGTACTTGCTTGACGTGAGAGTGAGTGCCTGTTACTCTGTGCACGCCGGCACATCACCTGTCCCCTCCCTGCCAGAATTCAGAAATGGAAAGATGTTCTCTACCTTTTATTGGGTTAATTCCTACTTATCCCAGCTCTGGCATCATATTCCTTGAGAAGCTTTTCCTGACCTCAACCTTTTAGGCCAAGTCTTCCATTCCTCCTGTGAGCTCCCAGTGTCACCCTTAACTCTACTGACGTGTTGATTTCATTATTATACCTCTTTGTCTCCTCACTAGAAGACAAGGTCGTGTAAGGTAATTGCACCTTACTGATCTCTAATGGTCAGAGTCTAGCATTTCTGTCATTCAGCAAACACCAACTAAATTCATGCTAAATGAAGAGGTTTTTTTTTTTTTTCTTTTTTTCTTCACACATTTCAGTCTGGCTAATTCTTCACTACAAATAAGATGCAACTGTTTATAGGGTATTTCCTCCATTAGTACAAACTGAAATTTCATTAAAGAAACAGCTCTTCAATGTGGCTTCTATCTCATCAGCTGAAGACACATTAGAGCCTTCAGAATATCTAGTATAGCAGGAAAATGTTTAACTTAAGAGTTCACATATCAGTTTCCATATGTGGCCTGAGAAACAAGACATTGAGAATCTCAGCTAACTCATTGTCTGACTGTTCTGCCAGCAAGCAGTATAATTCCCTGACCTGGCTGACCTTTAGGGCCTCAAGAAGGAAGGGCTAGTGAGCATGGCACACCCAAACCTGTGGCTTAATTTCAATCCCAGCCAAATCTCCTGGCCCAGCTTGTCTGTATCTCAAGTCAGTGTAGCGACATCAAGAGCCATAGTGGTTACCAAAGCTTTGCTGCCCCTCTAGACGGCAAAGACCTAAGATGAGAGGAACTAAAGGAACTACAACTGTAATCTAAAAAAGGGCACCTTGGTGACCTTGAGAGGGCTTATATTTCTTGTAGGAATGAACAATACTCCTAACACAATATTTGGGCCAAATCTCTGGTCATTCTCATATAGTTGAGGATTCTGCCTAGCTTTGCTTTTTTTTGTTTGTTTGTTTAATACTATTCCCTAAAAGAAATCACAGGCAATACTCTATAATAATTTATCAACTTTGTGAATGCCTTCTGACAAAATTTTAGTCCTAAATTGGTCTGACCAGGCTGTCTAGGATCATCTTACACTCTTCAGTAATGAAGGACAAATTAATTTCAAAGATTTGCATAAAAAGAACTCTATTAGTAGTATAGTTCTGACTGGGTGAGTAGTAAGAGGAAGAGCCCACATTATTAATCTGTTCCAGAACTTTAGAGGGGATGAATAATTTCCTGATTTTGCAAAAAACAAGTAGGTTTTCTGTTTTATCTCACTTGCCTCTATCACCCTCTTCACATTCTCATTCACAGATAATCAAAAGATGACCACAGAGTAACAGCTCATTCAAAGAAGGTGACAAGGAAGCAATCATGAACACCCAAGGGAGACTCACTGGTAAGTATAACAGTTCATCATCTGGGGATCTTCGTTTCTTGATGGATGTCATCTGGATGCCATGTGTGTTCTGACGGAAAGCTGGTGGAGGAAAAGTGCAAGTTTCATCCTGGGAACATTTCTGAAGCAATAACACATTGATTAAACAGACAGTAGCACCATTGACACTGATGAAATTAGAATTTCCAGTTCTAAGCAGCCATTCAATCAGTGATCATTATTTTTATATTAGGTGTAAACCTAACAATAATGAGAGTGGGTGGGGGAGGAGGTGAGGCAAAACAGGGAAAGAAAAACGGGAGGTGGTTGTAGGGAGGCTGGGAAATGGCCTCTGGCTTAAGCAGTGTGCAGGAATCCCTGTGTTTTACTGGAGTGTGTCTGTGAACAGCTGCTCAGCACAGGAAGATAAATTGGAATTGTGTTTTATTTTTCAGATCATTTATCTTCCAAGGAGGTAAATGCAGGCTGTAGGAGTTGTCTTGTCTGTGCATTCAACCTTGTGAGTTCCCCCTTCTCATGTTAGTACAAATATCACATAGCCTCTGACAAGCAGTCTCTGGGACCTCAGTTTTCTCTTTGGTAAAATCAGGGAATTAATTTTATATATCCCTAAAGGTTTCCAAAATTTAGAAAGTATACCCAGGAACCAGAATATAGAGATGATTCTCCTACTAGAGTTCAGATAATCCTTCTTACTGAAAGTTATTGATTGTAGGTAACTGAGGTGCTCAGGGAAGCATATGGAGCTAGGCCAAAAGACAGACTCGAGAATTAGGGTGGAGATATAATTATTGATAGTACATACACTATTGATAATGTATATATAAACTAAGTACTATATATATGATTGTTTGAGAAATAATCAAGGAGAAAAAAAACTGGAAAAGCAAATCACACTGAACTGCCCAAATATGATAAAAGGTTAGTTGTTATAACGAATTGTTCTGTAAAATTCAACACCATTTTTATTTCTTCTGCATACTAACCAGTAATAAGATGAAAATATTTTTCACGATATAATTCACAGTGTGATATACTTTAAAATACTTGCTATGGTGATAGCAGGCTTATGCGAGCCATCTTCTAGAATTAAATCTCACGCTTTAGTAGCTTGGGTGGATCAATGGTTTTCAAATTCTGTGACCTGAAGAATGAGACCCTGACATGCAAGGGTGGTGTGAGTGAAGCATGAAACCGCAGCCCACTCCTGACTCCCACCCCTACAACTAGAAACAGTTCTGCTTTCAGCTACTTTGAGCTCCTTGAAATACTTCATTTTTAAAAAGCTTTTATTGCTTAAAAAAACAAGTCTGAAACCAGCTGATCTAAATCATCAGCCTCACTATAAATGCTGTAACTAAAGCCTGAGGGGTCCTACATGTCGAGATTCAATGAAACCCCCCGCTGCATATTCCCCAGACTGTGCTTTATGAAGTGCACTCTTAAGTCTCACTATTCCGCCAGACTCAGGAGGTAGGCAGGTGGCATTTTCAACCCTCACCTTCAATAACAGAAAGATAAATGGATATAAATAGGCTAAGGTACTGGTTCTTAAACTTCTGCTGGCAACAGAGGCACCTATAGGGCTTACAAAACACGGATCCCTGGGCCTCACACCCAGTATTTCTGATCAGCAAGCCTGCAAACTAAGACTTTGCATTTCTACCCAGCTTCCAGATGATGCTGATGCTACTGGTCTGGGAGTCATGTCTGGAGGATTGCTGGGTAATCTTCCATGATGATCTGCTTTTGAAAAGCTATAGTGCACACCCAGATCCATTTCATCAAGAGCTGTGGCTTAAGGTCATAAACGTGTCTCTAAAGCCCTTAGGTCCTATTCTGGAGCTTCTCAAACATCACCCATCAGGCACTGCATCTGGAGGAGACTTAGCCCTACCCCATTGGGCCACTACAGCTACTTACGGCGCTTCGTACCATCACCATTCTTTGTGCTGTCCGAGACCTGCTGCTTTCTGATGCTGTCTTCATCTGCCTTCCTGTCTCTCCCTGGGCAAGCACAGATCCGGGCCTCAAAGCAGCGGCGGCCCAGGACTTGCCCACTAGGAATTAAAGAGGAGAAGAAAGGGTTAAATGAAAGGAATTTGAAAAGCCCCCTGCTGGCCACCACCAGTGCACCAGCTCCACCACCAACTCAAGGCTGCTTTGAGGATGGGCCCCAAAGCATTTGGCAGAACACAAAAGTGCTTACAGGCCATGAGCAATATTAGTAAATAGCATCCATTTGTTCTGCAAAGAACCTCGAAGCCATTAGCTGAACAGCTGTATTTAGCTACATATTTTGAAGGAAACTTGAGTTAAGCCAGTGGATGTCTCCAGATAAAATCCCCTTAGGAAGCTCAGACTTATTCAAAGAAACTGTTAAATGCCTCGGGCCCACATGAAAACAAACACTGTCTAATCAGAAACTATTCCAGTCAAATGTCAAGAATTCAGGTATGAAGTGACTTGAACACCTTCCCAACTCTTTTTTTTTCCTCTTCTACCTTTACCCACCCTGTTCTGTCTCCACTTTCTTAGATCTTTTATGTAAGTGTTTGCAGCAAGGATTTACAGCACAGAGGACAAAATCTAGGGTAGCTCTCTGTTGTACATGCAAAGGTAATGATAAAACAAACACAGTTTCACTTTGCCCTCTGCCCAGAGTTTCTACAGAATGACAGTTCTGCAAATGCCACTTACTCTCTGGTTTCCAGAGTAACAATGATTAAAATTGGACGTCGGTTCATCCCTCCAACACAACTGCTGTTACACATGAAATTGTACAAGACTGTCGTGAATTCAGTGCCAACCTGAACACAGGGAGGAAGAGAGTCGGTGTTAACAATGACTTGAACTAATGTTCTTTCTTCTTAGTTCTTCCTTCTTAGTTCTCACTTACTTAAACAATTCCATTTCTGATCAAGTGATATGCTTTCTTCTAAAAAACTATGAAACCCATGATAGATTCTTCTTTGCCTTGGCCCTTAGGAAGCTTAAAGCTAGTATTTGCAATAGTGGATCCTCTGCACAGTATGAAGGGGTTTTTAAAGATAACCATCGTTGACCCTATTCACTTGCAAGCTGATCCATATCACTTAATTCAAACAGGGTTCATCACATATATGAAAAGTTAGAAATGAAAAAATTACTAACTATAGCGGTAACGCTCCAGGGATACTTTTATGATATGGATAACACAGTGCAACATACATGTGAATGTATACTTCTATAACGAACACTCTGGAATTCAGAATTAAATAATCTAGTCCAGAAAATGAATTTACGGGTGAAGCAATCGAAGCCTACAGACACAGAGTTATAAACTAGAAGTCTACAAGAAAAGAGTCAGCAAATCGAGGGTCTCTGGTCTCGCCACTCCAGTGTTCTCTGCTGCATCATGCTGCTTTTCTAATTGCAATCCTGTACATTCGAACTTCAACTATGAGATCCCTCTTAGGGTCTCCCATTTTCAGGATAGTGTAAAAATGGTGGTGGTGGTTTAGTCGCTAAGTCGTGTCCTACTCTTGCAACCTCATGGACTGTAGCCCGCCAGGCTCCTCTGTCCATGCAATTTTCCAGGCAAGAATACTGGAGTGGATTGCCGTTTCCTTCTCCAGGAGATCTTCCCAACCCAGGAATCGAATCCGGGTCTTCTGCATTGCAGGCGGATTCTTTACCAACTGAGCTATAAGGGAAAAAATACCTGCATTCAATACTCATGTACATCCACCACCAGCTGAATTTCCAGTTAAGATCTCTGGATAATAATGCCATGTATAAACTCAACTGTAGATTCAATTATTTTCTGCCTTTAAGATGAGAACATGGGCAACAGAGCCATGTTACCAATAACAAATTTGGTACAAATTTAGAAGTTTTGAAGGGGGATAGAGAAGTGCCTAGTGAAGAGAAGGGAGATAATAAATAAATACAAAAAAAGTTACCTATTTTATAACTGAAATAGAATTATATGCTTGAAACACCTCCTGTTACTAAAAGTAATGCTCTCTCAAGTCTGCCCAGTCCTTATCTGCATACCTGAGGTGGCTCATAAGGTACCAGCACACTTTGTCTTCCTGTGATGGGGTCTTCTACGTACTGGGCATGGCTGTTACCTTCTACTCGAATCAAATGACTGGGAGGGGCAATCTGTCCTGCAGAATGGGAAAAGAAAAAAAAAATTAGCTCTTCAACCTCAAAACAAAGATAACAAAATGAAACTATGGACAGAACACTGGTGGTCAAAGAAATAGTTTGTATAAGGGAGGAAATATACATCCTTGAAAAGAAGACTAGATCCTATTGCCAGAGATCTTACACATGAAGGTATCACAACCTTTATAGCCACAAAAAGGTCAGGAATGGTCATCTATATATAAGGGAACAGTCCCATGTTTCTGGGCTCAAGGTAAACAAGTTGTAGAGGACTCTATAATACATCTCTAAGCTGATCCATACAGGGCATTTTTCCAGCTTCTCTGAAAAATGGAAGAAAAAGGAACAAGTTAATTTAAAAAAATATACCTGTGTGACAGAAAACACTGCCCCCAAACTGACCATTTAAAACACTAAGAAGCTATGGATGGCAACGATATAACTTTCACTTTGCCGATTTTATTTTTCATGATGAAGTCACAATTTTACTTTGGTCATAAAGATGGGAAACTAACTTTATTTGTTGTCCTGCAATTGTCCCAGGTTAGAGGGTAAAAAAGGGAAGCAAGTTTTGAAAGGAACATAAACAAAGTTTCATAAAATGTGACACCTGGTAGAACTCAAAAATAAAGATGCTGTTCCAAGAGTTAATGCTATAAAGATGTTTTTTAACCTTTGGTCTCATATTTTCATTCTACAGTAACTGATACTCAAAGTAAAAGGCTTTGTATATCAAGATGCTTTCTGTTGCCTGAAATATCATATATTATGGCAAAATTTTTAAATAGCTATTGTGCTAAAAATATAAGAAAAAAGCAAACAACAACAAAAAATGGTTATGTCATCTTGATGGATCAAGAGCAGTTATGGAAACTGATAACAAAGCCCAGCTATATAGAATAACTTCTACAGCATATTATTAAGTGGAAGGTAAGATGAAGAGGTATGGATAATGAGGCCATATAGACAAGGACTAGAAATTAATATGTAAAAATTAGCTGTGTTAAGGTGGAGAGATTTTAACTTTATTTCCTTTTTGAAATTTCTATCTACTATCTTTCTCCATTACTTTTTCATTACCACCTATTATATTATCTACATATACATACTCTGGGTAACCTACCAATCTTTCTATTTTTCACATAATTTCTATAAAGGGTATTCTAACTCCCAATCCTCCTGTCTCCTCATGCTCTTTGATGGATCTTTATGCTTTCTCTTGTCCTTTCTTTCAACTATTTTGTGTTCTTGACTTAGCCTCCCTTCATAAACTTTAGAATAGTAAATGTAAGAGGACCCTTGAAATAATGACCACTTCTGTAAAACCATTACTGAATCTGAGGCTCAGAACCTGGGACACAACTTATCTATGGATACAGCACTTAAAGGTGGCCCCAAGATAACCTGCTCTTTGACCGTCAGTCCTTCACTCTACTGCTTCCCCTCCAAGCTCATGTTCTAGATCGTCCATTTACTCCTCTTATCTGTTATTTGTCTTCATTTATTTTTCTTATTTCTCATTTTCCTCTTTTCTTATTTTTTTAAATATTTCTCACTTTGTATGCTCCTTTCTCTTACCCTTCTAGACCCTGACTGGTCAAGCCTTGACAATCACCCTGGGAGAGGTACTGAAGCCCTTAGCAGGGGACCAACAGATCAGAGGCCATACTGTTCTTCTTAAATCCTCTCATTAAAAAAAAAAAGGGGAAGTGTTAGGTAGTTAGAAAAGGAAAAAGGAGTCCAAAATGGTGGCGGCTCAAAGACAAAAGGAAAAGCCCACAATAACAGAACAAAAGAAAATCTGCAGACTGGAGTGGGAGTGAGAACCTCAGGTGAAACACAGCTAGCCCTAATTTGCACAGGGAGCAAAGACAAAAAGTACAAAAAGAGAGACCCAAGATGGATTGAGGCCTCTCCTTTGGGATCCGCCCACCCTCATGCCTCCAGGGTATACTATCCTTTGTTTGCTGAATAAAACTCTGAGCTGTAAATGAGCTGTAACATTGGTCTACCATTTCAAATCTTTGTTGCCACAAGACAGAACCCAGGAAATTACTCACTCTCCCAACAGAAGGAAGGAAGAAACAGGGAGAAGAGAGGCAAGTCCAGGTCATCCAGCGATTACCAATATTAAAATAAGCAGTTTAATTATTGTGAAAGCCTGAAATTAATTCAACATTATTCTCAGACAGTCTTGTCAGCCAAAAAGGTAGACTAAGCTGCCATCAGACTGCAGAGGTTGGAAACAGATAGGCGGAAAAAGGAGACAAAACTCTCCACAGGAGCTCTATTTCAAGCTTAGCTGAACAACTACAGATCCTCATCTCCTTACCCTCGTTGAATTCACGACTCAGCTCATGGTTGGGGCACCTTTTTACCACTTCAGTGACATGCTCGGCCTTCTTGTAGACAGGCATGGCCCGGATGACAGCACCCTGAGGTGGTGGGGTCATAACCTTGATCTGGATGGGGCATGTCTTTGCAATCTGGCAGTACAGCTTCTTCAGTTCAGTGGAATACTGCTTAGAGATGGGTCCATGGTGGGAGAAAGAAAGGAAACAACAGGAGATTTTGTTATATTCAAAATCAGAACAAGGAAACATATATACATTTTCCGTAAACATGTTTCTTTAGAGCTGCCTGTTTGAAACTAAGCAGGACCCTATGGGGCTCCTGGATATGGAAGCCTGTGTCCCCCATTCCTTGTTTATAAGGAGCAAACTCTAGCCTCTGTCCTTCCCAGAGCCCCAAAGGACAGATTCAAGATTTTGGTAGTCAGGGAAGGGAGAGGATGCAAAGACAAGGGAAGAACAGCCAAGAAACAACAGTGCAGCCTTAGGGCAGGGTCCTGGTTCCCCCTCAAGGGACACACAGAACAAAATCTTTAAGCTTTTATTAGAACCCAAAACCCCAATGGAATGGATTTAGCATTCTTCACTCCAGAGAACACCTGAGGCCATATTAAAGGAACCAGAGAAAGGCATCATGAGATTACCTGAAATCAGATTAAAAGAGTGCTGGCCCCACACACACTCTCATCTTATCATCAACCTCACTCTGGAACCACTGCTATAAAGCTCCTTACCAAACACTCCCAGGTTGGGTCACTGTTTCTGAGGGCAGGATCACACTGTGTCCCTTTATGACTAGTAAAGAAATAAAGCTATCCTTTACTACTTCACCCCAAATTCTGTCTCTGAGATTTGATCTGGCAGCAGTACACGGCGACCAAGTTATCAGCATCATGTGCACCATTGGTTTAAACCATTTATCAAATAATGACACATTTGTGTCATTATTTACAGTTATCATCTCTTCAGGATGAAGAAACTGATTCTCAGAAATACTCAATGATTAACACTATGAACAGGTTTATAGAATACTGAAAACTAAACGGAAAAACAGTATTCTCATGTGTTGAGTGATATTAAGCAGACTATAATTAATTCTACCCTTACAATACTCTAGAGAGACTCATAGAAAGGTTAAGGGAAAAAAGTGTTTTCAGACAGAATATCTGGTAGATAGTGAAGAGATTTCATTTAAGGTCAACCAACTAGAAAATTGCAAAAGTTCCCTCAAACAACTGCACTTATCTTGTAAGGTCATAGTCTAAAAGAATGAGGGATCTGAAAGGGGTCATTTGGTCCTATGTTCTCATGAAAGGACTGCCCTATTACAACACAGTAAGACATGGCAGCAATAAAGATGATCTTTTCATTCACAAGGGACTGGAATTTTCCTCCCTATACTTCCTTCTGCATGGAAAGGAAGTTCAGTGGTTGGTTGGTTGGTTGCAGAATTAGAAAACAGGGTAGAGAAAGCATGAGACCTTGAAAATAAAGGTTCATCCTTGTTTCCTTTCAGAAAGTCTCCA
The DNA here is from genome assembly GCA_006408695.1 of Aepyceros melampus. Taxonomy (NCBI): domain Eukaryota; kingdom Metazoa; phylum Chordata; class Mammalia; order Artiodactyla; family Bovidae; genus Aepyceros; species Aepyceros melampus. The sequence goes on from SJXQ01012233.1 coordinate 270,302, forward strand.
TTCTAATTCTTATATTATCCTAAACCATAAGCGATTACCCTGTGGGTCAAAGTCTCATCACTGCATTCCTCCTCATTTTGAGGTTGAGTAAAACCACTTGGGCAATGGAACTGCTGGCCAAGAGCAGGGCACCTAGTAACGCTTACCCAAACAAAGGTAAACAGACACACACACACAGGTTACAAATCTAAATTGGCAACAATATTTTTCCAGGGAAAAGACAGTGGTGAGCAGGAGCCACAGAGGCAAAGGGATTCATTATTGCTATGCTCCAACCCAACTCTGAATAGAAGCAAATGTCCCATGGAAGAACACATTTAAAAATAACTGCTTTATTTCTTCCTTTTGAAATATAATATTTATTCAAATAATCTTTTTCTCCCAAGCATTTCAGTATATGAAATTTTCAGTTATGAATTTCCCAATACTAGATGTGTATTGCATAATCATTTCTCTATGCCCACAGGTCAAGGATTAAGCACAGCAAAAGGTTTTACATAGCTTGAAGAAACAGGAAGCATGCCAAAAATCAACAACAAAAATAAAATTCTACTTCGGAAACACAATGAAATCTAGATGGATATTTTTGCTCAAGTGTTTTTTAACCAATGACTTTACAAACAAAGACACTGTCTTATAACATATTATGAATTCTCTTTTATTGACAACTCTCAGTAAATACACCTATCTGTTTGTATTTAAGTTAGGAGATATATAATCTAGACATGAGTCTCATAAAATGTACCTTAGGAAAGATGACTCCAAAATAAGTTTGCCAGCTAACACCTGAAGGCAAATAAGGCACCCATCCAGGTATGTAAAGATTATAAAAAAAGAAGGATAAGTGTTCAGAGTAGGAGAGTTAAGAGGAACATTCCATTTTAATAACTGATATACTATAAATCACACTTGACAGACTAAAATGTAAAAGTACTAAGAATAATCTCAGGCATCATCAAGTGTTAAAACTTCACTCATTCTCAGGGATGGGAGTGGGGAATCTAATTTCTCAGTTTTAGTAATCTATATGCAATAATAACTTCACCATTTTTTTTCGAGATCTGATATAAAAAAACTTAATCTTCACAGAAACCTAAGAGGAAGGTATTATAGATCTACAGTCTCTTATCTGAAACCACTGAGGCCAGATGTTTCAGAATCCAGAACTGTTTAGATTTTAGAAATGGAGTAGAGTTCATATGAAAGTGAAAATGTTAGTTGCTCAGTCCTGTCCAGCTCTTTGCAACCCCATGGACTATAGCCTGCCAGGATCCTCTTTCCATGGAATTCTCCAGTCAAGAATACTGGAGTGGATTGCCATTCCCTTCTCCAGGGATCTTCCACACCCAGGGATCGAACCTGTGTCTCACGCATTGCAGGCAGATTCTTTACCATCTGAGCTACCAGCATATGTTATAAATACTTCCAGCAGGATTTAATGGGCTTACTTTGTGGCTCATGGGGTCTCAAAGAGACATAACTGAGTGACTAACACTTTCAATTTTTTCTTTCATATCATTTCAGTTCAGTTGCTCAGTTGTGTCCGACTCTTTGTGACCCCATGAATCGCAGCACGCCAGGCCTCCCTGTCCATCACCATCTCCCAGAGTTCACTCAGGCTCACGTCCATTGAGTCCGTGATGCCATCCAGCCATCTCATCCTCTGTTGTCCCCTTCTCCTCCTGCCTTCAATCCCTCTCAGCATCAGGGTCTTTTCCAATGAGTTAACTCTTTGCATGAGGTGGCCAAAGTACTGGAGCTTCAGCTTTAGCATCATTCCTTCCAAAGAAATCCCAGGCTTGATCTCCTTCAGAATGGACTAGTTGAATCTCCTTGCAGTCCAAGGGACTCTCAAGAGTCTTCTCCATCACCACATTTCAAAAGCATCAATTCTTCGGCACTCAGCCTTCTTCACAGTCCAACTCTCACATCCATACATGACCATAGGAAAAACCATAGCCTTGACTAGACGGACCTTAGTCAGCAAAGGAATGTCTCTGCTTTTGAATATACTATCAAAAGTTATAGGTTGGTCATAACTTTTCTTCCAAGGAGTAAGCATCTTTTAATTTCATGGCTGCAGTCACCATCTGCAGTGATTTTTGGAGCCCCCCAAAATAAAGTCTAACACTGTTTCTACTGTTTCCCCATCTATTTCCCATGAAGTGATGGGACCAGATGCCATGATGTTCGTTTTTCTTCAGAATTCATGAATATTCACAATAAGTGGAAAATGAACATAAACCCTTAATGTTCAGGCCAAGTTTCACCACCATGTGAGTTTGCCACAAATTTATGAAATTACAACAAAACCAAAGCAACTTCTGTGTTTCAGAGTTCTCTGAATTTCAGAAAACAGATAATGGATCAGTATTATTATCTACACTTTACAGATAAGAAAAAGGCAGTGAGAGGACTTGCCTGAGGTCACAGGGAAGAACTGGTTAACAACCAGAATATAAGAATCATCCTGAGATCTGGAACAGTAGCTCCTCATCTCTCATTCTCTTGGCTCAATAGTGCATATATTTGTACTTTATTTTTTCATAATTCTCAACCATGTGGCTATTTTCTGAATCAACTTAAGAGGTATACAATCTTCTCTAACATTAAAATGGAGCTTGAAAGTGATCTACTTATCAGCAATAATTCCTCTTTATTTATTTCTCAGTAGAATGGGCTTCCCAGGTTGCCTAACAGTAAAGAACTCGCCTGTCAATACAGGAGACAGAAGAGACACAGGTTCAACCTCTGGGTCAGGAAGATCCCCTGGACAAGGGCATGGCAACCCACTCTGGTCTTCTTGTCTGAAGAATTCCACGGGCAGAGGAGCCTGGCAGGCTACAGACCATGGGGTCACAAAGAGTCAGAGACAACTGAAGCGACTTAGCACACAAACCATAATAATGTTTGCTCCTTTTAGTGCTGGGAGAAGCACCAAGTGATAGAAGTGAAATTACCCTGGCCCAGGAGGAGGGTGACCTGCAGTTTAGGACCAGCTGTCTGTCAGTACTTCTATTGTGACTGGGAGGAATTCATGAGTGAGGTCTTGTTGCTTCACATGGTTTGCTGCTGCTGCTGCTAAGTCGCTTCAATTGTGTCCGACCCTGTGCGACCCCATAGACAGCAGCCCACCAGGCTCCCCGGTCCCTGGGATTCTCCAGGCAAGAACATTGGAGTGGGTTGCCATTTCCCTCTCCAATGAGTGAAAGTGAAGTCGCTCAGTCATGGTTTAAGGTCCTTTATATTCTGGCTTAATCTTTCATTCCCTCTCCTCATCCTCCAAACACACACTTTCCATCCCCCTTTTCTACCCATGCAAACACACCATACACTATCACGCACAATTCAAGCATATTTTCCCTGTTTTCCACATTGCACAGGGACAATTTTGATATTACTCCTCAGGTAGAGATGCATCTAGGTTATAAACCATATTTTCCAATTTTTGTGATGAGTTTTACTACTGGCTATATCTAAATGTCTGACTAGGATACATTCCAATTGTTGCTTCCAGTTAAATTTCCCAGACCTGTTCAGTATCAGAGCGGCTGAAGTTGGTCTCATGCGGTTGCTTCTTGACAAAGCCAAGCTTCTTCTACTCAGTGTCCTTCATGGCTTGCAAATTGGTTTTGTAATGGTGTTTAACATTTTTCTAATACTAAATTCAGTCTCTCTGGCCTATAGTGTTTTCATAATTCCTTAGATTTGTCCACTTCCCCCAACAAATAGCTATTCTCATATTTACCGATTTTCCACATTTCTGCAAGATCACCAAAAATGGGAATCTGACTTATGCCACAATTTTAAATACCCTGGTGATTCAAGTCAGCAGAGATTGCAAATTGGAATATATCTGGCTTCTTTTAATATTTCTCTTCCTCTCTGAGACTTCTAAAATCTGCCCCTAAAATGCTCCCAAACACTGACTTGAGAATCTGTACATCTAAAGACCAATTTCTTAATTTGGGCATGAATGTTTTGTTTTGCTTTAATCAGCTTTGAAGTCTAATATACTACGTGAAAAAGTGAAAGTTGCTCAGTCAAGACCCTTTGTGACCCCACAGACTGTAGCCCATTAGGCTCCTCTGTCCATGAAATTCTCCAGGCAAGAATATTGGAGTGGGTAGTCCTTCCCTTCTCCAGGGAATCTTCCCAACCTAGGGATGGAACCTGGGTCTCTCATTGCAGGCAGATTCATTACCGTCTGAGCCAGCAGGGAAGTCCCCTAAAATACTAGAAAATACATTCATTTTTAAGTGTACATGTTGATGACTTTTGACAAATGTACAATCCAGTGTAACCACTATCATGAGTAAGATACATACACTCTCTCTTACTCCTGCTTAACCTTCCTTCAACCTCCAGCTCTCGTTAAAATTATCTGATTCCCCTTTTCAGTCATTCCTCTCCCCA
>SJXQ01012233.1:275290-528664 GCA_006408695.1 Aepyceros melampus
CCAGGCCTCCCTGTCCATCACCATCTCCCAGAGTTCACTCAGGCTCACGTCCATTGAGTCCGTGATGCCATCCAGCCATCTCATCCTCTGTTGTCCCCTTCTCCTCCTGCCTTCAATCCCTCTCAGCATCAGGGTCTTTTCCAATGAGTTAACTCTTTGCATGAGGTGGCCAAAGTACTGGAGCTTCAGCTTTAGCATCATTCCTTCCAAAGAAATCCCAGGCTTGATCGCCTTCAGAATGGACTAGTTGAATCTCCTTGCAGTCCAAGGGACTCTCAAGAGTCTTCTCCATCACCACATTTCAAAAGCATCAATTCTTCGGCACTCAGCCTTCTTCACAGTCCAACTCTCACATCCATACATGACCATAGGAAAAACCATAGCCTTGACTAGACGGACCTTAGTCAGCAAAGGAATGTCTCTGCTTTTGAATATACTATCAAAAGTTATAGGTTGGTCATAACTTTTCTTCCAAGGAGTAAGCATCTTTTAATTTCATGGCTGCAGTCACCATCTGCAGTGATTTTTGGAGCCCCCCAAAATAAAGTCTAACACTGTTTCTACTGTTTCCCCATCTATTTCCCATGAAGTGATGGGACCAGATGCCATGATGTTCGTTTTTCTTCAGAATTCATGAATATTCACAATAAGTGGAAAATGAACATAAACCCTTAATGTTCAGGCCAAGTTTCACCACCATGTGAGTTTGCCACAAATTTATGAAATTACAACAAAACCAAAGCAACTTCTGTGTTTCAGAGTTCTCTGAATTTCAGAAAACAGATAATGGATCAGTATTATTATCTACACTTTACAGATAAGAAAAAGGCAGTGAGAGGACTTGCCTGAGGTCACAGGGAAGAACTGGTTAACAACCAGAATATAAGAATCATCCTGAGATCTGGAACAGTAGCTCCTCATCTCTCATTCTCTTGGCTCAATAGTGCATATATTTGTACTTTTATTTTTTCATAATTCTCAACCATGTGGCTATTTTCTGAATCAACTTAAGAGGTATACAATCTTCTCTAACATTAAAATGGAGCTTGAAAGTGATCTACTTATCAGCAATAATTCCTCTTTATTTATTTCTCAGTAGAATGGGCTTCCCAGGTTGCCTAACAGTAAAGAACTCGCCTGTCAATACAGGAGACAGAAGAGACACAGGTTCAACCTCTGGGTCAGGAAGATCCCCTGGACAAGGGCATGGCAACCCACTCTGGTCTTCTTGTCTGAAGAATTCCACGGGCAGGGAGCCTGGCAGGCTACAGACCATGGGGTCACAAAGAGTCAGAGACAACTGAAGCGACTTAGCACACAAACCATAATAATGTTTGCTCCTTTTAGTGCTGGGAGAAGCACCAAGTGATAGAAGTGAAATTACCCTGGCCCAGGAGGAGGGTGACCTGCAGTTTAGGACCAGCTGTCTGTCAGTACTTCTATTGTGACTGGGAGGAATTCATGAGTGAGGTCTTGTTGCTTCACATGGTTTGCTGCTGCTGCTGCTAAGTCGCTTCAATTGTGTCCGACCCTGTGCGACCCCATAGACAGCAGCCCACCAGGCTCCCCGGTCCCTGGGATTCTCCAGGCAAGAACATTGGAGTGGGTTGCCATTTCCCTCTCCAATGAGTGAAAGTGAAGTCGCTCAGTCATGGTTTAAGGTCCTTTATATTCTGGCTTAATCTTTCATTCCCTCTCCTCATCCTCCAAACACACACTTTCCATCCCCCTTTTCTACCCATGCAAACACACCATACACTATCACGCACAATTCAAGCATATTTTCCCTGTTTTCCACATTGCACAGGGACAATTTTGATATTACTCCTCAGGTAGAGATGCATCTAGGTTATAAACCATATTTTCCAATTTTTGTGATGAGTTTTACTACTGGCTATATCTAAATGTCTGACTAGGATACATTCCAATTGTTGCTTCCAGTTAAATTTCCCAGACCTGTTCAGTATCAGAGCGGCTGAAGTTGGTCTCATGCGGTTGCTTCTTGACAAAGCCAAGCTTCTTCTACTCAGTGTCCTTCATGGCTTGCAAATTGGTTTTGTAATGGTGTTTAACATTTTTCTAATACTAAATTCAGTCTCTCTGGCCTATAGTGTTTTCATAATTCCTTAGATTTGTCCACTTCCCCCAACAAATAGCTATTCTCATATTTACCGATTTTCCACATTTCTGCAAGATCACCAAAAATGGGAATCTGACTTATGCCACAATTTTAAATACCCTGGTGATTCAAGTCAGCAGAGATTGCAAATTGGATATATCTGGCTTCTTTTAATATTTCTCTTCCTCTCTGAGACTTCTAAAATCTGCCCCTAAAATGCTCCCAAACACTGACTTGAGAATCTGTACATCTAAAGACCAATTTCTTAATTTGGGCATGAATGTTTTGTTTTGCTTTAATCAGCTTTGAAGTCTAATATACTACGTGAAAAAGTGAAAGTTGCTCAGTCAAGACCCTTTGTGACCCCACAGACTGTAGCCCATTAGGCTCCTCTGTCCATGAAATTCTCCAGGCAAGAATATTGGAGTGGGTAGTCCTTCCCTTCTCCAGGGAATCTTCCCAACCTAGGGATGGAACCTGGGTCTCTCATTGCAGGCAGATTCATTACCGTCTGAGCCAGCAGGGAAGTCCCCTAAAATACTAGAAAATACATTCATTTTTAAGTGTACATGTTGATGACTTTTGACAAATGTACAATCCAGTGTAACCACTATCATGAGTAAGATACATACACTCTCTCTTACTCCTGCTTAACCTTCCTTCAACCTCCAGCTCTCGTTAAAATTATCTGATTCCCCTTTTCAGTCATTCCTCTCCCCAACCACTTCTCAGGCATTCATCCAGCTGCATTCTCTCATTATACTTTTGCCTTTCTAGAATTTTATAGAAATAGAATAATACTGTACAATCACGTGCTTGGATTAGCATAATGCTTTTAAGATTCATTTATGTTTTTGCGTGGATTAGCATTCCATTTTATTATTTAGTGGAATTCCATTGTCTATCAAGTCACCAATTACTTCCAGTTTTTTATTGATGATAAATAAAATTCCAGTTGTTTTTCACATCTGTGGCTTCCATATCCATGGATTCAATCAAGTAAGGACTGAAAATATAGCGGGGGGGGAATTTTCCAATAAGTTCCCAAAACCAAAACTTGGATTTGCCATGCAAGCAACTATTTACATAGCATTCACATTGTAGGAAGCATGATAAGTAATCTACGGATGATTTAAAGTACAAAAGAGGATGTATGTAGGTTAAATGCAAATAATAGTGATCATTAAGGGACTTGAGCATCTGTGAGTTTTGCTTCTGTGGATTTTGGTATTCATCTGGGATCCTAGGACCAGTTTCCCATGGATATGAAGTGACCGACTGCATTATGAGCATTTACAGACACATCTTGGACTTCCTTGGTGGCTCAGATGGTAAAGCATCTGCCTACAATGAGGGAGAGCTGAGTTCAATCCTTGGGTCAGGGAAGATCTCCTGGAAAAGAAATGGCAATTCACTCCAGTATTCTTGCCTGGAAAATCCCATGGATGGAGGAGCCTGGGAGGCTACAGTCCATGGGGTGGCTAAGAGTCAGACACGACTGAGCGACTTCACTTTCACTTTCATATACACATCTTAAGACATGTTTACATTATTTTGATTAAGTACTACAAGTGTGAGTGCTGGTTAAGTGTATGCTTAACTTCATAAGAAACTGCCAAGCTGTTTTAAAAGGAGGCTGTGGTATTTTACATTATCACCAGCAGTGTAGAAGGGTTTCATATCCTTGACAGCACTTCAGTTCAGTTCACTCACTCAATTGTGTCCAGCTCTTTGCAATCGCATGGACTGTATACACAAGGGTTCCCTGTCCATCACCAAATCCTGGAGCTTGCTCAAACTCATGTCCATCGAGTTGGTGATGCCATCCAACAATCTCATCCTCTTTCATCCCCTTCTCCTTCTGCCTTCAATCTTTCCCAGCATCAGGGTCTTTTCCAGGGAGTTGGATATTCGCATCAGGTGACCAAAGTATTGGAGCTTCAACTTCAGCATCAGTCCTTCCAATGAATATTCAGGACTGATTTCCTTTAGGATGGACTGGTTTGATCTCCTTGCAGTCCAAGGGACTCTCAAAAGTCTTCTCCAACACCACAGTTCAAAAGCATTAATTCTTTGGCACTCAGCTCTCTTTATGGTCCAACTCTCACATCCATACATGACTACTGGAAAAACCATAGCTTTGACTAGATGGATCTTTGTTGGCAAAGTAATGTCTCTGCTTTTTAATATGCTGTCTAGTTGGTCATAGCTTTTCTTCCAAGGAGCAAGCGTCTTTCATGGCTGCAGTCACCATCTGCAGTGATGTTGGAGCCCAAGAAAGTAAAATTCGTCACTGTTTCCACTGTTTCCCCATCCAACTGACATGAAGTGATGGGATAGGATGCCATAATTTTTGTTTTTTTGAATGCTGAGTCTTAAACCAGCTTTTTCACTCTCCTCTTTCACTTTCATCAAAAGGCTCTTTTGTTTCTCTTCACTTTCTGGCATAAGGGCAGTGTCATCTGAATATCTGAGGTTATTTATATTAAGGAATATCCAGCCCAACATTTTGCATGCTGTAATCTGCATATAAGTTAAATAAGCAGAGTGACAATATATAGCTTTGACGTACTTCTTTCCCAATCGTGAACCAGTTCGTTGTTCCATGTCTGGCTCTAACTGTTGCTTCTTGACCTGCATACAGATTTCTCAGGAAGCAGGTAAGGTGGTCTGGTATTCCCATCTCTTTAAGAATTTTCCACAGTTTGTTGTGATCCACACAGTCAAAGGCTTTAGAGTAGTCAATGAAGCAGATGTTTTCCTGGAATTTTCTTGCTTTTTCTATGATCCAATGGATATTGGCAATTTGATCTCTGGTTCTTCTGCCTTTTCTGAATCCAGCTTGAACATCTGGAATTTCTCAGTTCACATCCTACTGAAGCTTAGTTTGGAGAATTTTGAGCATTACTTTGCTAGCATGTGAGATGAATGCAACTGTGTGGCAGTTTGAGCATTCTTTGGCATTGCCTTTTTTGGGACTGGAATGCCATCTTACCTCTTATTAGAACATATCATGAGTATTTTCTAATTTAAAAATATAATTTTATGTGGTTATGTTTATAGTATTAAAAAGGATATACATCAGACTTTATTTTGGGGGGCTCTAAAATCACTGCAGATGGTGATTGCAGCCATGAAGTTAAAAGACGCTTACTCCTTGGAAGAAAAGTTATGACCAACATAGATAGCATATTCAGAAGCAGAGACATTACTTTGCCGACAAGGTCGGTCTAGTCAAGGCTATGGTTTTTCCTGCAGTCATGTATGGATGTGAGAGTTGGACTGTGAAGAAGGCATAGTGCTGAAGAACTGATGCTTTTGAACTGTGGTGTTGGAGAAGATTCTTGAGAGTCCCTTGGACTGCAAGGAGATCCAACCAGTCCATTCTGAAGGAGATCAACCCTGGGATTTCTTTGGAAGGAATGATGCTAAAGCTGAAGCTCCAGTACTTTGGCCACCTTATGCAAAGAGTTGACTCATTGGAAAAGACTTTGATGCTGGGAGGGATTGAGGGCAGGAGGAGAAGGGGACAACAGAGGATGAGATGGCTGGATGGCATCACTGACTCGATGGCTGTGACTCTGAGTGAACTCTGGGTGATGGTGATGGACAGGGAGGCCTGGCGTGCTGTGATTCACGGGGTCGTAAAGAGTTGGACATGACTGAGCAACTGAAATGAACTAAACTGAACTGATGATTTATTTAAGCATGTCTTCTTAGTGTAAATTTTACTCCAGTGTAAAAATATCATTGAAGATAGTGATTTTAGCATATAAATCTTTAGTACATAAATTAATTTCAACTGAATCTCTCAAAACTGGATAATTGAGTCAATGTTTATCTTAGTGTTGTAGAAATCTGAATTTGAATTTGAATTTTCTTTCTTTAAATTAAGTCAACTGCTTATTCTCCCTAGTCATTACAGGATTTTTTTTTTCTTCTTTATTTTGTTGTTGTTTTTGTTTTAAGTAAAAATGCTTCTATGTGTCCTTTTTTACTTCTTCAAATAATTTGTAAATTAGTAAGCTTTTAACTTACATGCTTGAACTCAACTCAATAATTTTTTTTTTTTTTCTTGTATTTTTGTTCTTTCTGCTCCTATTAGTTTCTAGGAACATGACAGTCTTGCTTTGACTATCCTTTTCTATCCACCATACATTTTACATACTTGAACACTAACTGTTGTCATCTTGTTTACATTCTGGGAAAGTTTCTCAAATTTGTTTTCTCTACCATTAGTATGTTTTGTAGAGTTAACTTTGATTTATTCCACTACAAAAAACTGAAATTCTTTTACTGCATTTCAAATAACCTTTCTTATCTCATCTATCTCCCCTTTTACCTTATCCAGTTATCTTTTTATCAGAGCCTGCTGTTCCAGGTTTATTATTTTCTTCTCCAACTTTATGGTGCTTATGTTTTATTACTTTGTACTGAAGCAACCTTTAATTTTTTTTTCTGGTTGTTTATTTGCTTTCTTTGGTTCCTTAAAATCGGTCCCTTTATGCTTATTTATTAATATAGGCCCCTAATTAGATTCTGTTGCCTTCCATGAATATATTACAGCAAGCTATCAGAACTACTATTGACATCTTTTGACATTTCTCAATTCAGTTCTATACCTTTTAAGTAATAAATGTGCTACAGGGGTCTGTCAGTAACTTGAGTGTCTAATTCAGTTAGGCATTTTTCTGGAATTCATAAAATTTTAGTGGAAAATAAAACACTGACTACATTAGAATCTGCTAAGCCGTTGCCACTGCAAACTAGAAATGAGATCTATTTATCTCCCCATTTGCACATCATTCAATAATTATCAAACAAACATTTCTGAGCATGCCAGGCACTCTATTTTGTACTAGAAACAGAGAGAAATTAGATTTTAAAAACCCTCAAATGCAGGAACTTAAATATCCTCAACTGTGTAGGACAGTCCTTAATGTTTTAAAGTAAGTTGAAAGAAAAAATTACTCCGTCTTTTCCCTCAAGTTGCTAACAGTTTAGAAGCAGAGTGAAACACAAACAATGCTACAGGTTTGCAAAGTTTCATGGGATTACAGAGGATAGAGCAATTAACTACAAATTGATAAAATTTATATTTATTGAGCAAGTACTATATTCAAGACTCTGTTTAGGTCTGGAAACTCAGAAGTGAACAAAAACTAAGGTAAAGCTCTAAAGGCACTAACATTCTAGGATAAACAAGTGAATACTCTGTCAGCTGGTGAGTAATAAGTGCAATCAAGAAAAGAAAATCAAGGTAAATTAAATGAGATAGAGTCAAGATCCAGGAGTTAGAGACTGCTATGTGAGGAGGATATTATTTTATCTAGAGTTGTCAGAGAAGGATACTTTGGTAAGCTGATACTTAAAGAAAGATCTAAAGGAAGCATGGGAGTGAGCCATGTATGCTCTAGGGAGATTATGTTTCAATTGCTGGAGACAGCAAGTGCTAAGGTCCAGGGGTAAGAATGTCTGTCTTGAAGGCCAGTGTCACTAGAGAGCAAAGGCTACAGCGACAGTGGGTGTGATCAGAAATTAGACAGGTTGAGGCCCCGATCGTCTAAGGTGTTTGGCCAGAGTAAGGATTGCACTTTTCCCTGATGTGAGACAGGAGGCCACCATGAAGGTTTGAGATGGTGACATGACCTGATCTGTACTTTAATAAGATTCTGACTGTTAAGTGAAGAGAAACTCTGTTGACCAAAGACAGAAGCAGAGAGACCAGTAAGGAAGGCATTGCAAATAATTCAAGAAAAATATGAGAGTAGCTTAGACCAGCAAGGAGTTGGTGAGAAGCATTTGGTTTCCAGATATATTTTAACCAGATTCACTGGTGGATTGGTTCGAATAAGAGAGAAGGAGAAAAGTAAATGTATTCCAATAAAGTAGAGAAGAAAGTATTGAAATGTATTCCAATAAAGTTTGAGGTAGTGATACTCAAACTAGGTCTTAAAAAGATAGGTTATTCACCCACTGGATGGTGCACCCAAAGACAGGAGGATGGAAGAGCTAAGAGGCAGAGAGCAGGGTCACCATAAGAGAGAAAATCATCAGTACAAGCAAAAGAGATGTGAATAGGGTTGAAAAAGAGATAGGCTAGGGGAAGGAGGAGGAGAGACTGGGTGAGGGAAGACTTACTAGATTCAGAGGAGCGATGGATTTCTGAAGAAACAGGTGGACTCTACCAGCAGGCAAAGCACAATCACTGAGGACTGCAAAGCAGGGGAAAGACCTGATCAGTTTCTGTGTAGTAAGTAAAACAAAGTTGGCAGGAGGAAGAGACTGGGCAAAGTAGGAAGAAGGGATATCCTTCAGGACCCATTCAGGCAGGAAATGAGGAGGGACTAACCTAGAGCAGTACAAATGAAGGAAAAGGTGGAGAGATGGCAGAAATGTTTTGAAATTACTAAAATTCAGTATTCTAGTTTTCATCATGAAAGATATGCACAGCAATACCAAAAGAGGCCAAAAGCAATTATTCATTAGAGAAAGATGCTTGCAAAAATACTATGTCATTTTCTTATCTCTTTTCTAAAATCAAAGCAGAATGAATGAGACCTCATTAACTCTCCCAATATTTAGGAAGGCTCCGCATATTTAGGAAGAAAATGAGACATGGTTTAGTCATTGGACTTCTCAACAGATCAAGAAAAGAAAAAATAATTTGTTTTAATTTTGGAGAAAGAAAATAAAATACCATGAGGTAACACTGGAATTGACAGGCCAGTTTTGTTGTGGAAGAGGACAGGGCTTAATTCTTAAAGCCAAGAGCTTTGGAAAAGGAATTTGATCCAAAACCAACAATGAGAAGCAACATTTACTGGATGAGGGGTAAAAAGACAAGATTCAAACTCTGCCTCTTCTATATATTCCCCAAGTCTTTATGTAATTACTTCACCTCTCACAAACATAAAATAGAAAAATAGTTATAACAAGTAATATATATCTCTTAGAGTGGAAGATAAATTCATGGCTTTGAGAAGCCTTCATCAACTGACAAGACCTACATAAAAGGCATGTATGATGATTATTACTGAAGCCTATTTCTAAGATGCATGAAGAGCTTAATGTAGCTTAAGTAATTTGGGGAACATCATGAAAACATTTTTCAACCTGGTCAGGAAATGATTGTTACCGGATAATAAAAGTCTACTAAAGTTTGAAGATTAACCATTTTCAATGAATCACACAGTTCATATTTATCTGCTAGTAATCTCTAGGTTCTAAACTGGATTCAAGTTAATAAATTCATTTGCTTAAAAACTAGATTTTTTAAATCTGTTTCCACATATTTGTAAAATATACAGTATATATTCATAAGCACATATAATTTTACATGTCCTTAATATTTACTTGGACTTCCCTGATGGCTCAGATGGTAAAGAATGTGCCTGCAATTCAGGAGACCCAGGTTTGATCCCTGGGTCAGAAAGATACCCTAGAGAAAGAAATGGCAACTGACTCCAGTGTTCTTGCCTCAAGAATCCCATCGTCAGAGGAGCCTGGCAGGCTCTATGGCATCACAAAGAGTTGGACATGACTGAGCGTCGTGTAATATTTAATTGTACTAAACTGCTCAAAATTTAATATCAGTAGTCAGGTATTTCTATTTCTCATGTTTTCTAGATTTATTTATATTCTTGCATACAGATATATTTCCCTCATCTTAATCACTGGAAAGAAGGAAGGGACTAGAATAAAATGGAGGGAGATCTTTGCTTCATTTTATTTATTTAAAGACAAGATTTGAAGCAATACGGAAATATTTTTAACATTTTGGAAGTTATTGGGTATCTAATTTACTATTTTTTATATGCTTGAATTATTTCCTAATTAAAAATTTCCTTTTACAGCACCAGATTATAAAATCACTGCAGACTTATGATTTTAGAAGACACAGAATATAGTAATAAGATATTAGAACCCAGAAGAAACATTATAGCACATTTTGTCTAAACTTCCTTTTCCTCTTGATTTTTAGATATAAAATTTATGCTTAGAGAGGTAAAATCAGTTCAGTAATTCAACAAATATTTATTAAGCACCTGCTTCATGCCAGACTCTGTCCTAGGTCCCAGGGACTTAAGGACAAGTATTCTTTACCCTAAAGGAGTTGGTTTAAAGGCAGCATTAAATTATTTCTAAAACTGTGATATTTGTTCTACAAAAAAGGCAGAATCACATGGGGCTCTACTTAGTCTAGAGGTCAAGAGGGCTCCCTGGAACGATGATTTCTAATGGTTGCACAACTAAATGTAGGTAATGTAGGAATAAACTCAGATTTCCTTAGAAATAGAAAAGCTTAGATTAGGAAAAGCTTAGAGATCATTGCTTTAGCCTCTTCAGTTGCGGAGGAGGAGCCCAAGAAGAACTGATTGCAGCGAGGAAATGAGGCTTGCTGAAAACTAAGCAGCAATAAGGACCCATCCTGTTCCTCCCCATGTACCATGCAGTTGGTCATCATTGCATGGGGCCATTTGGTAGCACAGCAAATTTCCATAAACACAAAATGATTAGAAAAACAAGTAGAAAGCACAGTGGTCATATAAAAAATAAAATATGATCACCAATTTACATGATTACAATATTTTGTAGTGTTTTGTTGACCCAAGATCACATCCTTTCTAGTTTAGTAAAATATGCTTCTCTAGAAATTGAGATATTTTCCCTTAATTTGTAACTATATTGTCAGAATGGAATCTTGAACAAGAGAATGACATGAAATGCCCACCAGGTTTTTTGAGATCTAATCTCCATCAGATCCTAGATTTGGTAAGTCAGCAGTAAACTGTAGTAATCTTTGAATACAGGTAAGACTGCAGTGAACTTGTGGCTCTTTACATTATGCAAATTTTAAAGTGAAAATTATTTGATGAGAAGAAAACAGAGAATAAAGCACATGTGAAAGAATTTTCTTCCAAAGATGGAAGTATCTGATTTCCAAAGAAATCATGGACTTCTAACACTCACTCACTGAGGGATTTCAGGCAACTCATAGGATCCCCTTGAATCCTGGGCCAAGCATCCATAGGGAGAAAATGAGGAAGCTCTGTTAGAGGATCTATAATGTGTCTATATGTTTCTTCTATTTTGAATATTCTATGATCTGCTATAAATCTGTTACAGACTCCGGTTATCAGGATCACACTTGTTAAAGTAACTCTTTAAAAGTAGTATAGAAAACACAGGATTGATAATCTTTCTGATTTCTGATCAGAAATATATAAAGAGTAGGAGTCAATGTATGTACTTACATGTATGTATGCACATTCAAGACTGTATTTATTTCTTGGAAGTACTAGTCTACAAGCAAGTATGAAGGGCCAAATTTTGGGGTGGGCCTCAACCAATTTCCTCTTAAACAGTCTTGAACATCCATAGGAACAAACTACTTCTATAGTGGTATGGAACAGAGGTGCCTCCAAACAAACACATAAATTCAGCTCTTTCCGGCTATAAAATATCCCTAACAAAACATACAAGCAACCTTTCCAAAGTTTTGTTTTGAAAGGAAGGGAAAGAGGTTTGCTGTATTAAGGAATGAGCTGCTCAAAGCCAAATATCATGTTTAAATAAAATAACTCCAGGGGATTTTGGAAAACAAGAGTAAATTCAGCTCCTTTACTAATAATATGTTGCAAAGAGAAGAGGGGAGGAAAGCATTCCAGTAACTACGACCCATCATCACCACCTGCCTCAGTCGAAATACTATATTACACACTGTTCGCTGCCAGGCTGGTAATTCAGTATTATAATGTGTAAAGATGCCAGCAAATATCAACACACACCTGCGTAATTTTTTAACCGCTCTCTTTCCTAAAGGTGCAACCAAGACCCTTCCCCCACACTCCATCAAACAAAACAAGAAAACAACTTTACTCTTTCAACTGTTCTGGAAAAAATGCCATACTATATGAAAATCCTAATTGCAAGTCTGCCTTGACTTGTCACTGTCCAAGAATATGGATAGAATAAACAAATCAATAATTATATAATCCACCTTCCCACTCAATCTATCATCAAGGGAAGCAATTAAGTAGAGTAACGTCAATGCCACCCTGCTGCTGCAATGTCAGCTTTCAGATAAATCCACATCTGGCATGCTCTCATGGGCTTCCCTTGTGGCTCAGCTGGTAAAGAATCCACCTGCAATGCGGGAAACCTGGGTTCGATCCCTGGGTTGGGAAGATCCCCTGGAGAAGGGAAAGGCCAGTATACTAGTATACTAGAATTCCATGAACTATACAGTCCACAGGGTAGCAAAGAGTTGGACATGACTGAGTAACTCACTTTCACTTCATTCTAAAAGAACATGTTTGAAACTTTTTCTAATGTAATACTATGCAAAATATGACCTACTAGCCATTCAGTTAGTCACTCAGTCATGTCCGATTCTTTGTGACCCCATGGACTGCAGCATCCAAGACTTCCCTGTCCATCAACTCCTGGAACTTGCTCAAACTCACATCCATCAAGTTGGTGATGCCATCCAACCATCTCATCTTTTGTCATTCCCTTCTCCTCCTGCCTTCAATCTTTCCCAGCATCAGAGTCTTTTCCAATGAGTCAGTTTTTTGCATCAGGTGGCCAAAGTATTGGAGCTTCAGCTTCAGTGTCAGTCCTTCCAATGAGTATTCAGGACTGATCTCCTTTAGGATTGACTGGTTGGATCTCCTTGTGGTCCAAGGGACTCTCAAGAGTCTTCTACAAAACCACAGTTCAAAAACATCAGTTCTTTAGTGCTCAGCTTTCATTATAGTCCAACTCTCACATTTATACATGATTACTAGAAAAACCACAGCTTTGACTAGATGGACCTTTGTTGGCAAAATAATGTCTATGCTTTTTAATATGCTGTCTAGGTTGGTCATAGCTTTTCTTACAAAGCACAGCGTCTTTTAATTTCATGGAGGCAGTCACCATCTGCAGTGATTTTGGAGCCCCCAAAAATAAAGTCTCTCACTGTTTCCATTGTTTCCCTATCTATTTGCCATGAAGCGATGAGAATGGATGCCATGATCTTAGTTTTCTGAATGAACTCCTTATTTTCTGAATGAACTGCTTATTTCATTTTTCTTTTTTCTTCATTTTTCTGAATGAACTCCTTATTTCAGATCATGAACTCCTTATTGCAAAATTCAGACTTAAATTGAAGAAAGCAGGGAAAACCACTAGACCATTCAGGTATGACCTAAATCAAATCTCTTAAAATTATACAGTGGAAGTGACAAATAGATCCAAGGGATTAGATCTGATAGACAGAGCACCTAAAGAACTATGGACAGAGATTCATGACATTGTACAGGAGGCAGTGATCAAGACCATCTCCAAGAAAAAGAAATGCAAAAAGGCAAAATGCTTGTCTGAGTAGGCCTTACAAATAGCTGAGAAAAGAGAGAAACTAAAGGCAAAGGAGAAAAGGAAAGATTTACTGCCTATTAGCCCATGGAATTAATCTTAGCATATCAAGTGATAGTCACTCAGTTGTATCCAACTCTTTGTGACCCCATCAACTATACAGTCTATGGAATTCTCCAGGCCAGAATACTGGAGTGGGTAGCCTTTCCCTTCTCCAGGGGATCTTCCCAACCCAAGGATCAAACCCAGGTCTCCCATGTTGCAGATGGATTCTTTACCAGCTGAGCTACCAGGAAATGGAAAACCAGAGGCAGTTGAGGTCTATCAAGACTTAGGGCAAGGTACCTATTCTGATGATGGCTGGAAGTAAAAAAAAGAGACTAAAATCTATGCTTATGCTTAAAACATCAAAACATTTTTGGTCTTCTACATGATTTTAGGTTGATTAAAACTAAAACAAATATAATGAGATTTACAAGTAAATCTAAAAGTAATCTGAAAGACAACCACCATTCACTAACAAGAAATACTCCTAATTTACAGTTCTTTTTTTTTTCAGAAAGTTCAAAGAATACTTTAGAGGTAAAATGTAGAGTCTTTACTACCTTACATAACTGAAAATATTTGACAAGAAATAAAGGGGGCAAGCTCAAAAGCTGACACAACTCCACTCATCCACATTCAGCAACTACTGCCTTAATTTAGACAGAGCAATCTGAAAACAATCAGTGATTTAAAAATTTTTTCTTTTCTTAAGTATATTCTTGGGAAATGCCAAATTTAAAAGGACATTTTATAAGGGTTAGAGGGTGATGAAATAAAAAACTGGAACAGATAGGAAAGAAAATCATACAAAACAGGGTGTTCAGAGAACACAAAGTTTCTGGCAATTGTTTTGGCAGGGGAGAGATTAATAAAGGGGAGACAGAGATACTTGAAAATGAAAAACAAAATGATGGTCAAAAATTTTTTTTTGATCAAGAAGCTTTGGAAAATTAATGATAAATAACCAAATCACTAAAATGCAAAAACAGTCTTATAGCCAAGACACAACTTCAATAAGCTGCTTGAAATATACTGAATGACCAGAAAGGCAGAAAAGCACAATGGCTGGCTGGGGAGGCCTCACAAAGAGCTGAGAAAAGAGGAGAGGTGAGAAGCAAAGGAGAAAAGGAAAGATAGAAGCATCTGAACACAGAGTTCCAAAGAACAGCAAAGAGAGATAAGAAAGCCTTTCTCAGTGATCAATGCAAAGAAATAGAGGAAAACAACAGAATAGGAAAGACTAGAGATCTCTTCAAGAAAATTAGAGACACCAAGGGAATATTTCATGCAAAGATGGGCTCAATAAAGGACAGAAAAGGTATGGACCTGACAGAAGCAGAAGATACTAAGAAGAGGTGGCAAGAATACACAGGAGAACTGTACAAAAAAGATCTTCAAGACCAAGATAATCACAATGGTGTGATCACTCACCTAGAGCCAGACATCCTGGAATGTGAAGTCAAGTGGGCCTTAGGAAGCATCACTAAGAACAAAGCTAGTGGAGGTGATGGAATTCCAGTTGAGCTATTTCAAATCCTAAAAGATGATGCTGTGAAAGTGCTGCACTCAATATGTCAGCAAATTTGGAAAATTCAGCAGTGGCCACAGGACTGGAAAATGTCAGTTTTCATTCCAATCCCAAAGAAAGGCAATGCCAAAGAATGCTCAAACTACCACACAATTGCACTCATCTCACATGCTAGTAAAGTAATGCTCAAAATTCTCCAAGCCAGGCTTCAGCAATACATGAACCGTGAACTTCCAGATATGCAAACTGGTTTTAGAAAAGGCAGAGGAACCAGAGATCAAATTGCCAACATCTGCTGGATCATCGAAAAAGCAAGAGAGCTCCAGAAAACATCTATTCCTGCTTTATTGACAATTCCAAAGCCTTTGAATGTGTGGATCACCATAAGCTGTGGAAAATTCCTCAAGAGATGGGAATACCAGACCACCTGACCTGCCTCTTCAGAAACCTGTATGCAGGTCAGGAAGCAACAGTTAGAACTGGACATAGAACATCAGACTGGTTCCAAATAGGAAAAGGAGTACATGAAGGCTGTATATTGTCACCTGGTTTATTTAACTTATATGTAGAGTACATCATGAGAAATGCTGGGCTGGAGGAAGCACAAGCTGGAATCAAGATTGCCGGGAGAAATATCAATAACCTCAGATATGCAGATGACACCACCCTTATGGCAGAAAGTGAAGAGGAGCTAAAGATTGTCTTGATGAAAGTGAAAGAGGAGAGTGAAAATGTTGGCTTAAAGCTCAACATTCAGAAAACTAAGATTATGGCATCCGGTCCCATCACTTCATGGGAAATAGATGGGGAAACAGTGAAAATAGTGTCAGACTTTATATTTTGGGGCTCCAAAATCACTGCAGATGGTGACTGCAGCCATGAAATTAAAAGATGCTTACTCCTTGGAAGGAAAGTTATGACCAACATAGACAGCATATTAAAAAGCAGAGACATAACAAAGTAATGTCTGTCTAGTCAAGGCTTGGTTTTTCCAGTGGTTATGGATGGATGTGAGAGTTGGACTATAAAGAAAGCTAAGTGCCGAAGAATTGATGCTTTTGAACTATGGTGTTAGAGAAGACTCTTGAGAGTTCCTTGGACTGCAAGGAGATCAATAACTGAACTCAACTGAACTGAACTATATCCTATATAATTGTATGAGTTAATTATATGCTATATTCTCAATCTGTTCTCTATAAATAAACTCACTTTTGAAACTTTATAGACTTCACATCTAGGAAGAGAGACTTTAAAAATAAAGTTTAATAATTAAAAATGGTCAATTCAAACATTTTAGTGAAATAAATATACTCTAAACAACTATCAGGCTGATGGTCTATGATGGCTATCATGGATGGTATACTAGAACACCAAAAACGAAAACAGGTAGTGAATGCAGGTATATTGTCTATGGGTTGGTTGGGGGTGATTCTTTGAAAAACCAGCTTTAAAAGATAAGGTGTAAAACTGAAATATCATTCAAGGGCCAACTAATTACTCTCCTGTGACTAGATCCCAACTTGTTCATCCCATTTTTGCACCCGTATAAAGGGGCAGTAAATACTGCCCAGAGAACTGTGGTCAGGAAGTCAAGAGGGCAGGGCTTTCATCCTTCACATGCATAATGATTTCATGCACCATCTTAGGCAAATCATTTCCCCTCTCAGGCTCCAACTTCTTCATTAGCAACTAAGGCGGTCCACTTCAGACGACATCTACTTCAAAGGAAGGGAAATCTGAAAAGTAAGCTTGCACACAGGAGCCAGGCCACCACATCCTATAGGATCTCTCCTATCCAGGTAGGAGGACATCCCCAAATAGGCCCCAGAGCTGTCTGGCAGGGTATTCACTTCTCCTCCCTGTCTCCCTTCCTGCCACAGTCGTCTAGCTGCCAGACATGTACGAATTGTACTCTTAATAGTTTAAGAAAAAAAGAAAAAATCCTTCCTCCAAGCACTTCTCTTGATGGCCCCAGCCAAAGGGCCGCCTGTTGCCACCTGTCAGTGTGGGGATTAATTACCTGCGCTGAGGCTGGGAGCGGCACATTCCTCCCAGCCGCACCCACAGATGTTGACATCAAGCAGGTGGGCTGTCTGCTACCCGCTTACCGTGAAGACCAGCCGGAAGGCCACGGGGCCCGGCAGGTGGGGGTTGGAGGGGCGGACATGCAGACTGAACCACAAAGCAGCAGCGTCTTGGCAGAGAGGAACGTGCCCTGGGACCTCGCTGGGAGACCACAGGCAGCTCTGTGGCTAGCTCTGGGCACCAGCCTGGCCCACAGGCAGTTGCAGCCTCCCTGCCCGAGGGCAGCATGTTAGCACAGACCTAGGAAAGGGGTGGAGAGAAGGCAATGGCAACCCACTCCAGTACTCTTGCCTGGAAAATCCCATGGACAGAGGAGCCTGGTGGGCTGCAGTCCATGGGGTCGCTAAGAGTCAGACATGACTGAGCGACTTCACTTTCGCTTTTCACTTTGATACATTGGAGAAGGAAATGGCAACCCACTCCAGTGTTCTTGCCTGGAGAATCCCAGGGACAGAGGAGCCTAATGGGCTGCCGTCTCTGGGGTCGCACAGAGTCGGACACGACTGAAGCGACTTAGCAGCAGCAACAGCAGTGGAAAGGGGTGGGGGTGGGTCCTACCAGCCTCATCCTAGCTGCCTGAGAGGATGAATTTGGAAAGCCAGTTGAAAAAGATTTGACAGTCCTGACTGGTAATTTTGCAACTTGATCTCCCCAGGAGGGTAAACTCACCTTTCACTTAGTGTCCCTGGTCAGTGCCACCTCCTGCCAACCCTGCTTGACTACTAATGCCACTCACAGAGACCTTCACAAAGCAGACATGGGAAAGTGTTTGTCAGAGTGACTGGTATACAGCAGGGGCTCAATAAATGCGAGCTGACCTTCAGTGTTTCTTGAAGCACAGCAAACATGAGAAGACTCCTGTAGTTAAGAACACTCTCCTTTTTCATCTGTGTAGAAACTGGGGCTGAAATATTTAAAGTGACAATTCAATGAATGACATAATGAGGATGAACTTCAGGTATTTCATCCTCATCTCAGTGCTGATTAAACACCTGCAGACAAACCTCATGACTTCCTGTTCTACTCTGCGTCCCTCAATAAAACAAACCTGAGAAGTAAAGTCAGAAACAGAAAGACAAATACTGCATATTAACACATATATATGCACTCTAGAAAGATGGTATCAATGATCCTACATGCAGGACAGCAAAGGAGACACAGACGTAAAGAAGAGACTTTCAGATTCAGCGGGAGGAGAGGGTGGGATGATTTGAGAGAACAGCACTGAAACATATACATTACTGTATGTAAACCAGATAACCAGCGTGAGTTTGATATAAGACACAGGGCACCCAAATCAGGAGGGATGGGGTGGGGAGGGAGGTGGGAAAGGGGGTTCAGGATGAAGGGGACACATGTATACCTATGGCCGATTCATAGTGATGTACAACAAAAACCATCACAATATTATAAAGCAATTATCCTCCAATGGAAATACAAAAAGCCTCTAATAGCCAAAGCTATCTTGAGAAAGAAGAATGGAATTAGAGGAATCAACCTGCCTGACTTCAGGCTCTACTACAAAGCCACAGTCATCAAGACAGTATGGTACTGGCACAAAGACAGCAATATAGATCAATGGAACAAAATAGAAAGCCCAGAGATAAATCCACGCACCTATGGACACCTTATCTTTGACAAAGGAGACAAGGATATACAAAGGAGGCAAGGATATACAATCTCTTTAATAAGTGGTGCTGGGAAAACTGGTCAACCACTTGTAAAAGAATGAAAGAAACTAGAACACTTTCTAACACCATACACAAAAATAAACTCAAAATGGATTAAAGATCTAAATGTAAGACCAGAAACTATAAAACTCCTAGAGGAAAACATAGGCAAAACACTCTCCGACATAAACCACAGAAGAATCCTCTATGATCCACCTCCCAGAATATTGGAAATAAAAGCAAAAATAAACAAATGGACCTAATTAAAATTAAAAGCTTCTGCACAACAAAGGAAACTATAAGCATGGTGAAAAGACAGCCTTCAGAAGGGGAGAAAATAATAGCAAACAAAGCAACAGACAAAGAATTAATCTCAAAAATATACAAGCAACTCCTGCAGCTCAATTCCAGAAAAATAAATGCCCCAATCAAAGAGTGGGCCAAAGAACTAAACAGACATTTCTCCAAAGAAGACATATAGATGGCTAACAAACACATGAAAAGATGCTTAACATCACTCGTTATCAGAGACATGCAAATCAAAACCACAATGAGGTACCATTTCACACCAGTCAGAATGGCTGCTATCCAAAAGTCTATAAGCAATAAATGCTGGAGAGGGTGTGGAGAAAAGGGAACCCTCTTACACTGTTGGTGGGAATGCAAACGAGTATAGCCACATGGAGAACAGTGTGGAGATTCCTTAAAAAACTGGAAATAGAACTGCCATATGACCCAGCAATTCCAGTCCTGGGCATACAAACCGAGGAAACCAGAATTGAAAGAGACACGTGTACCACAATGTTCATCGCAGCACTGTTTATAATAGCCAGGAAATGGAAACAACCTAGATGTCCATCAGCAGATGAATGGATAAGAAAGCCGTGGTACATATACACAATGGAATATTATTTAGCCATTAAAAAGAATACATTTGAATCAGTTCTAATGAGGTGGATGAAACTGGAGCCTATTATACAGAGTGAAGTAAGCCTGAAAGAAAAACACCAATATAGTATACTAATGCATATATGTGGAATTTAGAAATGTGGTAACAATAACCCTGTATGCGAGACAGCAAAAGAGGCACAGATGTATAGAACAGTCTTTTGGACTCTGTGGAAGAGGGCAAGGGTGGGATGATTTGGGAGAATGGCATTGAAACATGTAAATTATCATATGTGAAATGGATCGCCAGTCCAGGTTCAATGCATGATACTGGGTACTTGGGGTTGGTGCACTGGGATGACCCAGAGGGATGGGATGGGGATGGAGGTGGGAGGGAGGTTCAAGATGGGGAACACATGTACACCCATGGCAGATTCATGTCAATGTATGGCAAAACCAATACAGTATTGTAAAGTAAAAGAAATAAATAAAACTGAGATAAAACATAAATTAAATTTAAAAAAATATCTGGATGCTCCCCAGTGATACAAGAAGATATAATTATCTGTGGAGTGAAAAATTTTCTAGCAGCAACCATGGTGGACAGAGAATTCCTACCCCTCACTCCACTGGACAAACCTAGTTTCATTCTGTAAGAGACAGTTGAGAGAACAGACTCAGAAGAAAGGTCTCACCAGAAGTCAGCAATGGGACAGATTAGATTCTGTGACTCCCAGCTTCCTTCAAACCCCATGAGTTTTTTCACTATGAACCATTTCTATATCTCTTCGAAGAATCTGTGATACAGCATCATAGAGGGCCTCCTCGGCGTGTGCACACACACACAGTAGGCAAGAAATGATAAAACCAGCCACCAGCTTCCCTTCAATGCCACAGTGGCATTCCTGACTGACCAAGCCACACTCCAGGGCACAGCTCTGGGTTTCAGCAGGCACTTACCCTTAAGGGACAGAAAGTGTCTTCCGTCCCCCTCAGGGTGACTCGTTTCTAACAGAGAGCAAAGCCCTGGGCTTCTACATCTGTAATCCCTCTCCCCTCAGGACCCCAACCTGATGCCCTGCTCCTCTCTCAGCTCCCACCTCAGCATATCAACAAGGCAGCCTTGGGTCACTAAGGCATCAGTCCTGTGCAGACCACATGCCATGGCCCACCAGGAATGTGTCCTACTCCCTGGTTAGCACACTGTTTCAGACTGTGGATCTGAAACTAGCAGGAGTCCCTCCCCTGCGGCTGTCCTTCTTCTACCCCTAGATGCTAGAGTTGAAGGTTATTGTCTACACTTCCACACACATGTTCTGGTTCTCTATTAAAATGACTCCCAGTACACGGTTACTAAACCTCTGGTCATGCTGAAGGTTGTGTCTTTCTAGTGAGCAGAAACACATTTAGCACCTGTTGACTGCTGGAAACACTTTAAGTCCTAACCCTACTGCATGGCTCAGGCACCTTTTGCAAGATGACACCAATCATATCTGTTCTCTTTCGTTAGATTCATTACTTATTTTGGACTTTCACTTGCAAATAAACCCTAAAAGTGAACCCTCTATGCCAATCATTTTAATGTGTTTGGATCTGTGACAGACTCTTTTTACTGAATGGCTAGAGGGACCAGTCTTAGAAGAGATGGGAGAATATGTCCAGACCGATGGAAGGTAACAGCATCTACTGATTTCCATAAATCTCACCATCACTCATTCATTTGTGGAGTCTGTTAAGAGTTTATTGAATATTTTCATACATGCTATTCATTTAATTCTAATTTTATGAGAAAATCATCTTTATCCCCTTTTTGTTGATGAAGAATTAGAGGCTCAATAGGTAAACTAGTCTGCTCACAACAGCAACAACAAAAAAAGATAGAAGACAGGGTCAAGCCTCTAGTCTAGGTTTTAATGTCAAATCCAGAGCAGTTACTGTACATGTACACACACCAGATGGTGTACTGAATAATGCCTCCTTGTGCATTTACAGAGCCTGCACTCTGTTCAAGTCACCATATTACATGCAAGGATGGGGGCAAGTCCCTATCCTCCAGAAATTTACCACTTGGGAAAAAACAATATACATATAAATACAGCTGGCACAGACAGAATATAAAATTAAGACATATAATGAAACAAAAATGCCAAAGATTTCTGACTTCAAAAATCACAGGTTACTGAGAGGATTTGAATTTTTTTTTTTTTCACCTAACAAAGATGTAGGCTGATGAACACTGCAATAAATACCCTCTAAACTCTCTGGGTACAGACCTCCCCCATTTCTCTTTCTCTCTCTCTCTCTCACACACACACATAGAGTTAAACTGTTTTTAGAATATCAAGAGTTCAACAGTTTTTTCTATTGAGAGAAAAAAAGAAACAAGTCAATAAATTCCTAAAACAAATGAACAGCTTCCAATCTCAAGTTTCAATTAGTAGACTGAATTATCACTAGACATTCACTATTTTGAGGATTACTTCAGAGAAAAGAAAAATGTAAAGATATGTACCTTTCAACAAACCATACCTTTCACCATCTCGAATGCTCAAATATCCTGATACAGCTGCAGGAAGAGGACCATATTTGACATCTATTAAAAAATAGGCTAATACGTATTGACAATAACTTAGTAGATATTATTACTCTCATCTGCCAGATAAATGAATCAAAACTCAGAAAGATTAAATAAGTTGCCAATCTTTCAGAACTTCCAAATGGCAGGGCCAGGTCCAATTTCATGCCCCTTGATGGCTACCTCTGGCTCCTAACCTGCACAATGAAAGGCAAGGGTGCCAGGGAAGCAATAGTCTCATCCCCTGCAAACCCCTGCTGTGGCACCCACGTGATGTAGCCCTTAAGCCTCAAGTTCCTCATCTCTAAGAAGGAAGATAATGCCACCACTCATCATGTTTGTCATGAGAGCTAAAACGGGGGAAGCCTGCCGTATCTACAGCCCAGTTCTAAGCCTGCAGTATCTACAGCCCAGTTCTGAGTTCCAGATAAATGCTTGATAAAAAGGAGCTCTCAACATAACACTGTGTTAAGTTTCAGCACTTATTTCCACTGTGTAGCTTTACTGCGAGACCAGTGACGAGCAAAATTATTTAAGTGACACAGAGGATTTTCAAAAGAAACTTCTAAAGATTAATCTTTGAATCAAGTCCTAGCTAACATATGGGAAAATATGTTTTGGGGTGAAACAGGAAACAAAAAAAGAAAGATGGAGAGAAAAAATTGGAAGGCTGGTTTTATCACAATAACTGACATCAATGTAACTGATTCTTCTTTTTACTCCTGAGCTTCCTAATAAAGCATCATGTTTTCTTATTTATTCTGGGTAGGGGAAGCAGTTTTGCTTCTTGTACTTCTACCTACAGTATTTAAACTGTAATCCTACTGTCTTGTGTTTAGCAAAGGGTTTTAAATCACTCCATGAAAGAGGTCCAACACTGATTGTTGAAAATCATTGTTACTCTGCTATTTTATATCCTTCATTCCTTTCACCTCAGAGAACTGGGTGCCCAGGTATAAATATAATAGGATTTAAAAATGAGGGACATGAGTAGCAAATAGATTTCAAAATATAAACAGAGGCCATGTTTGCTGAGCTCCTTCAATTTACTGTGTTTTCATTACACCTTTTTAAGTATGCTACAATGCATTTGAGAAAAGTTTAAAAGACTTTAGGTTCCTTCAACTACAGCTCTCCTTAAGTTTCCAAGTAGACAACAATGAAATGAATTTCATTCAAGGCTACACCATCTTAGAGGCAAACTGCTGAGTTTCTTTATTTCACATAAATACAGAAAGTCAGCATGCTGAAATACTGAGATCCCAGGAGTATTGTTAAGATACTGCCAGAAAGGAAAGGTGTAACGAATAAATTAGATCAGATTTGCTGTTCAACACCTTTAATCCAAGCCTTAGAACTCTGGCTCTCTTCCACCTTTTTAAACAAATCCATAAGAACTAAAATAATTTTGAGATGTTTATTTCCATAGTGGGTAATTAGGGACTGTGAAGGCCACGGATATGTATGTGTCTTGTTTGCTAGGGGTGGGGATAGGAAGTGGTGAGTAGGGAAGAGATTTAAACAAACGTTTACCTCTACTTACAACACCTCTTAACAGCTTATCATAATGTTACTTCTATTTGTTTTAGAGTTCATTTGTTGAAGATGGAAACATGCTTCATCTTGCTCCCTTTTTCTGCATTCTTCATACACTTAATATTCTAATTAGCCCCAAAGGGGAAAAGAGTGCAACCTGTCTTAGTTACACCTTGGATTTACAGAGTGTATCTATTAAAATATTTTAGAAATAACAAGAAAAATAATTAAACAAACCTGTTAAGAGAAGCTCCCATCACCAACAATTCTAAAACGTTACCAGGAAGAAAACAGATATGACACTCTTAGAAGGAGAAAAGACGGAAGAATGGAAGACAGGGAAGGAGGGGACCATGGAGGGAAGAAAGGAGGAGAGAGAGAGGAAAGGAGGGAAGAAAGAGGCCCAAGAAGCTGTGGAGGACAGTGTGATAGCTTAGCTTATATTTAAACTCATGGGACTTCTCTGGTAGCCCAGTGCATAAAACTGCACTTCCAATGCAGGGGACATGAGTTCAATCCCTGGTCAGGGAACTATGATTCTGCATGCCATGCAGTATGGCCAAAAACTTAAAACAAAATAAAAACTCATGTGTAAACATTTATCACCTCATTAATGCTGAATTCAGTACAGTAAGGAGGTGAAGTCACTCAGTCGTGTCCGACTCTTTGTGACCCTGTGGACTATAACCTTCCATCCATGGGATTCTCCAGGCAAGAATACTGGAGTGGATTGCCATTTCCTTCTCCAGGGGATCTTCCCGACCCAGGGATCGAACCCAGCTTTAACCTCTAGCCACCAGGGAAGCTGGTATAGTAAGAGGGATGAAAATTTCATTTCTGCTTAAAGAGTTGTTGTTTGAGCTGGGAATAGGATTGCCAGATATAATTCAGCACATACAGTTAAACAATTTCAAAACCAATAAATCATTTTTTAATATATCACAAATATGGCATGGAGTGTACTTAAGATTAAAAAAAATGTGTTTATCTGAAACTCATATTTAACTGAACTTCTTGGATTTATTTTTGTTGTTGTTAAATCTGGCAACCCTAACTGGGACTAAGCTATAGAAGTTTTCTTAAACTTTTATTATTGAAACATCATATTTACTGAACCCCATATTTACTGAACACCTATCTTCTGCAGTTATTAAAATTTTTCAGGCAGGAAAGAGGGAAGAAAAAGAGGAATATCTTGGACAGAGGCAACAGCAGGAGATCAGGTATGAGGGTTGAAAAACAAAACAAAAATCATCTTCTTCTGATGCCCGACTGTGGGTCAGAGCATAGATTTGGAATCCTAGCTTACACAAAGAACACAATCCTCATAGACACAGAAGGTTTGCTCTCCTGTGTACCAGTTTAGTGTGTATTCTCAAGAAAAGTTACATAACTCTATCTGAGAAGTGAGGATAGTATTTGCTACCTTGACAGGTTTGTTATAAGGATTAAATGTGATAATACATATGTGCATGTGTGCTGAAAAACAACAACAACAAAAATAAACAGAAAGGGATTATTTTTATTAGTGGGAGACTGGGCCAGAAAGGAACACTTTGATCAGAGCACGTCATGCTTAGAGGTCAGTATCAAGTCACTGACAATAGGCCATCTACCATTCTTGATCCGTGTGTTGGAAAGGACCTGCTGTCTGACCCTGAAGAGGAGGAGCTAGAAGGGAGCAGAGTTGAGGCCAAGTGTGCTAGATGAACCATAGGTCTGTGTGCTTCCTACGGTATGGAACCACTGAGAAGAGGGATGAGACACATTGCCAAAACAGTTATCAGCAAGACGTCACTGACTCTAAGACTCTGGGAAGTGAGATGAGAGATAGTGGCATTCATTGGTTAATTGATAGCATTATTTCTGCATGTCACAGGGCAAGCCCTTTTGGTTTGTCCAACCTAATACTTCCCAGTGCTCAAAGGTATTTTCTAAACTAATCCATCTCCCCTAAATGAAGTTGCCCTTAATAAATGCTGATGGCTCTTGTAAACCTCTAACACTCTGGGCAATTAAGTTTCATATTATATGCCAACTGAAATCAGAAAATCTACCCTTCGGAGATAATTCCTGACATTTTAGTTGCACATGTATATCTGATATATCTCCTCAGATGAACCAAATTTTAAAAAAGAATCTCTTCTTCCAAAATTGACATTTTCCTGAATGTAGAATGTGAATAGTATCAAGGGTGAAACCTCTTGAAAACAGCAAGTACTCATGGAATAAACCACTATCCAATCAATCAAAGAAATGTGCATTCTGAGTACTTCCTTTAAAGATATATCTGCTGACAGTAACATCTGATTATTAAGCCAAATCTTCCCTAACTCACTTTTACAAATATCTTAGAATGGTTTGAACCCAGATTTGCTCAGCTTGCAAGCAAACAGCTGCTAACAGAATGGGGACTAAGCAAGTAGTAAGAATGCGCTGCAGTGCTTTCATTATGCTTACTATATCTGAGATATCAGGCAGTTGGTATAGGCACACATAGTATTTCCACTCATTTTATCTTTCTAGCCACCTGATTCATCTCCAGTTGTGACTCAGATCCAGCCCCTACCCCAAAAAAATGCTCAGTGATTCCCAATCAGAGGACTAAGGGCAGAGAGCTGGCAAAGATCATTTGTTTTCAAGGCTTTCATAACCTATAATTTATTCTTCCCTCTTTTAACCTGTTTGCATCAGGAGTTGAAGTTTATCAAATTTAACCATTTATCCGTATTTTCTGAAACTATATGTCACATATAGTTTCGCTTCCTAAGCTTTTCAGAGTCTGAGAAAGTAAAGCTCAATGGAATTTAACCTGCAAATCCTATAACTCTACATTGGGATCCCAATCTGGGTATAAGACTGGACTCCACTAAGGTCACAGCAAATGAGGGATATATCAGATTAAGAACTCCAGGTTTCTTTCTCACAGTACCCTTTCCATGGGACCAGACCACCCATCTCTAGCCCAATCAAGATTAAAATATTTTAATCTTGCTGCATGATTCAGCTCTCAAAGTTGAAAACTGTGTAAACTTTAACAAGTTTAGCAAAAAGAAAAAGGGAAAAAATTTAAGAAATCAACATCTAATTATTATATTTGAATAAAATATCAAAATAAACATTTTTTTTTTTTAAAGAATCCCCATTCTAAGCAGATATTTAGGAATTATGTTCCAATAGGGCAGGGACAGAGAGGGGAGAAAGGGTGTGCTTACTCTGTTTAGTGTACCAAACACTCTCATCAAACTAGTTAGATTATGATCTTAATCATTAACATCAATGAAAGCAACCTACAAATTCAGTAACCTACTTCCCAATTGCTAGGAAGCATCTGTTCTGCAGCAGCAACAGCAGAACAGTCAGAGAGAGACATGCACAGAATGTACACGGAATGAAAGGTCTTTTACTTTTGTTGCTTTTCAGCAGAAATCTCTAATGGAAAATCCCTGATTTCGACCAAGAGGAGCAGGAGCAATCCCATAAATCTGAAAGGCACAAAACCTACTGCCTTCACCTCCTAGTATCAAGTGGGTAAGCATAAGAACCTATGTTTTCGAAATAGAATGTGGATAAATTCTCATCAAATCTCTCCTCTCGAAAACTTAAAAAAAAAAAAAAAGTCAGACTATCAAAGCACTGTCAGTGCCAGTAAAACACATCATTAAGGTGAGTAATTTTCCTGTTTACTTCAAACACTTTTTTTCCCAAACTCAAACCTGGGCAGGTCTGATCAGGTAAGGCTTTGGAACCAGTAAAAGCGTCCCCAATTTCTACATAAACGCTGCAGGCCATGGGCAAGAACAAGTCTCAACTGAGCACTCCACAGTAGTCAAGCTTCCCGGCGCCTCCGGTCTTGTTCCCTCATTCCTTACAAGTATCGTCATGTCTCCTAACCTTCAAAATCTGTTTTATCTGCAATACATATGCACACACACATACCACTTGTTTTCTTCCTTCTACCTGCAATTAATATATCTGTACATTCTGAACAAAACTTCAGGATGATTCTTTATTTCCCATGCATCTTTCAAAATAAAATATTTTCCACTTGAATTCATAGATTTTTCGTATGAAGATGAATGGTAGAGTGCAAAAGAATCATTCTTTTCTAGTTGCTAAAACTGATCTGGTTTCAAAACCCAGCGGAGCAGAGACCTAAGTTTTTTATTTTCTTTCTTTTTTTTTTTTTTTTTTACTTTAGGGAAACAGTTACTATTATCTTAAATAAATGTCTTCAAGATCTACCTTCTATGCAAATATATCTACAACGCAGTTTGTGTTTTCCTTCTTAAAAGAAAAAAAACTTAAGAGAAAAACTGCTATCTTTAAGGTCAGATTAATCTTCCAAATTGGTTTCTATCTAAGGAAACAGGAAGTTAGAGTTACAGTTTAGTCCTAGATCTATTTTGTCTACTTGGACAGATCAGTAGATCTTGAGTTGACTTCCCTGTCTATAAAACAGAGCATTAAAAAATATCCCGAGATCACAGGGACATTATGAGTTCTGCTTGCAGAGCACTTTGCATTCTTTGGGTGAGAGGTGTTGGGCTACTTATGAAGACACTGCACTTACATAATCCTCAACACGCTCACCAATTGGGAAGGTAGTTTTCAAGCCAAAGGCACAATGTTTTCTTTATACTTAGATATGAACTTATTTGCATACCAGTCTGAAGTTCTCATTTGCTCCTTTTCATTCACCCTGCTTTCTTCTTGATGCCATCACTGTCACTACTTCTGCTTTCTGCCACATATTTTGCTTGTTTTAGGTAGCACAGGGAGTGGAGAGAAAATTAAATAATGATCTAGGATTTAAACTGAGTGGAAGTTCGTATTATTCCCCTACCCCAGGGGCAGGGAGATGGACACAAAATAAAGGACCAGGAGTAGAAGGCTTTAGCAAAACCAATTTTATTTACTGGTTATCAATAGGGAATCAGGAAAGATCTAGTCTGTCTTGCTCTCTTTATCCCATTAGAAGTGTTTAAATTGGGGTAGGCAAAAATGACAGCTATAAAATAGTAACAGCCATGAAATAGTGAAACCCAAGATAATAACAGGAAGGACCCTTCATTCAAGGGTCATTCACTCCTGGACTGATAGCATTGCTTTGCTATTTTTGGCTAGATGATATCAGGCCTAGAAAGATACATACCTCTGCATCTATAAAATGTGAATATTACTCACCTACCTTGCAGAATTCTTATATGAATCAGTTGTTATAATATTAAATGCCTTGTGGAGCTTGTGACTTGCTCAAAAAATGGTACCTAGCAATTCATCTCCACTATCTGCATTTTGGAACTGGTCATCAGTTGCTAACTCCTGACACCATAACATCATATTTAGGGGAACAAGCATAACTGACTATATGATCAGGGGTAAAATTTTAAGTCAAACATTCAGTTCAGTTCAGTTCAATTGCTCAGTCGTGTCCGACTTTTTGCAACCCCATGAATTGCAGCACGCCAGGACTCCAAATATTATGTTTCATTAAAAAAGAGTGAAGAAGCAAATGGGTTTTTATTTTACCCTCCTTTGCTAGGTCATTACTGTAACTTTTGGTTTTAGCTGGTAAGTAATCTCCAGTACTAGTTACTGTGTCTGAGTTGGACACAGTATTGCACCTGAGCCATCTACTCATAGGACAGTTGGTCTTGAGCAAACTCCTTGAAGTCAGGAAATTAGCTCTAATAGCTGTCCATCTGCCAGCCCCTGGGGTTAATTATAAGAACAGTATAAGGACTTCCCTGGCAGTCCAGTAGTCAATGCAAGGGTGGATGCAGCGGGGAGAGACTCCGATCCCTGGTTGAAGAACTAAGAACTACATGCCAGGTAGTGTGGCAATTATTTCATTTTTTTAAAGGAAGATAGCACCATCTCTCCTGTCTCTAGGAGGACGGAGAGTCTCACTTTGGTGAGACTCCTTAAAAAAAAAAAAGGATAGTGTAGCTCATCATGCCCTATACAGAGAATACAAAGCTAACTTCCATGTTTTTCATTCACCAATCATTTAGTAAAACCTACTGAGAAAAAAGAAATTAGAACGATCACATGGTCTGAAGATTCATTTCTCCTAATGAGAACGTGATAGCTTTAATGCACACCAAGCTCCAAGCCAAAAAATAAAATGCAAGCCCTATGGATTGTAAATTAAAAATTACTACTTATCAGACAAATGCCCACTTCTTTAATTATAGTGTTCCTGTAACAGAGGAATAAAATGAGGAGGAGGGAGGAGGCTCACACAGTGCAAAGGTGGAATGGGCTTGCACTGCTCTTGTAACATGAGCACTTGACCGGAAAGCAGAGTCCTGACTCCACGACCTAGTGTCTAGAGCCTCAGACTCTTCACCTTCCCTGTGAGCTTCTGTATCCTCCTCCTACACTGGAAGATGAGGGTAATGCACTAACCATGGAGTGCTGCTGTGAAGCTCACATTGTGGACGTTAAAATAATCTGCACATTGCAAATGTATACATAAAACCAAGACTTACAAAGATCATTTAAGAAATATCTTCAAAGAGAATGGCAAAATTTTCTGCCTACTTAAACTACCCTCTGCAATAGATTGATACTTAAGCCAATCAGCTGGGTGGAAAACTAATAATAAAGCTAACTAGTTAATCCATGTGGAAATATTTCATAGGCGCAGAAAGAACTCAGGAGCCAAGAGACCTCAACCAGATAAATAACTATTATCTACGTCAAAATTACAAGGATTTTTGTTGCTGTCGTCAGAGCTAGAGCCTGTTCTCACCTCACTAGCCTCTGAACTCCTATCAGTTTTCATTTCAGGGGAAGCTGGCAGCATTGGTATTGGAAAGAGAAACCACACAGACAACAGAAGGCCAGGCTGTTCCTCTGAGTTAGCACGTCAGGACTATCTCATCCAGAAAAAGCTGGCATAGGAACTTTGGTTTTCTTCCCCTGCCCCATTTCCCTAGTAACATAAGAGAACAATTTTACACAGTGGTTTAAACCTTAACAGAGTCCTATATTATTCTGTCTCAGTTGCTCCAGATCTTGTAAGTGATGCTCACTCCACCTTTACACATTCATTCCTTGTTGCACTGATGTTTATAGAACATGCTCTCTTATTCCTTCGATGCTCAGAAAAGTACTTTATTTTTTCTTAATGCCCATATTAATTTGGTTCTTTTACTATAACTATAAATACACTTACAATTATGATTATAGATCTTCAGTTGTCTTCTCAGCCAAAAGATTGGATTCTAGATGAAGAATTCATATTTATCTCTCACTCAAGTGGTTAAGTATAACAAAAGTAAAAAAATCTTGCATGCTTTGGAAAGGGAAATGACACATACAAAACAGGCAAATGAAAAATATATTTGAGATTAATACATATATCACTAAAGTCTGTGATAAAACATTAGGAAAGAAAAGATGTTAATGAGTTCAACTCCTGTCACTAAACTAGAAGTTTTGCACTCTAATAAAATGAAGGTTCATATTGACCTTCCAGGTGGTTTTCAAATTTTTTTAATTTGATAAAGTGAACTTTACTCTTAACCTTTGCCATGAAAATGGGAGTCACAATAAATCAAATTGAAAGGTAGATTAAAAAAATGTTATTTTGTTTTTCAAACCCATGAATTATCTACCATTTGTATCAGGAACTATGATAGACTGATAAAAGTGTAGCTCTTAACTACAATTTGTAAATGTTTACCTTTATTTACCTATAAGAGTCTCTGTCTAAGCTTGAACTCCAGATATGCTGAACTGTTTTCAAGTTAACAATAGTTTCATGCTTTCTTACCAAAACCCTCCTCCCCATTCCTATTCTAATCCCAGTAAATGGGCACTGGCTATTCTTTCCAAAATCCAAGAAAATGAAGACTGACATTGTAGCTAATATGTTATCAGTATCAATACTTCCCAAATTGTATAAAGAAAGATTATTACATAGCAGTGCAATTGCCTGTTTAATGAAGTACAAATATATCCCAAAAAAACAGTTTATGCTGGCTAAAAAAAAGTTAAGGCTATATTTTGATTCGCTAATGAAAGGACTAAAAGAGCTAATATTTGAAGAAAACTGACAGGAAAGTATAGAGATCACTGAAATTCAATTTAGTTAAGAAGGGTAAGGAATTAATTTTCAAAGAAAGAAGTTGTTTCAAACACTATCTAGATATAATTTTAATACATGCACTCCTCTCTAAATCTTCCACTCCCTTCCTTAATATCTGGGTCAAATAATTAAGTGAAGGAGAAGGGGAAGCAGACTCTCTAAAAACAGACAGATTCTAACTTGTTTGCTTGGATCTAGCTTTCAGATCCAAATGCTTAAAACTCTTAATCATATTATACTTAAGTACCAGTTAGAGTACTCTCTGCAGTGTACTTTTCAGAAACAGTATATTCTAGGCACTAAAGCAGGAAGAAACGTTGCATTTATTTCCTGATTCCTCTTTTCAGATGATTTGATTTCTAGGCAGGTGATTTACAAAGTCTTCCCTTTTGGTCCAATTTCTATAGGTTTAGAAATATAGTATCTGTCAAGAAAATGTTGAATTTTTTGGAGGGGCATCAGTAAAAAGGAAAGCAGTTTTTTTTAAAACAGTAAATATCCTTGGTAACAAATTTATCTCTAACACTCAGCAAAAAGGAATCAAGATTTTATAATTCAACTCACTGAACTGAAGGACAACCATAGGTTAAAGCACAAGTACATTTTTCCAGTTATTGATTTTGTAAAATAGCATTGCTTTTTTTTTCATAACATGTTCCCTTTTCTTCTTCATTATACCCCAAACTAAAGTGAAAGATGCTTCCATTTTCTGTGAGATACTGACATATATATGTGAATGTTAGATATATTATTCTCAGGGGACAGAGTGGTAAAGAATCCACCTGCCAACGCAGGAGACGCAAGGGATGTGGGTTCAATTGATCTCTGGGTCAGAAAGATCCTGGGAGAAGGAAATGGCAACCCACCTGGTATTGTTGCCAGGAAAATCCCATTGACAGTGGAGTCTGGTGGGCTACAGTCCACAGAACCTCAGAGAGGTGGACATGAAGGAGCAATTGAGCACATGTGCATGTAAACACACGCACACGCACACACGCACATGCACACACAGAGTGTTATATATTTTTACCCAGTAAACAGCCAAAAATGTTCATTCTTATATTTACGATAAGAAATGGGAAGAAAGATTAAATATTTCACTTTTTTTTTCATAGATAAGGAAACTGATACCCAAAGCAACAAAAAGACCTGGCCAAAGCCATCAGCCAATCACTGGCTCCCTGGCTGGAGCATATCTTTCTTCAACTGATACAACTTCCTCCCAGACTCTTTCCATGCAAGACAGAACCAGAAGGGGCAGAAGGTGTTTCTTGGTTTGGTCAGCTACAGACATGCGTGTCCTCCTATGCACAACTCTTTGACTCTCTGTGCTCAGTCATATGCTTAGTTTGCAAACCCATGGACTGTAGCCTGCCAGGCTCCTCTGTCCATGGTATCTTACAGGCAAAAATACTGGAGTGGGCTGCTGTATTCCTCCCCCAGGGGATCTTTCCGACCCAGGGATTGAAGTCACATCTCTTGCACTTTCTGCATTGGCAGGCAGATTCTTTACTCTTGGGCCATCTGGGAAGCACCCATACAAATCAATAGGTTAAATAGCCAAGATGAATACTAAGAGAAAATAATAAAAGCATAACACCCAAAACTCCCCCAAATATTTGAGATATACATGCTTTGACATGTTTATTACCACAGTCTTGATAAGAAGTAGCTCTAAAAACCACTGTGGAGGAAATTCTACAATTTTAGGAGTCAAAACAACCCCAATTATGGAAAGTGGGTTTCTGTCTCTGAAATACACATGGAAATTCCACTCCCAACTCCATACTCACCTTCATTTTCCCTTGCCTTATTTCATCTGAATTACTGTAACAACCTCCCAATCAGCCTGCCTGCCTTTAGTTTTCTCACCTCCACCCCACTGTCATTATCTTCTTGAATTGGCATATGACGTCACCTCCCCATTAAAGTCCTTCTGTGTTTCTTCAATGTCTATACGACTGGAGACAAACTCCTTAAGAGGATTCAGTGGCCTCTCCATCTGGGTCTCTAAACTTCCCTCCAGCTTCATTTTCTGCTCCTCTCTAATTCCTCCAGACATGGCATGGTCCAGGTATGCCAGGACCTTTCCTACTTTGAGACTTCCACAACAAAGTTTTGTCTCCATGCCTTCACTTACCTGAATCCTCTACCTGAACGTCTTCTCTCCTTTTCCCCATTGCAAGACCCTGCTCATCTTTAGAGAGTCAAATTTAAATGTGAAGTCCTCTGTGAAGTTGAATAAATCAGTTTGTTTTCTCTGCTGCATCACACTTTGTTCAGACAAGGATATCATCTGACAAATATTTGTTGAGACCCATTATATTATATAACCCATTATATGTGCCAGCACTAAGATACAGAGATGAAAAGACAAAGCCACTACCTCTGAGTTCACACGGTAATGGAGAGACAGACATGCTCTGCACTCTGATTCTGAATATATACACAAAACTGTAATGAACATAAGAAAAGGAACTCCTTAGCATTTGTAGGGGGCAGGGAAGACACATGGCAAGGGAAAGACTTCAACTACAATTAAGGCTTTCAGTGAGTTTTAAAGGCTGAGTAGTAGTCGGCCTGGCAGACAAGAAGGGTGGTGGATAGGGGGACATTCCAGACAGATTATAGCACCTGTCACACTGAATTACAGCAAGGTTTATCAGTTTGCCGTGATAGACTGTGAGCTTTCTGAAGAAGGGCTAACTTACCAATGAACAGGATTAGCCTACAGCATCAACTCTAAAAGTAACTAGCATGATTTAGGAAGGGACTGCTCAGTGACCAGCACTGGACTGAGGGCTCCCATGCTGCACTCTCAATAACCTGCAAGGGAGATTATTCACACCTTAAAGAAGAGAAAATAGAGTCTCAGATGGGTCTGTTCTCTTGCTTACTCATAAATAGTAGGTTTTGTCTCTTTTCTCAAAAGTGTACCTTCTGTGCTCAAAAAATGCACTTGGAAACTAAAGATGTGTTTCAGTGAATTATAATAACTGAAACTTAAAGATAGGGGTCATCAACTTAGCTTCAACAAAGGCACCAGGGGACACGTGTACATAGGCATTTGATACAAAACATATAAAGCACCAAATGGAGACATTTCATGACAGCCATGATAAGTGTACACTTACTCATCCCAGTCTGGGTGGGTGGTAATTCTGAAGGTTTAGAGAAGCTAAAATTTTAAATATTTCAAGAAAGAAATTTTAACAAAATATAAATTAAGCTTTTGAATGTGAAACAATGCCTTCTCTAAGAAACTAATCAAATATAATCAACCCAGATTCACTTTGAGTGACAAAATGTTTCTGATTTTTCCAAGACAAAGAACAATGCATGTCTTTGCCACATACAATATTTACAAAAACCTCAGAAAGTCTGAAAATATTTCAATTCATGAGGAAGAAAACTGTCATTAAAGGATTTGTTTTATTAATATTAAAAAGAAGCACTATACTTTAATTTGGACAATTTCCTTCATATTTTTCTTATATTTCCTTTTCTTACCTTTTTTGCTCTTTTCACCACTGTAGCTCATGCCTTTGACAGAATGAAAAAAGAAGAAGGGACAAGAGAAGGGAAAACAGGAGGGCCTGCAGAAGTAGTGGGGAGAACAGCTCTTCTGTGGGCTCTGAATATTTGTTATAAATGACAGCACGCACCCCCAGCCTTCTTCCCAATAGGTGTGTCAAGAACGAGGTTGCTGCCGTAAAACCTGACTACTTCTTGAAGAACAGAGATTGAAGCAGGTACATATGTAATGGCTACTAAAGCAACAAAACAAGCGGGCTTCTCATGACCCCATAGGCTATTTTTAATGTAATTCTATATATATAATTATACATATATATATGATCTATATATGATAAAGACAAAGGACAGAGAGGGACAGAGACAAGTAAAAATCCTGTTGTTTAATTGATAGTGATGTATTAAAGTTCATTCCCCTCCCCATCACTGATTTCTTCTCCCTGTTCTCTTTGATTAAGTTTTGGACAATATCTCTGAGTACTTGTGAGCAAATATCCAGGTTCCTCACTCATGATTCTTTGCATAAAATCTCTACCGTGAACATTCAAAAAACTGGAAACCATCATTTCTTTGTGCTTCTGGGATTAATAGGTAGATTTATGAGTTATTAATGATACTCCTAATATTTTTACATCTGCTTTATTTTTGACAACTAGTTTTGTAACTCTTAGCTCTATGTTAGCACTGCCCACATACCACGAGGGTACCTATTTTAACCACCAGGCTATCAACACATATACTTGTTATATGAAGGAATAACATTTCTAGAGGAATCCTCTAAAAGTTAATAAATCTTTTCAGAATTAGGCGTGTTTGAACAGGCAATAAAACACAAACAAGTCTTGGCCCTCTCATATGCGGAACGGGTTGGTTACAGATGCTTCCCTGCAAGCTACGTCTTGCCTATTACAAGAACATTCATCTCCCAAGCACATCTTTTCACCTACTTTGCCTGAAGCAACACAAAGCACACCCAAAAAAAATCACAGGATTTGTAAAAATATTATTGCTAACACTTAAAGAAACTCATACACTAGTATGACATCCTCACACAGGACAAGAACCAAACATGATTTCCAAAACCCCACTTTCTGATGACGACTCGGTCTGCTTTTGCCCTGTGCAAGTTAATGACAGGCGGGGAGACTAACCTGTGTCTTCAGTTTTCTTACCTACAACACTGAGGCTGGGCCAGCACTGACTCACAAAGCTGGAGACATTAGCTCATGGCCGTGATTCAGTCATGAGAATTCTGACAGACAGAGGCCTCTCCCCACACAGGTGCTTCAAGGGGGAAATGAGTCCCTGGAAGCAATGACTTATGACCTAGGCACGGATGTTACTGTGTCTGTTATCAGGCCCTGAGAGAAGTGGGCAGTGCTGTCTGTGTGCCAGCAGCCACTCTAACAGAAGACAATTGTAGAAGAGCCTTACAGAAAGGCCCTTATCTCCTGTAAGCAGCCCTCCCAGTCAGTCCAGGAAAAGCGCGTGGGTTCTGGTCTACAGATTCCCTGGGATCCTCCTCCACAGGGAGAGAGGAAAGGCAGAAGGGCCGAGTGTTTGGGAGCTAATAAGCTTTCAGCATTTATTACTGGGGGGGAGAGAGAACATCTGCTGCTGCTGCTGCTGCTGCTGCTAATCTCTTCAGTCGTGTCCGACTCTGTGCGACCCCATAGATGGCAGCCCACCAGGCTCCCCCATCCCTGGGATTCTCCAGACAAGAACACTGGAGTGGGTTGCCATATCTCGGAAGTTTCAAAATAGGCTGTATAAGAATCACCTCATTCATCCAGTACCTTTAGCTTAGAGCTCAGAGTGAAAAGACACAAAATTTAATTTTCCAAAACAGGAAGCTGCAAGTCTTTCCTCCCACCTCAACCCCAGTGCAGCAGGAGCAGTTTGCAGGAGAATAGACTTCTGAGTTTACAAACCACTTTCACCTCTATCTCACTGGATGCTCACAACCAAATTTGGAGCGTAGGTGCCATTCCCCTCATTTTATGGATAAAAACAAGGGTTTCCCAGGTGGCTCAGTGGTAAAGAATCCACCTGCCAACGCAGCAGATGCAAGTTTGATTCCTGGGCGGGAAAGACACCCTAGAAAAGGAAATGGCAACCCACTCCAGTATTCTTGCCTGGGATAATCCCACGGACAGAGGGCCCTGGCAGGCCACAATCCATGAGGTCCCAAAGAGTCGGACAGGACTGCAGAAACTGAGCGTGATGGATAAGAACACTGAGGCAACAGGGAGGTTAAGCGATTTACAGAGGGTGCAGCTAGAACATGGCAGCCTTTACTATTTAGCTCTCCTATAGTAAGACAGTCCATCACTTCAGTCCCTTCCTTGGCTCTCCATTCCTCCTTCCTGCCTTCTTATGTAGCCTCTGGAAGCAGTGACTTCCACAGCTGCCTCTTGCCCTCTCATTTTTGTGCTTCCCACACAGTGCACTGTATCGCTGAGTGAATGAGCCCCCCATCTAGTGTCTGCGCTACTGTGGCATTTTCCAGATTGCTTCCTTTCTCTGGGCCCCCTCCAACTAACTTCCATACAATGCCGGATTAATGGGTTTTATCTACAGTTCCGAGCATGATCATTCCTGTGCTCCAAAAGTATTCAGCGTCAGTCCCACTGCCCGTGGGATATAGTCCAAATACCTTCACCCACACAGGCTGGCCCCATCCTACCTCTCCAGCGGCTGCTTCCTATCCACGACCACAGCTTCAGGCAGAATAGCAGAATCCTGTCTCCAGGCGAGCAAAGCAGGCTGGCCTCTGTGTTCTTAGCTCAGCTGCTCCACTGCCTCTCTGGAAAGTCTGCTCTCTTCCCCACTGAACCATCTGCCTGGTCATTTGCTATCTTCTTCCTTCTTTCCAGCAACAAAGGCCTTCTCTTCTGGATGCAGAGACTTTTTTTTTTTTTTTTTAATTCAAAGGGAACTTCAGAGACCACTTGATTCATTCTCTCACCTAAAACTCAAGTCAGGCTCTCATTTCTATCTTGAATCACTCCAGGGGCTGTGCGCTCACTACCACTGGAGGTGGTGCATTCCAGCCCAGCAGAACCCTGACCATTCTTCCCTCTGAGCTGGAATCTGCTACCTGGTGACTCTCCCATCTGTGGTAATTGTGCCCTCTGGGGCCATCCCAACAAATCTAGTATGTCCTGGTTTCAGAAAAGTTAGGCAAAAAAAAAAAAAAAAAAGGAGCTCTGCTCACTGCTCAACACAATCACCGTTTAGAGCATGAGTCCATGTTCTTTGTGGGTAGAAGCTATAAAAATAACTAAAGTGCTCTCTACCACTCTCCCAGAGCAAATAAATTATCTCAAAATCGTGCCTTTTACATGGTTAAGGTATTTGTACATCAGAAATATACATGGCAATGTGCCTGAGTGTCACTCAAACCCACAGGATAAATATTACTCATCTTCCTGGAACTCTAATTTTAAAGATGCTTTTTAAATAGGGAGATAAATATATTTAAATGTATATTTGTAGTAAAATGCAAAATTAAAATGTTTTACAAAAAATGAACAAATTCTGGTTTTTTTTTTTATGGAACCCTTCAGATTATAGCCTCAAGAAGCCCCAGGCAGATAGCCTTTTCCCCTGCTCCTAACTGGGGTAAACGCTTTAAGGGCTGTGCTAACGCATCACCTCCACCCTGTGGTGGAAGGTGTCAGACGCTAGAGGTACTCCACAGATCGGATTCCCTACTGCAGTTCCTGATGTACCCAAATTCTAATCCTAAATTCAATACCTAATCTAATAAAAATCACCATTTACCAGGCACTGTTATGCACTCTACATTTGTTATGTCTAAACCTACCAATAACCTTGCTACCTCAAGATGTGTTTATCCCCATTCTAGGGTTGAAGAAACTGCCCTGGAGACAGTGTCTTGCCTAAGGCCACAAAGATAGAGAGAGGTGGAATTCAACCTCAGGTCTATCTGACCACAAAGCCTGAATTCTTTCCACTCGCCATGCTGCTTCCTTAGGCACTTTGGCTTGTTCTTTAGTAAAAGAACCACAGCCCCTGCTTTCAGAAAAAGGCAAAGCTTTGCTGGATGGCTGAGCGCTAACACGGGTCACAATATCTGTACCTTTCAGGCTTGCAAGGTAACTAAAACAGACACACTGTAAGTATCTCAGATATCTTACATTTTATATATTATAAAATATTTATATCATATCTCATTGTAATTTAGCAACTGAAAGAATATTTTCATTTTAAAACAGGAATTTATGGAAAAAGATAATTCCCTCTGCTGCTTAAATGCTTCAAACATTATTAATAGTTTCGGTTTCTGGAGTCTCAATCCCGAAGTCAAACAAATTAAGAAAGCAATACATTAGGAGCTGATCTATGCCCCATGACCATAGGCCCAATCGACAACTTCAAAATGAATTTTCAATCCAGTTAAAAAAAGAAAAACCTGTTAGTTTGGGAATGCTTGTGAGCAAGTCTCTCAGAAGGATATAACTTTCTCACTGTTCACATAACAGTGTAGGCGGTACCCAGGCTTATGCTTATCCATGCTAATTTCTCCCTTTCTAATTAACTTGTCTTAAAACATTCTCCATATGCTGAGCATCATTGACCTTTAACTGAGACCATTGACAAAAGATTCAAGTAGCTCTGGTCATTTGTTTATATATACAGAAACTCACTAGGCTCCTCAAAGGCAGTAGGAATGTCAGAATCAATCCTAAGCTCTGTGAATCTAGGCTGTGTTCTGAGTTAGTGGGAAGGAAAACATAGATTCATAGTAACTGTAATAAAAGAATACTTGTAAAAGGTAGAAAGAACATATAATATTTAAAAATGCTTCAACACAAAGATATGGTTTCAATTACATTATGGCACCAACTAGAGTTAAAACTCACATCTATCAAAATAAAACCATCATTACTATCATGGAAAAACAGCCTTAAAGTTTTATTGCTTAATTTTATTTTACTAAAACACAAGCAGATAATTACAGAGATTTTCTTTCCTGGAAATTTCAAAGCATTTTAGAAAAGCATATAGAATTATATTTACTTACCATATATTTATTGACTAAGACCACCTAGTACATTTTGTACATTTAGTACATTTTGTACGTTTTAAA
The DNA here is from genome assembly GCA_006408695.1 of Aepyceros melampus. Taxonomy (NCBI): domain Eukaryota; kingdom Metazoa; phylum Chordata; class Mammalia; order Artiodactyla; family Bovidae; genus Aepyceros; species Aepyceros melampus. The sequence goes on from SJXQ01012233.1 coordinate 315,849, forward strand.
GTAAATGTGAAAAGGATTAAGAGTTGCTAGGTAAAAGAAAGTAAGTCCCCTTTCCTCCCCTTTTCTAAAATAGATTAGCTAGCTCTTAAAAAAAGCACTAAAGGAAATAAGAGATATTTTCTTACATGTCAAAGCAAAAACATCCAACAGGCTATCAAGTGCAGAAATGAATGAAGTGAAGATTTTAGACTAAATTTAAACAATTCATTTGAAATGGTTTGGCTCTTTTCCTCAAAGTAGAAGTCCATGTCATGAAAACACACTCTCAGGGCTACAAAACTCTCTTAGAAAACATCAAACACACAAATTCAAAGTGTACACATTTTCCTTTAAATAAAAATCCACTCACTATTTTCTAGCAAATCATTCCACTTCGTTCCTGTATTGTTCCTTCTTTGAATATCCTCTCCCTATTCCCACTCCTAATCCTAAATTATCTAGAGAGGATAATTATACTTGAGTGAACGTTAAGAGAAGACTTTATGAAAACTTAATAAAAAGACTAATCCTAGCATAACTCTTACACTTTTTAACAGCTATGTCTAAAATGTTTATGCAAAGAAAGGCATTATAGCTGAAAACTGTGGCATTTTCAAGGCAAGAAATCAATTCTGAAATATGAATACATTATAGAAACTTACACAAATAACTATATATTATATTTAATTGCTTCATGAGTAGGAAACTAGACAGGAAGAACTCTATATTTCCTTCTAGTTCTGCTGCTGAATGAGACATCTTCTTTTCCCTAAATCTCAAGTTCCTCATCACTTGTCATTCCAACTTCTATAGCAAAAAGTTTATGAATGAATTACTATTTGTTAAATTATATGATGATTCCCAGAATATTAAATATAAACATTTGCGAGCTATGCTTTTGTTACAATTATATTCAAAAGTGTAAACTGTAGTCTTTGAAGATAAACATAAAATCTAATCCATTACCAGTGAATATTATGAGAGAACAATATAAGCCTAAGGAATGAGTTATCCATGGTAACTCTTAGAGGTTGATAATCTTCCTTTGAAAGATTAATTAAAATAGCTATTTGCCAAGTGTCTTCCAAAACTCAGAGCTGTTAGACTAAAGCATTTTAAAAGTGTGCACCTATTTTTAGACACAAAACTTCAATGCATTCTAGGCATGAGAATAAGCAAAGGAAAAAGAGGTTATGTATCTATGTGGATGAGTTTTTTAAAAAAGGAATTATTAATTATCATAACAGGATATATTTCCTGTGCATCCACTCTAACTGTAGAAGTACAGAAAAAGTTATTCCAGATTTCTATTAAGAAAATACTATTTATTTTATGAATTGGTCAATCTGCTTTATTAAATGACAAAGTAAAAACCATTTTCCAAAGCCTTTCCCAGTAAGTGAAGGTAGGTGATAAACGAATAGATAGTGCTTAAGTGGTTGCTTAAAAAGACACCAAATCCTGGGTCTAATACACAAGTTGTGTCCTCAAAGACCTCCACTATCAATCACTGAGGCAAAGGAACCAAACTCTCTATTAGCATCCCACTGTTCTCATGAGCAGCTGCTTTGGGGGACAGTTATTCCTCTCAAAACCACTCCACTCTGGATGGTGCAATGGCAGGCAGGGAAAGGGAGAGTAAAAACACACCAAAACTCTATTTTCAAACTCAGAAGAATCCAGTTTTTCTTTTCCAGTCTTTTTCTTATAAGCAAAATCTATAACAATGTATTTAATATTTTAAACAATTCATAAAAATTAATTAAAATGGATTCAATGTCTTAAAATAAATAATGGTCTTTTACTACAGAAATATCTTGAATATAATTATTAACAAAAGGAACACATTTTGTAATTATTCATTCTAATTCTCCTATTTTGAGAAATGTAGGCTTCTCAAATCATGTAGCAAAGGCACCAAAATTTTGGTCTGTCACATGATAATTTAAATGTTTGTTCTACAGCATATCAGTTTTAGATAAGTCAAGTTTATAAAAGTAATTGTTAGGATTTTATAAGTAAACAATACACATATATCAAGGCATACAAGATATTTAAGCAAATTTTATAGAACTATGAGAATCATTTTGCTATTTTAAACAATTATCATAGCTTATAGGATTTTGCTTTTATGACGTACAGTTAATCATATCTATGACTTACTTGATGACAATTCTTTTGTCAGAAATGTAATCCATAATTATAAAGTTGCTCTTATGGGAAAATGAAATTTGCTTTTCCAAGAATACAGAGTCGTAAAATAAAAAGAGAGGCAATTTATACCATTTAATGTTAGGACTCTCAATTCATAAATATGAAAATCTCAAATTAACACACAAAGTAGAAGGAACACACAAAGTAGAAGGGAGAGAGAGAAGGAAGGAATATCTTTGAAGCCAAATTACAATTTTTGCAAATTAACTCCTTTGTTACTCAGCAAGAGTGAAATGTTTGTATTAAATAAATATGTGTATCTATTTTTGCATTTTTAAGAAAAAGAGTAAAGTTATTTTTCTAAGGATCTAGTAAAAATGTTGCTGCTGTTGTTCAGTTGCTAAGTCGTATCCCACACTTTGTGACCTGATGGACTGCAGTTAAAATGATCACAATTTAAAACTCTGTTACTGGAGCTTCCCTGATGGCTCAGTGGTAAAGAATCTGTCTGCCAATGCATGAGACACAAGTTCAGTCTCTGGGTCAGGAAGACTCCACGTGCCATGGAGCAACTAAGGCTCTGAGCCACAACTACTGAGCCCACGGTGCTGCAAGTATTGAAACCCACAGGCCCTACAGCCAGTGCTCTGCAACAAGAGAAACCTCTGCAATGAGCAGACCAGACACCACAACCAGAGACTGGCCCCCTCTAGACAGCAGTTCCCGCCTCCCACAGGGAGAGAAAAGCCCATGCAGCAACGAAGACCCGCTTCAGCCAAAAATATATAAATTAATAATATACATAAATACTTTAAAAACTAAATAAACTCTGTTACTAGTTTCGGAGAAGGCAATGGCACCCCATTCCTGTACTCTTGCCTGGAAAATCCCATGGACGGAAGAGCCTGGTAGGCTGCAGTCCATGGGGTCGCTAAGAGTCGGACACGACTGAGCGACTTCACTTTCACTTTTCACTTTCATGCATTGGAGAAGGAAATGGCAACCCACTCCAGTGTTCTTGCCTGGAGAATCCCAGGGATGGGGGAGCCTGGTGGGCTGCCGTCTATGGGGTCGCACAGAGTCGGACATGACCGAAGCAACTTAGTAGTAGTAGTAGTAGTAGTAGTAGTTACTAGTTTGCTGAAATATTACCAATGAAGTACTGAGACTCTTAAGAAAAATGGCATCTGATTAACAATTATAAGATCTAATTAAATAGGCTTTAAGAAGAAGTTATTTTACATTAGAAAAAAATAACACCTATGCAAACATATATATTCATCCTACATTTATTTCTAGGGACTTGTAGACTTAGATTGCTTCATTCAGGTCTACTTATAAATGGAAAACCTCAAAAAACTGCCTGAATTACAAGCATGGATATGTACTATCCACACAGACAAATCTAAAAACAAAAATGCAGATAATAACGTACTGTGTTTTCTGAGCTTCATTTCTCAGGTTCCCAAAGCACTTAGTAAACTTTAATTAAGCCTCCCAGCAATCCTACCAAGTAAATGTTACAATACACGTTAACAGATGAGCAGAGGCAGAGTCACTTGCCCCATGATCACACAGCTTGGCAGTGCCCACTCTTGTCCTTCTGAGGTCTGTGTTCTACTCAATGAACCACACTCTTCAGGAGTCTGTCAAATGACATCTCAAATTCAAATGAGGATTCTTACGTTAAGCAATTCTTATTCTTTCTATGTAATACAACTTGGAAACTACTCCAAGGAAAAACAAAAAGTCTTTTTAAGTGGTGTCTTCATATTATTCATTCTGTTTTCCACAATATTTAGTCCAGATAATACTGGTAAAACAGCATAAAGAGTAAAACCAAAATTGCAAACTCAGTGAGTAATCCACAAAAAAACACCTGGTTGAGGTACTTGACAATGCAGAATCACCCCCACATAAAACAATTAGAAGTTACATTCCAAATCTTCAGACCCTTCTAATACAATGACAAGGTGACAGATTACACTGTTTTGTTATTTACACTAAAAAATCATGAGTCTTCATTATTAGATTCAAACTCAAATGAGAAGGCTGATTCTATTTGTAAAGTGAGATTCCCTCTCTAATCTACCTCACAATAAATTAGATTCTACGGTCTCTGGCTACTCCCAGTTTCCTTTAAATTTCAGCTGAGGGGAGCCTGATGACAGGATTGTAATCTTTATTAAAAACCAGAGAGAGAGGGCAGTTAAGATCAGTCCCTTGAGGCCCCTGTGTGCCTAATTACAGGACCCCTTGCTCCAAAAACCACTGCATGTCTACAAAAGATCTGTAGGGCTTCAAAGAGTCTAAGATTCCTCTTTCTGTTCTGCAATAAACTTTAATCCAAAAAATTAGATAGCTGTTGGGGAGAAAGTTATGTCATTTCACATCTCCTTGCTCCAGTGACCTTACAGATATACGAATTGCTGTTGATATAAAACCATGAGGGTTTATTCCACATGCAGTTGCTTTTACTCATGAAAAGACAGCTGACAGCTAAATACCTTTCATGAGAAAACTACATCTGCCCTTCTCCACCAGAGAGGGTGGAGACTGTTACACGACTTGATCACACTATGGAAATGGTTAATATCAGGGAATGCAAACAGAAGAAGGTGTAAAGCTCACATATGGGAAGACACTGAGCGCAATACATGGCACTCAGCCTTCAGGGCTGACTTGAGGATATTTCTGTCCATTTGAATGATATATTGCATTTTTCTTGAGCCATTAAAAAATACTATGACATCATTATCTGACTATACCTCAATTTCCCGGTAATTTTTGTCCTGGCACACTCTCTATGTGTTAATTACAAATCAGTTATCAGTTAGTGAACCGAGAAAACTGATTTGAAGCCCTTTCAATCTCACTGCACTTCTCTGAATGCAGCTTTGGCCAATTTTAGAGAGTTAGGTTATAGAGTCCCATAAACTCTCTAAGGATTAAAACAAAGCAAATAATGAGTCTTTCTTTACACCAAGGATCCAATGCTGCATATTGTTATATTTTTATAAAACAAAATTTGATAGGAATGTGAATACCTTCACATTCCACAAGGTCACTTACTGTAAGAAAACAGAGGAAAAATCCACTTTGACAATATGTTGCTTAGTTTATTGCAAGGCAGTGATTTATCTATATGACTTTTGTAAAGAATAGAGAATTATTATTTCTGAACAGAATGCATTCACTAGTAACTTTTCCCTTTGATGCTTGCTCTAGTTTCCAGTTTCTTTTTAATTTAAACTTTAAGTAATTGTCTCTTGTCACTGCTACATACACGGCAAAGATAGACTTCAGTCTGACTATTGTTTTGTTTGGTCTGTGGCTTTCACAACTTTTTTTTTTTTTAAGTGAGTGCTACTTTTAAAGATATGGAGATATCACATGAGAATCAAGGTTTTCTACATGCTCTTGAAAAATTCATCTTTTAATTTCAGGTTTACCTTCCCTCATGACACCATGTTGGAGCTGCAAAGCAAATGCCCTTATGGAAAAGGTAAGCAAGTTCACCTTGACACTATGCCCATCCTTACCATTTGACTTGATTAGGCGACTATCTAGTCCCCCAAATATCTGAGTTTCCCACCTCCAAGTTAGCTTATTAGTCAAAGTGATTTTTTTTTTTTTTTTTAGAAAAATGAGCCTTATGATCTGTTCTTGATGGAAATTTCCATGGTAATTTATTTATATCACAACCCTCCTCATAATAATCTACCCTTCCAGGAAATCAAAGCTATAGTGAAAAAACAAAAGATCAAGTGGCTGATTACCAAACTTACTACTATGAATGATAACATAAATGAAGGAGGAGGAGGAAGAAAAGGAAGGTGGGGAGGAAAGGAAGAATGGAGGAGCAGGAAGAGCAGGACAAGGAATAAAAAGGGGGAAAAAGGGGGAGTTACTGCTATTCTTTTTGTAGTAGAAAAATAAAGGCAAGTTGTATTTCAATTTGGTGTTTCTTTTTAATCATTGGTCAGTTCTTGTAATATTAGACTTAATAAATATCAAAAATTTCCCTTTAAAGAGAATCTCTACCGTGCATTCAGGAAATCACTCAAGCATAACATGGCAAGGCCCTAAACATCAGATTAGGTGAAACTGGCTTATCATGAATGCATTAACCTAGAGTTAATTTAAATAAGTTAGGGCAAACTTGCTGACTAAGTTATTCTGCAACACCCCTACACAAGGGCTTACAATAGAAATTCACTTTAAAGTGCAAAACCCTAGAGTTAAGTAAGTAACATGAACCATCCCCAAGAATCTCTAAGCCCTTTATTTAGGATATTCTTCCTTAATACTCTGTGAACTAAGAAATAGCTTGTATAACAGGCAACAATACTTAATGTTATTATTTTCCTTATCATGGGAGGGGCATAAAAGACACTCCTTTATGTATCTGGAGATTTATAGGACAGCCCTGGCAAGAAGTGAAAATAACTTGTGATTAACAAATGTACCACTGGCAGGAGCCAAGTCTATTGACTTCTGTTCCTCAGCAATGAAATCTAACAGCTACTCGGTTACGAAGAGCCCCAGTTAAGGCTCAAGCGTTGATGGGAGAAGTGTTTCCCTTCAACAAGGAAGCTGATAAATCATATTCATCATGGAAAAGTTTGTCTGTACATCATGTCCTTTGATGGGCTATTCTTAAGAGTCCCAAGATTCCAGAAGGCCATGCAATGGGCTAGCTTGCATTAGATTTCTGCAGAGCTGGCAGCCTTCTTCTGGAAGTCTTACATTACAGGTAACCCGATGACAGGCAGGATGGGCCACAGGCATGCATCTCAGCTCGCCTGTGGAGGAGCCAAGGGGAGCAAGCTTGCGAGACCGATAGGCTGGGATCAATGAAACTCTCTTGGGGAACTGGATGTTCCCCTTTCAAATGTCACCTCCCTAATCTCTCCACTTGCTCAAGTTATATTCTTCAAAGCTCTGAACACAACATGAGTCTGGCATGATTAGGAAAGTCAAAGAAGAGGGCCTTCTAAATCATGGGTGGAAGAGAAAGCATCGAATTCATGAACAGTGAACATCAAGGTCAGAATGAAGGGACGCTGTTCAGAACACAGTCATTTCCTTTGGCCATGGGGAGAAAATAAAGTTTCTTTTTTTAAATTTATTAAGGGGTCTGCTGTATGCTGAATATGACTCTGAGCACTAGGTGAAGGTGCCTGTTCTGAGACCTTCATATCTATGGAAGGAAAAAGTCACCAGAGCAAAAGGGATGTATGTCCAAAGGCCAGAGCCATTATCTCAGACTGAGTACAACAGAAAAACACTAATCTGAGGATTTTCCCAGTATTTGCATGCAGATAATACTGCATGTCATGGGTTGTGGGAAAAATAGCTCTCAAGATGAATACAGATCAAGACAGATTGATATTCACACAAAAAAGTCTTGCCTTGGAGTCCAGCAAAAGAAAGCACTTTACTCCCAAAAGTGGTGTACTTAGCAGTCCTCTCAAAGCTCTAGTAGGTGCCATAGAAAACTCATCTTTTCCTTACTCTCAACTCCAAAAGCATTCCAGCTCAGTACCTGTGATTCATTTGAATGATCAGGGAGTATTTTGTCAAGTGAATATGACATAATTTATAGCATAGCCAGTTCCCCACTGCTGAGTGTGTAGGTTGCCTCCAATACTTTTGGCACAAAAAACCCAGATATTCTTTACTAAAAACAGAGAATTAAAAAAGAAAACAAAAACACATCCCCATAAATGAGAAATAAACACTGGAATTCACCAGGTTCTTAAAACTGGAAAAGGTCTTTCTCAGTGAAGACAAGGAGAGCCTGCATCTGCTTGGACAGACAGGAAGGTTGCATGGCCAGCCTGCAGCATGTCACCCAGCATATGGGAGAGACTGATACCACCCTACGCCATTTAGTCATGTATTTGATTGGTGGATAATATCACAGTCCCATGGGGCTGCAGTATGCATGTTAACAGCCCAAAAGCACTAGGAAAAATTAAAAAATAGAAGATATTTTTCTTTGAATTCTCTCAAATTACTACTTATGGCCCAACTGAACCCTCAATAAAACTAATAAACTCATGAAGCAAAGAGATTCAAGTTCAGACTCAGTAAATGCATTTGTGTCTATGACTAGCCAGTGCCTTTACACATGCCACATAATCCTCATGATAAAGAAAATATAAGGAAGGTATGAGCATCCCCATTTGCAGGTGGTACAGTCAGGTTTAAAGAAGTTGAACTCTTTGAGCAGGTCCTAAATGCTGCTGGTAAATTTCAGGGTTGAATTCTGCACATAAGTTTCTTTCTATTTCCAAATTACCATACTGACAACTGGCCTATGACTGATGAGTCTTAGCTATAATGCTAGACCAGCACTTTATTATATTAAATGGTAGGCCTCTATCAGAAAGTAGTAATTACATTGTAGAAATAAGTAAGTTTGAAATTAGTCCTAAATTCCATGTTGGTTTGGGTGTGACTACGTGTGAGTGTGTCTCTGTGTGTGTGGAAGAGAGAATATGGAAAATGTCATTGTTCTTCACTTTATTTCACTGGAAAAATTTTAAAATAGAAACCACATTTTCATGGAATTGGAAACACACTCATATTCATTATTGGAAACAGAAAAAGCAAAAGAAATATGCATATATACTTTAAAAATATTAATTACATTTTGGCAGTGAGTCTGAGTAAAGCCAGAAATTATAAGAGAAAACAACACAAAAGGATGACAAGTGAAAAAATGGTACAAACAAGATTTTTATTAAAGAATTAACCAGAGGACGATGTGGTAAAGTGTGACCCTTCCTAATGACAGCTGCTTCTGCTGCTTCCAGTTTGTGGGCAGTTTTTAAAATTTGGTGTTTTACTTTGAAAGACTGCTTTAAAATGTACAGATGCCTAAGAAATAGATGTTGTATATCATGTAGCATAAAAAAATGTCCTTTGTTAGGTGGTTTCGCTCCATGCTACACAGGGCCTGCAAGTGCTTGCACGTCCCTGCTTCTGTCAGTAAAGAGAAAGGCAGTCTAAATAGGATGGTAAGTAAGTAAGTAAGTGGTTACTCAGTCATGCCTGACTCTGCGACCTCATGGACTGCAGCCTACCAGGCTCCTGTGTCCATGAGATTTTCCAGGCAAGGATACTGGAGTGGGTTGCCATTTCCCTCTCCAGGGGATCTTCCCGACTCAGGGATCAAACCTGGGTCTCTTGCACTGCAGGCAGAGTCTTTACCAGCTGAGCGACAAGGGAATCCCAGATAGGATGATAGAAATACTTGAACTGGGAGAGAGGCAAGCCTGGGTTCCTCTGTCTCTTGGGCTGGTGATGAACCAAGTAACCTATACTTCTTGAAGTTTCCTCACTTCTAAAACTGGGGATAACAGCCTTGGTTCTGAGGTTCCACCTGAGACAAATGTATGAGAGAACACTTTAAAATGTCCATCAGTGTGAGGAGATACAATTTGGCTAAAGAGTTAGATGCTCCTAATGTATAAGATACTGGTGTCCATGGCTAAGAATTACATGTTTTTAGGTGATCTCAGTAGTTACTCAAACAAGAGTTTAAATGTGCTGGATTTAGAAGAAATGTAGCTGGGCCTAAAAGAAATCTAACTGTGAACAAGAAAGAATGCTAATACAAATGTAAGTGCCAAGTGCTATATTAGTAGGATGGAATAGACATCTAATTCAATTTTATTCTGTAATACCTATAACACAGACTGCAGACAACTGAACATAAATCCTAGAAAGGCAAACCAGCTTAACCAAGGTCACTTATTGAAGTGAAGTGAAGTTGCTCAGTTGTGTCCGACTCTTTGCGATCCCACGGACTGTAGCCTCCGTCCATGGGATTTTCTAGGCAAGAATACTGGAGTGGGTTGCCATTTCCTTCTCCAGGGGAACTTCCCGACCCAGGGATCAAACCCGGGTCTCCCGTATTGTAGGCAGAAGCTTTACCATCTGAGCCACAAAGTCACTTATTAGTGGTAGGCAAAAACTTGATTAGAAGCCAAGTTCTTTTGGAACTTCCCTGGTGGTCCAATGGCTAAGACTCTGTGCTCCCAATGCAGGGGACTTTAAGTCTGAACTCTGGTCAGGGAACTAGATCCCACACGTCACATGCCTAGTTATTTGTTTGACTAGGCACAAGCAAATAAATGATTCTTTCTTTTTTTTTTTTTTAAGAAAAAGAAGCTAAGTTTTTCTAAAACCTTTCTATGTTGATGATTAATACTATTTCATCTAAGGAAAGGGAATACTTTTCATCATATTCACCCTCTTCAGAGACACAGACTGAATTCTAGAAACATGAAGTGACTTGGCTAAGGCCATGAGGATGATCATGGTGAGAATCCAGGTTTTCCAGCTCCCAAGAGATGCTCTTTCACCACAGTGCCTACTCCTTTTGTAGGGTTCTGATACCACTGCTGCCACATATAATGAACTTTTACCATGTACTCTGTAAAATATTTTCTTTGCTGTTTAACCTCCACTTATGTAAACATGCCTAACCTTCTTTACTGAGACACTGTGCTTTTCTGAGAGAGGGGCTTTGATGGAAGATGGTTCAGAACTGTGCTAAAACCGAAAGAAAAAAAAAAAGCCTTAAGATTTCCGTATGAGGAGGTGGGAGGGAAAAACGAGGAAGAAAGATTAATTTAACATTGTAGTTGCACCATGCCCCATCCCCATGCTCCACCCAGCCTAAGCTACTTTGGAAGGGCAGTGATTCTTCATTTAGTGGCACCAAATGTGCCCATTATCGCTCAGATGCACTCACTCCTACTACAGTGGAGCTCTGCATGAGCATGCTAGACAAGCAATAGTAAGCTTTGAAGATCAGTGATTGTAAACATCCACTTAGTGACCCCTATTCGGAAACATATGAGAGCTCCATTTATAAAATGGCTGTTCTAGTGGCAAAATATTACTTAGATCAGTCAACCAATGTATCCTTAAGGCCTATGGACTTAAGTTTATTCACCTGGAGTGTCCACCTCCATGAATATTAATATAAAAGAGACTAAACAGTATGACAACTGACGAAAAAAATCACACACTGAAGAGAGATCCAGTTTTAAGCTAATACTCCTGTTATGGTTGAAAACAGAACTATGACAGAACAACTTCTCAAACCATGAAAGAAAAGCACTATGATATATTCTTAGACAAGTTTGGAACATCCTGATGTGAAACGGTAGAAAAAGAAAGCAAGCACATAATCTGGGATGCGGGGGAGGGAGTAGATGAGGTGGTGGTGACAGAATCAGAAATAGGACCAGCTATACAAAAGCCTCTGTGACTTTAGGGATGTCACTGAAACCCCACTTTCTTTCAGTTTTCCCTAGTAAGTGGGAGTTGTGAAACATACCCTACTGAGTTCACAAAGAAGTGAGGTCAAGATGGGGGAATGTATGTGAAATTATGCTGGAATTTAGTGTTATTAATGCAGATTGGTTTATAAACTCTGTACTACTGGAGTAAAGCCTCAAAACTGTGGCATACAAACAAACTATTTGCCAAACAGGAAATAATCTGTTAAAACAATTTGAAAGCTACTTCTCCATGAGAGAATGACATGTGAAAGATTTTTATAATCCAGGCAAAAGTTAAGTTCTTTGACAAATGTGTGCCACTTTGGTCTTGGGCATTCTTTGATCAACCATTTAAAACCAGTCTTATAGGTCTCTTCCCTTATAGTTGAGCTTTATTCATGTTATAATAAATTATCAAATCAACTCTAAAATAGAATAAACATTTTTACAGCTTTATAATTTTTAAAATGATCAATGTTCCTTTTTTTTTTTTTTTTTAGCAAAGTTATGTTTTTTCCAACATTTTTAATCAGAATCTCTTTGAACCTATTTCAGGCTTCTGATGGATAGCTTTTAAGGCTTTTTTTTGGGGGGGGGTACATGCTTCTAAATGTAATAAATGAATGTGTATCAATAAAGTATGAGTCATGTTAAGAGAACCTACATGTATGAACAAACTTCAGTTCAGTTCAGTCGCTCAGTCGTGTCCGACTCTTTGTGACCCCATGAATCGCAGCATGCCAGGCCTTCCTGTCCATCACCAACTCCCGGAGTTCACTCAGACTCACGCCCATCGAGTCAGTGATGCCATCCAGCCATCTCATCCTCTGTCATCCCCTTCTCCTCCTGCCCCCAATCCCTCCCAGCATCAGAGTCTTTTCCAATGAGTCAACTCTTCTCATGAGGTGGCAAAAGTACTGGAGTTTCAGCTTTAGCATCATTTAGCATCATATGAACAAATTAAGGCTTTCCTTAATAAATAGGAACTGGCGTACATTCTGCAGACTGCAAACACATATATCCTAGGATTACATTTCCCATCCATGTAATGCTTTACATATTCCCCAAAAAGTTCACACGAAAGGTGAGGCAGGCAAGAACACATCAGCTAGAATTACCAGAACACAGGGCCTTTGGTTTCCAGATCAGGTCTGTTCCTACTAAATGGCACTTTTTATCTTTCTGGTTCAGTGTGGAATATTCCGAACCAAAATATCCTAGAGGACAGGGAGAACATTTACACCATTCAATTTGGAGTTCTAAGCTCTGATGGAGGAGAGCCTGGCGGGGTGACAGAGAAAGCCCACATACCTGGGGGGGGTCAGGTTCAAGGGCACAGGGGCACCCGTACTCTTACCGTCCACGTCGCGGACTTGGCGGTGCTTGACTGCTGGAAGGACACATCAAAGCTGTGTGGGCCCGGGTAGTCGGTGTTGGAAGGGATGGCGGGTGACGGTGAGAGGGCGTCGAAGGTGGAGCTGGGCTGTGCGTAAGGCGAGGGCGCCGTGACGCTGTTCTGCGCGTGGTCTGTGTTGTAGGGGCTAGTGGACGAGGAGCCGTTCTGGATCTGCTGGTCCATGCTGTTCAGGAGCCCCAGGTTCGTGTATTGTGGCTGCAGAACACCCAGAAACCCTCATGTTAACCATTTAAGCTGTAGATTGTTGCTTCTCAAAAGGCATCTTTTGGTGCATGCCTTCCACAGAGATCAGCCTCAGGTTTGCTGCACTTTACACTCAAAGGAAAATGACCAATTAGTGATGCATAGTTCAAAACACCAAGAGAAGTGCTAGGCATGTGGGTATGTTTTGTGAAGACCTGCACAGATCACACAGCTTCATGGGCAGCCTTTGAAAACTGAGTCTCCCCAAGAGCATCTGAAAGTAGATAATGTGCTTATCCGCAAACTGGGCAAAAAACATCACTGTTCAGTAGCTGCTTATGAATTTCTTAAAACAAATGAATATCACCTGCTATTTTTTTCTTCTTCTGTCTTGGTACTCAGAATGATCGAGAAGATTTAAAGGTTAACTTGTCTACTGAGCAAAATGGTTGTCCTCCAGATTTTCTTTAAGTTTTATTCTAAATTCTGTCTCAGGGTACCAACTTGCCCCCCAAAACTGGGTTCATGAAAACTGGAGGGGAAGGAGTAGCAATGTTAGGAAGAAGCAACTATGTATTTTATTTTTTTCTAAAAATACTTAAGTAAATCTCTTTATTCATGAATATGCAAAATTGTCATTTTAAGCTTTGTCATATGTATTGGCAATTTAAAAACCTCATCAGATTTACCTTAAGTTATATGGCATGTATATTTATTCACTCAAAACAATAACTTTTAGGAATTAGTGTAGATTATTTGAAAGGCGAGACCACATGTGCAATTTATTTATTTTTAACTTTTTATTTTGTATTGAGGTATAGGCGATTAACAATGTGTGATTGTTTCAGGTTAACAGTGAAGGGACTCAACCACGCATATTCAAGTATCCATTCTCCCCCAAACTCCTCTCCTATCCAGGCTAGAAAGGCAGCTATATATTTTAAAAGATAACATGATACCATCCAAACAGCCTAATTTTCCATCTGTTCTTTCATTTTCTTTGTAGTAGTTTATTTTCTAAAGCAGAACATGTGTAAGAGAAATATCATCTAGTTATGGTTAAAATTCTATATTTTGTATAATTCAGAAGTACATTAGTTCATACACTTTCTCTGCCAGAAATTTTATTTCTTCTAGGAAAATCAGCACTGAGTAGATAATTCAATGTTTATTGAAGTAATGATTTAAGTTCTCATTTCATTGACAAAAATAATCTTTACTGTATTACTATCAGAAAGGGGAAGTGAATTGCTCAAACATTGGTTAATAAGCCAAGAGTAGTTATTTTGAAACCAAATCTGATTCCGAGTCTACACCATCACACCTGTCAGACTGATCAGATAATTCATGTCATTCCCGAGTTAAACTGAACACATTTCTAGAAGCGGCCACTAGCTTGTGTGCTGTTTTCCCTTTGTGAAACCTTCTGACACAGGGAATCCTCATTGTTTCTTCAATTTAGTGATAGGAAAACAAATCAGAAGCAAAGAGAAGTCAGTCCTGTTGGTACACATTTTATAAAGAAAATGAAGAGCCTGGCTCTTCAAGTGAAATATAACCAAGAGTCCCAGGAAAAGTCAAATTAAAGAGAACATAAACTTGTAAAGAAATTGATGCTTGAAAACAATTCAACTTAAGTGTAAGGAAGTTATTTTACTAAACTTAAGTATTTCAGATGGGGAAGAGAAGGACTCTGCCATTCCATTCAGTCCAGAGAGCATCTGTCTAAATGTTAACAGTCGCATGCCCATTCCATTACATTTATACATTCACATTCCACTGCCGAATGCCATGTCCCCATTTGCTCTTCAGATAACTATTAATCTCTTTACACTTATCCCCCTGCTGACAAGAGCAGCTGTTAGTCTCGCCTCTGCTCTCCTCTGACTTCCACAGCCCCGAGTCCTCCTCGCCTCCTTCTTCACCTTTCTCCCTTGACAGGTGAGGCAGACTGCAGGTGAGAAAGCTGTGAGAGAAAAAACTAAAACCTGAGGCCCTGATGAAGGTGTCCACAACTCTGGCTGAATTAAAGCTCTTAGGTGTCCAAGCCCGGGGGAATGGTCTAGGAAGGGGGTTGAAAAGAAATTATTATTTGTGTTCAAGTTAAGGGTCAGTATACAAAGCACTCCTGAGCGTCCTGTAGGAATCAGATAATGCTCCCAGAGGCACGTGCTTCCCTCAAGCAGTACAATTAGGGAGGCAGTCGGCCCTGACAAAAGGGACAAAGAAATTCACTGAGCACTTTCTCACAGGCAGTAAAAAAGCCTGTTAGGTCAATCCTGTCCTCCTCCTCCTAGCTACACAGAATGGAACTTCAGCTAATTGTGGGCTTGGAGAAGAACAAAGAAACATGGCCCTTTGAATTTTTTTTTCCAATAAACATAAAGAGAAAAGTTTGGGACCCAGCTTTAAAAGCCAGTGAGTAAACACTCAGTGTTGCTTGAAGGACTTAAGAGAGATGGAAACTCCATTTACCTCAGAGGTACAAAGAAGACCTTTCTGGGACAGCGGTGAGACTGAACATTTTGGGTAGCACTAAAGAAGCAGAAAATGTATTTCAAGTCATTAATAGGTGATGGCTGCGCTTTTACATGCCATAACTTTTAATCCCATACAGTTTGGGTGAAATATTTTGTTTCACAACAGTAGGATTTGCTTCCAATCCTGACTCGTCAATTTATATATATAGAGCTATATTTCTCAGGTTTGAGCAAAGAGCTGCTAACTAGTCAAGATAAAAATAGGAAAACATATTTCAGTTTAAGCTTTCCTTAAATTTTACTTTAAAGAAACAAAAGCTAAATAGCATACTCAGTTGTCTTTTTTTAAAAAAAGAGTATAAAACCAATATCATCTTTGTATTAACTAGTCTGAAACACAGACAACAAACCCACCAAAGTAAGAACAGTATGATTAGAAATTTTCTTGGGGGAAAAAAAAAGGAAATTTTCTTAGAGACTTTTCATTGCTTTATTAAAAATTTATATCATAAACTTGCCATAGGAAATAGAACTTTGGAAGTTAATTTAAAAAGCATTTAGTTAACAAAAACAAAGGGCTCTTATTTGCTTATTTCTTTGATTTGAAGAGAGTGGATATGTTGGTAAAGTACAATCAGAGGAAGAGGGCAGACGGCAGACCAATACAGCCACAAACAAGTGTTAGGTAGGCAGAACCAGGAGAAATTCACACGGCCCATTGCAAAATGAACACTCAGGGCCTATTGTTCGTAAAAATTATTAAGAGTTTAAAAATCATGACAGCAGAGCTTTAAACAAAGCACAGGGCCCTTTCATGAATACACATTTTGGAGCCTATGAAGCTACTCTATGCCAGGTTAATGTGAATAATATTTATTTTGTATTTTCTACCAAGTGAAGCTGGCAGGGTGAAGGAAGCAGTACCTGGACCCTTTGTTTATCGTCTGTAATTTCATAAACACAGATAGGAGAGATTTGTGTTATGCTGGGATGCTAATGAGATGCCAATTTATGATACCAGGTAAAGTAGTCTCAAACACTCATATGAATAACAAAATGTGCCCTGAAAGAACTCTGTGGGGTCCCCTTGTCCCATGTGTTTCTTATGTAACAAAGTTAGTACATTTGGAATGTACTAGGAAGTAGATTGTCCCTTTTTAACCGCAAGGTATATTGATGTGGGAATAACCTTAACATACTTAATAGGCACTCAGTGAATGGATGAAAATGTTATGTATCTACTGTATCATGTCTGAAAGAAGAGACAAACTTCTTTCCACAAAATTTTTGTCACTCAGTTGTGTCTGATCGCATGCGTAGCCCACCAGGCTCCCTTGTCCATGGGATTTTCTGGGCAAGAATACTAGAGTGGGTTTCCATTTCCTCTTGCAGGGGATCGAAAATTTCCTATCCAGGGATCGAATCCATATCTCCTGAGTCTCCATCATTGGCAGGTGAATTCCTTATCTCCAAGTCACCAGGGAAGCCCGTGTCTGAAACAGGATGTGATCTTCTTTCCAAAAAATATAAAAGATGAAAATGAACATAATTTGATATCTATTATAAACCTGGTAAAGTAAAACAATGGATTTTTTTTTAAACTCAAAGAGATGCTTTAATTCCTATAAAAATAACTTTGAAAGTGAAGATACTGTGTGGACCCTAGAAAACTACCAGCATCTATAGCGTCAGTGTATTCAGTTTCATCACAAACTAGCTGATCTGCCCTCAGAGAGGATAAAACACACCCTGGTGACAGAAAGCTCAATAGTCTGGTTAATCACAGAACACCCTGGAGGTGTTCTAGAACATGAAGCTGGTATGGCAAGTGTAGGGACACCCAGAGGCTGAATCTCAAACTGCCTGCTCTCACCAGTAGGAAAGAGCAAAGGTGCCATTCCCAAATACGGAAAGAGTGTTTCCTCGTTTTTTTTGTTTTTAATCTCTTCCATAAGTTATTTTGGATTCTCATAGTCGTCTATGGACTCTGATTTATTTCTTCAGTTTGGATGATTAGAATTAAAATAACAATAAAGATGAGATATTTCTCCTGACTTTTCATCATTTTAAAAGTGCTCTATAAAGGCGATTCCTTTAGTGTCACTTCATTTTTCTTTCCTGGATTACATTGTTTGACGATCTTGCATTCTAAATATATTGTGAGCCTGAAATATCTTCTCATCAGCCCAGTAATAATGTATATCAGTATATATCACTGTAAATAAAATTTAATATTGAATGCTTGGGTTATACTTGCTTAAAGTTGACTTTGTAATTACTCCTCTATAAAATAATTTAATATCAAAAAGAAGTCTAATCAAGTCACATGACTGGTGCATCATATCCCATTTCTAAAAATCTCTCTCCTTCAATTTATCTGTGTAAGAGAAATTTTATGTTTTCTGTCCTGCTTTTCATAGATATTACTATCTGTAATAGCTACTTTATGGCAAGATGACAACAACAGTCCATACTAAATGGCAAGAGATTAATAAAAAAAATGGGAATAAGTGCCATGTCAGGCATAGGAGAGGTAACTTGGCAACATATAGTCAACTTATTTGCTTCAATTCAAATGGACCTTTGTCACAGGAATGCCTAAATTTCATTTGAAAGAAATTATAATTCTTGACTGTTAGAGATGACCAGGGAACTGAACATTCTTCTGCACTCCTTTTACTCCTAAATGGATTCTAGTAATGCAGAAGAACTCTGAACTTAGACTTGGTGCCATAGGGTCAAAGTCACAACTGCCACTAATGTGCCATTTACCCCTGGGCAAGGTGGTGGCTCAGACAGTAAAGAGTCTGCCTGCAAAAAGGGAGACCTGGGTTTGATCCCTGGGTCAGGAAGATTCCCTGGAGAAGGGAATGGCTACCCACTATAGTATTCTTGCCTGGAAAATTCCATGGACACAGGAGCCTGGCAGGCTACAATCCATGGGGTCACAAAGAGTCAGATACTACTGAGTAACCAACACTTTCATAAGGTACTTAAACCAACCTGGACAGTTGTTTCCTATAAAGTAAAATCTAAATAAAATTGAGGAGATTGAATCTGATGATCAGACATAATGGTGAACCATTCTAACATTCTTCTAAGGCTGACTATTCTCATCTACAATACTATTTAAATCTAGTGCCAAAAGATTGGTTTCGAAAAAGGAGATGACTGGTTTTTGTTTTTTTGTGCTAGTTTTTTTTTTTTTTTTTTTTCTTTCTTTATATAGATTTGCCAGAGCAAGCCTACAAATCCAAATTGTTTCAGGCACATATATAGCTTCTTCAGCTAATATAACCTTTCACCTCAGGCTTCATGGAGGTGCTTTTGAACATTCTAAAAACCCTCCTGGGAAAAGAAAACAGTTTTCTTTATGACCTTGGCTTTGCAAAGCATTCATTCGATTATGCTGTAGCAGACAGTACTACATTTTTATCCCCAAATATTGGCAAGATCATGACTTTTCAACAAGCACTGCCTGAGGGAGAAATACTTTTCATTTTTTTGTTTTCTACCACCTGCCTCACCTCAAAGAATGATGATTTGTTTCATGCTAGAATTAAACACAACTGATTGAAAGTGCTCCAATTGTCAAGAAGATATTTGTATTTTAATGTCAAGCCACTGCCTTTCCACCTTAAGAATGTACTGAGCATCACATTTTTCTCAAAACTAGGTTTTGTTAAGTAGAAAATATATTTCATTTCTTTCGTCTTCCAAATGACCCTAGAAACTAAGTCTTTAGAGGTAAAATATACTCATACCTTATAACAAATAAAATGTAAAAATAAAGGTTTTAAACACATAAACCTAGAAAGACTGCAAAGAGTTATCAGAATGTTTTATTTTATAATACAAAGTGTCAAGATTCCTTTGAGGTCCATAACTCAGATTCCATAACTTACGAGAGAGCTCCCTAAAAGCTCCAGCCAAGACTGACAAGGGCAGGTGAGACAAAAACATACAAAGTTGGCTAATCCAGTAGACAACAGTGTCAACAAATATTAGCCATAGTCCTTGAAAAGCCAGGAAGTGTGAAATGTAGTGAAGCTAAAATTCAATCCAAATACAGTTCAATTACACTGTGCAGAGCTCAGTTAAGGAAACATAAACTTTAAGTTATATTATTTCATTAAGTACTCCCTTTTAGTAATAATGACAAATAAAACTATTGTCATAAGCATCCTCAATTCTAAAAGACACTGAGATCACCATTACATGCCAAAGAAGCATTGGGCTTAGCAGAAAGGTATAACTTTAATATTCAATAATTCTTGATCCAGATAATATGGAAAGTATACAGAGTTTTAGTTTCTTTAAAGTGAACCAGGTGTTATTAACTGAAATCAGATCAAAAATGTGTTTGAGGACATTTTCAATCTATAACAATCCATGTCAATAGTTTTTTAAGTAGACATGTAATGCTAAGAAAAGAAAGTACATCATGGTAACTTTAAAAGCTCATCAATAATGTTTTGCTGGTTTTTAAACTGAGTTTACGGAGAAGGCAATGGCACCCCACTCCAGTACTCTTGCTGGAAAATCCCATGGACGGAGGAGCCTGGTAGGCTGCAATCCATGGGGTCCCTCAGAGTTGGACACGACTGAGCGACTTCACTTTGACTTTTCACTTCCATGCATTGGAGAAGGAAATAGCAACCCACTCCAGTATTCTTGCCTGGAGAATCCCAGGGATGAGGGAGCCTGGTGGGCTGCCGTCTATGGGGTCGCACTGAGTTGGACATGACTGAAGCAACTTAGCAAAGTGAGTTTAAAATATTTAAAAATAACTTTGGCAATGTGTGTAAACTATTTCAGAAATTATAACTTAAAAACAGGTGATTATATGTGATTAACATTTTATCACAGGTGATAGTTTTGCTCACCATGATATAAAATTGATTTCAATAAAATAATGGTGCCCATCAAGATTAAAATGATCTGAACCCTGTATGGTATCCTGACTTTAGTCCTCTGTGAAAAGAATCTTAGGTATTATATTACTATTGACTACAACTACTACTAGTACTAAATTCTTTCTGAGTCTTACTCTGTTCCTTATGGTGTTTAAGTACTTTGCATATATTTACTCATTTAATTCTCAGGAGCTAGTGGAATTATTATCTCATGTTTCATGCATATTTTATAGATGAGGAAACTGAAGCACCACAAGAGTAAGTGCTCATGGTAGTAAGTGACAGAACTCAGATTTGAAACCAGAACATCTGGCTTGAGATTTACCCACTTTCTTAATTAAGTATCCTTCACTTGGAGTCACTCAGATTTCTGCCTGGAATCTTTATCTAAGAGTTACTTCAATGAAAGCATACTTATTTCATATCTAAAGAAAATGCTCTCCACTCATTGAAGTGAAGTGAAGTGAAGTTGCTCAGTCATGTCTGACTCTTTGCAACCCCGTGGACTATAGCCCACCAGGCTCCTCCGTCCATGGGATTCTCCAGGCAAGAGTACTGGAGTGGGTTGCCATTTCCTTCTCCAGGGGATTTTCCTGACCCAGGGATCGAACCCAGGTCTCCTGCATCGTACGCAGACACTTTAACCTCTGGGCCACCAGGGAAACCAACAACAGGATATAAAACCTTAACTATTCATTTGGAGACCCAGCACCTCAGTACTATCACTGGGAATTCCCTGAAGATCTGACCATGTCACTCTCATGCTTGAACATCTTGAACAGGTTTCTAATCTAGAGCCCAAGGCCTCCAATCTCTAAGTGCCTTACAGCACACTATCTGAGACCCTCCTTTTTGCTCACTAAAGAATGGCATTCCTTCAGTTTTCAAAAGCAAACTCCTTCAGTCTTCAAGCCTTTTGTACCTGCAGGCTGCTTCACAACTGGTCTTTCAGCTTCAACGTCATGTCCATGTTGAAGCCTCTCTGGAGTGCTCAGGTAAGTATTCTTTGTTTCGCATTGTCATGGCACAGTAACTTTCCCCTTTACATCATATAACTATAATTGAAATTAATTACTATATAATTCTTTTAGTGCTGGTCTACTCTGCTAGATAATAACTTATAAGAGATAAAACTTGGTTTGTTGAGTGCAGAGTCTCATCTGGAACCATGGCTGAGACATGGTAGATGCACAGGAAATATTTAAGAAATACAAAAAATTTCCAAATGAAAATCACCTTCAGAAAGTATATTCTATTCTAACCCAACTGTAACCCAATTAAGGATTGCTTTTTTGTGTTAAAGTAAATGGCTCCAAATCAGTCACCTCTTTACATACCATTGACCTTGAATGTTACAGTGAATCTCCAAATAATCTCAATGACCTTAACTTTGTGTTTTGATTTGTTCTGCTAGGTGGGATTGAGCTTTTAACTTTAGCTTTTATGGGAACTGGTAGCAGAATAGCCAGTCCTGTCACTCACAAGGCCATGAGTAATACTTGGTAGCTCACACCTATCTGGGAAGTTTATTAATGACTTCTACTTCCTTGAAACAAATGCATACACATTTTTTGTGCCAAGGTGGTAATTCTTACCTGATGGTCTAGATATTATTTCTCAAGCATCTAGGTCAGCAGTGAGAATCTAAATCTTTGTGGTCATATAATGATTTACTTCCTATGGATAGAGAAACCACCCAGACACAAGTTTCAAGTAAGATGTTAGTTTCTGGTAGAGAGGCCACAGAATTGGTCCCTCCATCTCTAATTTCCATGACTTTCTGCCCAGTTAGCTAGAATTCAGTTTAGAATAATGCCATAATTAAAGGCTTACAAATGTGTTGGGTATTTTGAGGAACTGAGATAGTAGTTTATCAGGCTTATAAACCATTTCTTGCAAATGGTCTAAATTCATGACTTCATTTTCCAGACTTTTAACACCCCCCAACGTTGGACACAACTAAGCGACTTCACTTTCACTTTTCACTTTCATGGATTGGAGAAGGAAATGGCAACCCACTCCAGTGTTCTTGCCTGAAGAATCCCAGGGACAGAGGAGCCTGGTGGGCTGCTGTCTCTGGGGTCGCACAGAGTCGGACACGACTGAAGTGATTTAGCAGCAGCAGCAGCAGCAACACACACACACACACACACACACACACACACACACACACACCCCAGGTTGAAACATTAGCCTCTAGCTGCAATTGGAAAACTAAAGCATGAAATAAGGACCATACCCCTCCATTTTACTATTCTATATATGTTCAAATCAGAAACACTGTTTCCAAGTTCTCATCTGCTTTTGCTTGTCAAGCTCTTTGTTGATTGCTACATTTTTGAAAAGACACTAATCTATTCATTTCATTCTATTTACTCCCCTATGAAAGTAACAATCAGTTTAATAATTACAACAGTTCATTAATGTTTTATTTGAACAACACAACAAAAAAAAAAACTGAGGCACCACATTTAAGAACAAAATGACTTAAAGTTTTCTCAAGCATCCTTTAGTAATAACACCATAGAAAATAAAATGTGAAAGTGTTTGCAAATCATCAAGTTTATTCATCCAGAACAAACCACCCACATCCTTGGTGATGATGGAGAGACATCAGGGGACAAAATGAATGAAGGGAACAGTGTGGAAGTAAGTAAACACTTTTACAAATTGACTGCAAAGCAAGATAAAGATCTAATACGTTCTGTTTTGTAGAAAAATCAAACACATTCTCTGTCCTCCAGAGTAATCAATTAAGTGAAAGCAGTACACCTTACATTGTTTACTTCTGTTAAAGAGCAAGCCATTCCTTACTAAGGAAACTTCTCTTTCTTTCAAAAACTTTGCCACTTGAAGTATAAGGAAATAAATAGCTGGATTCATTTAAAAAAAAAAAAAAAAAAGACTTGTAAGATGTTAGAGAAAGCCATATGATTCAGAACCTTCAGGTGGAGACCAGGCTTGTACAATGTGTGCAGTTGCCTTGCTCTCAGCACAGTTATAAATAGTCATTTCTGTAAGTATTTATAATACTCCATATTTTTATCTGAAAAGAGCCCTCCGAGCAGTGGCGACAGATACATGCCTCCAGTGCATTCAGAAACATTATTTGGTGACCCCAGGGAGGATGTAGAGATAAATACCACACACCCTCTTACCCTCCAAGAGTTTCCTTCCAGTCTATAGACTTGGGGAAGCAATCAGGGTGGAACAGAGAAGCACAAAGAGTTCAGAGGGAGTCTCGGTGATTCTGGGAGGGCAGCCAATGAAACCTGAGACATTTTTAAGGATGAAGCAGTATCCCCAGCAAGGTTTTAAAACCTGGAAAGGATCTGACCTGAAGATAAATATTTGGAAGGTGGAGTTGGAATATAAAAGAAGGCAGCAAAAGTAATTTTTCTGAATTTTCACTATTCTGATTTTCAGGCTTCCAAGTGCTTTGCGATTATCCACTGAAGTAATTTCCAAGCCTAAGGCTTATTACAGGCTTTGTACTTTATCCAGTGTGACCATTTCTCTCTGTGTAGATCTTGTGGAGTCCTCAACTTTAGCCTGGTGACAGAGTCTCACATGGTCTATTTAAAAGTGATCAAGCCATTCCCAAACATCTGATGTTGCCCTTTGAGAGGGTAATGGTTTTCCTTTTAATTCTAACTCCATCAATAAAGTGACACTAATCCAGACTGATTTGAGTAAACAGGGCATATTCCCCATTGTCTCTGTGATCTGAGAAAGAATGAACTTGAGAAAGATCACTGCCTGGATTGGAAATGGCCCCTTTGGGTGTTTTGCGCAAGCTTAAAAGGAAAAAGAAAATGCCTGTACAGAGTTCTTTCCAAGGCAAGCTCACTTTGGGGGTGGTAATGCTCATAGGGGTATTATACTAAACTGCACCTATTAGTGGCTTTAGCAGCAATAAGAAAGTAGAACTATTTCTTTTGTAGTGTTTCCAGAAATGCTGACGAGAGTGTTTCATAAATTTCCGCCTCTGGCAAAACAGCACAGCTTGACTCAAAATTCCCTCTTTCAGCTTTTATAAGAAAAAAAAATATTTTTTTAGTCCCGTATAAGAAACATGAACAAGATGCAATTCATATCACCATTTCTGCATAAGATATCAGTTTATACTTTACACATATCCACTGACATTCCAAAAATGTTTTATTGTTGCCAGTTATTCCCTTACCTAGAAGCACCATGTGCTTTATCTTAACTCCAGTAACTGAATTTTAAATTGACAGGTAAATATTATCTGAGAAAGCTGTCTCAAAATTTACAGAACAGCTCAGTTTTCCTTTGTCTTTGAAAAGAGACTGAAACTGAATAAAGTTAGTCATTATTTCAAACATGAAATAAATTTGGAATTAAGAAGTAGGTTTTGGGGGCGAGGCAGAAAATGGAAAGGAATGCATTGAGTAGAGGATAAGGGCGCTACATATCAGATCAAATTTTAAAAAAATCAAATATAGGGAAATTTAAAGTACTGTTCTGAAAAGATTTTTACAGACACTTCCGGTAACTACTGTTTTCTGCAAAGGAGGTTGTATAGTAACATGGTCATATGTTGAACTTCACTGTTTCCCCTAATGTTTGCAGAGGTAAAGGCAGAACAAACCACATTTCAACATCAAATATTTTCAAAATTAACTTTATATCAGTAGAGGATTAGGTTTGTAAGGACAAGAAAGGAATGAGTTACAAGCTTGGCCATCCCTCCATTTATCATAGAGCCTCAGTCACCCTCTTAGCGACTTTGTCCTTTAATCAAGTCACTGAGTTTCCTCCCCAAGTACCTGCCCTTGCCTACCCCACCATCATCTCTTTAATTGCCTAGGTTTTCATCTTGAGTGAGATGGATATGATGCAGGAGATTGTGGAAGGAGATGATATGAACAGAAAGAAAGACATCTGCCCCAATATTTCTGTTCAAATCTTAAATAAAAATGTATATCCTTGTCCAAAGTGAAATTTGAAATTTTTATTTCAATTTTTTTTAAGTTTGTAATCCCAAGAGCTTGATTTTATTATTGTAATTGTTTTTGGTTAAACTAGGGTGTTGTTTGTTTCTTAAAAGATATATTCATACTTGCTTCTGCTCTATTATTTCCCAGTTGGGATTCTCACCTTGAACAAAAGTCATACTTGGGATATTGCGTCACATTTAGCTCCATGATCTCTATCTTCTTTTATAGCAGTGACCAGAGAGGAGAGTTTTCTCATTCTAAAATGACTATTTAATAAATAAAGTTGACCCTAATTAATATAGAAAATCAGTCTAGAGTTTGTTCCTAGTTTTGATTAATTTAATACAATTACCAACTCCCTATAAAGGTTAGAAACCTTATCTATCTCTATAGAGGTCTAAGGAATGGGAACAGGAAACAACTTCACCCAAATCAAGCAATCATTTGGACTAGCTTTTCTTCCTCCTTGCAGGATGACATCTGTCACTCCTAGAGCATGTAGACAAAGTTTGGATCTCAAATTCTGAACATGGCCCATGCTTTCGAATATGCATGGGTTCTAGCTCTTAGTGAGATAAAAGCCCTTGTCATCCTTTTTTTTTTTTTTTTTTTTTGCTATTTCTTATACAAGTGTTTCATTTTGACATACGGATTAAACACAGGTCAGTTTTAAATCAACATTCTCTTTTCAAGTCAATATAGCATGCTCTTTCCTTTGGTCCTATGCAGTTGTTCTTTGTTCTTTTATTAATCTTCTACCTTCTGCCTAGAATGACCTTCCATCTTCCCCCTGTGGCTAAATTCTAGTTCTCAAACTATGTGAAATATTACCCTTGTCAAGAACAGATTGACCCACTTCACTGTCTTTGAGAAACCTTGGTGTCTCTTGTGACACTGTGTTTTAAACCAGAGTCACTTATGAATGAATACTTTATGTACACACTAGCATTGTGACTTCTCATAAGCAAAGGGCTATAACTGCTCTCCTTTGGTGCCTAGCACAAGCACCAGGACTATACTGAAGTAGTTATCAGTAAGTTGGGTTGTAAGAAAATGCTTCTTTTCCTAAGGGAAACAATTTAATTGATCTGTGGCTGGGATATCAAAGCTACTGTATTTAGCTTATAGACAAATATATACCACTTTTTTTTGGGGGGGCAGGGGATAGGGAGGGGGAATAATAAAATAAATGGTGTGTGTGTGAAAGTCGCTCAGTCATGTCCGACTCTTTGTGACCCCATGGAGTATACAGTCCATGGAATTCTCTGGGCCAGACTATTGGAGTGGATAGCCTTTCCCTTCTCTAGGGGGTCTTCCCAACCCACAGATCAAACCCAGGTCTCCTACATTGCAGTTGGATTCTTTACCAAATGAGACACAAGGGAAACCCAACAAAATAAACAGTGGGTCTTTATTTATAGGATGACCATATACTTTATCCTCCAAGAGGAACACTTTCAGAAAGTAAAAGGGGTGCTATTGATAAGTGCATTTGAATAGCAGGAGTCAATAGCGACACCAAGACCACTAGTTCCCAACTTATCTATGGCAGGAACCATAGCTATGAAGAGAACTATGGGTAGAGAAACACAAGTTGCATGAGACTTTAGAAACAATTCATTTCTACTCTTCCAAAGGTTCCAGAGAGGCAGTGGATATCCCTGAAAATCAAGCACCTGATGTGCAATTCAGAGAAATGCATTTTTATACTTCTAGGCAGTCTTCAACAAAGCCATATATTGCCCTCAAGAGCACTCTAATACAGCCCTAATTATACCATTCCTCTGTTTAAAATTCTTCAACGGCTTATCATAGCCACTATATTAAATGCGTTAGGACACTCCATGAGCCAGTCTATCTTATATTTCTATCTTTATTTTCTAATTATTTCATACTTTCAGTTCCATCAAGACTATCTGACATTTGAGGACCCCAGTATACACCTGCTTCTGTGTCTCTGCTGATGCTTGTTTCTGCACCTGAAATCATCCTTCCCTCTTTTATTTCTAAAACTTGAGAAAGTTCTCTACTCATCCTTCCAAGTGGATCTGCATCACACACATATGTACATAGACTTGCAAGTTTGTCTTGCTTCAGAGTACTCTCTTTCTCTTTGATACTTCATATTATCTTGCTCACACTTCGCATATGACACTCAAGGTCTCTCCTATATTAATTATAACTATATATTTTCATTCTCCCTATGAACTGTTACTTATGGGTATAGGAACTGTTTCATATTCATTTTTATATCCTATGTACCATCTTATATGTAACTGATGCTCAGTAAATATTTATTTACACAGAGTAAGTCAGTAGTCCCTTTTATAACTTCAGTTTTTCCTCCTCAATACCACTTCTCATGAATATTGACACATTTCAACTTTATTAAAAAGTGTAAGTGAAAATTATAAAATGCTGATAGAGATAACACTTTAATAAGCCACAGGCCCCTATTTTCTTGTGCCTCCAAACTGTGTCCTGAAGAGAAGATCTGGAATAAGAATTATAGCTTAACTTTTAGGTCAACTGTTTCACCTTGACCTTTCAATCCATTCTTTTCCAGAACTAAAATCTGCTACCCTACTGATATCCTTCACAGGCAACTCTTTCCCTAAATTGGCCCTGGACAATAAGACTGTACCAGCCATCTGATTTTTGGCTCATCATATATTCAAAAGACAATTCTGAGTTCATTGAGATTTGGACAAACTTCCATTTTCAAAACAGTAAGACTTTTATGGAAATAACAAGTTAGTTTTCACTGATGTGTCTTTTGGGTGTCTGTATTCACTCTTCCTTATTTACTGATACAAAACAATTAATGTTTAAAGTAGTAATGTTTAAAACTCGATATGGGAAAAGTTTAATTTCCCACTATTACTATAAAGGAAGGATTTTTACCCATCTGCCTCTAACTCACCAGCACAGATCCTTACCAAAGCAATTATGTGCTCCTCAAAGAAAGGTTGGGACATTTGTGGTAACAGAATTCTCAACTGTCTGACCTATGTCTTTCCTTGATAAACGTAAAGTCTCATGACCTCAAATACATATTCCCTTAACATGAAAAATATAGAATCTAAATTCTGTATGTGCTTATTTTCTAAAACAATTTCAGCAAACTTTGTATTCAGAAAATATATATTATATGATGAAAGAGCAACCAATATTTTTTTGATTGTTTCAGTTAACCATCCATTCTCTGATATTTTCTACTGTCTCTCCACACCCCCCGTTGAGGATCATTGCTCTTCTAGAAAACAAACCAAACCAAATATGCTTTTACCTTATCAAGGTAAAGAACAAGTGATTTATTATCACCACTCATTTTTCCAATAGCAGTGAAGGAAAATACAATCCACAATCTGTGATCTCTTTCTCCCAGTCCCCCCTGGGCTTGAGGGCAACCAATTGTAAAACAAGTAGTGCAATCTAAGACCACAGCATGGAGTGAGGAACAGCAACCAGCCTGACACCTGAATTAAGTCTGCAGCTTCTGCTTCTTACCTCTGTGATTTTACCTGTGGTGCTAAAAATCACAGAAGTACAACACTGGAAAGTTAAAACGAATTCATGTATTCACTTCAAAGATAAAAAACCACTCCCAAGGGAAAAATCTGATTCAGTCTTTGGACATGGTATTGGGACAGGAAAGACTATTTTCCTTGCCAATATGTACCCAGAGGTCCATTAATTGGCAATGACCTGAACTTATTCAGGTCCTTGAAGGCTCATACTGCTGCTTCAGCACTTTTCTTCCCACTCTCAACCAGATTTGCATACCAGTTCTTTCTGGAAACTTTTTGGAGCAGTTACCATGAATCAGAATAGCCCTTTTTAGAGTGTACTCTCTCCTTTTTGGCATTAAAGAGAAAAAGGTTAAGTAAAAGGGACTCATTTTTACAGCTATAGCTCTCTCAGACAGAGAAGTCATTAACCTCGATTTGTAAAATGAGGGGATTCAATGTATGAGCCTTGAAGTCTTGAATGTTGTAACCCAAAGTACTTTTTCATCTTCATACACAAGCCCAGATAGGGATTTTTAAATAAAATACCATCTTTCTAGGAGGAGTTTAAAAGTTTGCAAAGTCTCTCTCTGTGTCTTTCTCTCTCTCACACACACACTTACACACATTGGACCGAGGGTTTTTGGTAAGAAAACGGAACTCCAACTTAATCTGTGAAGAATTTCCTTTCTCTGGCGCCTCGCTCTCCAAGCTTTAGACCAGTTCTGGAGGCTGTGTCATTCCACCCTGGCGCACTGGAAAGGTACTTGCTCGAGGCCTCTTCATTGTAACCCAAGGGTGGAACCTTAAGCCAAGCCTGTTATATCCAACTTGCTTTCCCCTCCCTTCCGGACCCTTTCCTGTTCAATAACAGCTTCCCCAAATTCCTCTCTGCTTGAGGGCAAAGAACTGGAAAGTTAGGGGAAAGAGGAGGAACATCTTGCTTATATTGTTATTAAGTTACCAATCCAAGGAAGTTGCTGGCAAGTTAAACGGAAACATTATTTGAAGTCAGAGAAAGGGTTGCTATTTTCAAATAATTTTCACTCTCACGGGAAGTGGCATGCCTTTTTAGTCTTAATCTAACAATTTAAAAACAATTCTTATATGATAATCATAAATGCTGATTCTGTATTGATGGTTATTCATGAATGTTATCAGAAGGTGAATGCTAAGACGTTATAAATGTGGAATGAAATTTCTACATTCTCAGGGCCATGTGGTCCCAGGCGTTTCATATACCTCCTTGTAGAACTGCGTTTCTACAAAGGGCTAGTTATTCAACCCTATGCAGAAAAGAAAGCTGTTCTTAAGCAATAGAATGGAAATGAAGCCATGGAGATAACACACATTATACACACTAGTGGAAGGATATAAAAATCACGACAAAATACAGGAAAAGACGCAGGACAGTAGAGAAATGCCGCCATTTTTTTTCCATCGGTAACTTCTGTGTTTATTAGCAGCATTTCAAAAGAAAACAGACAGTTGCTGCCTCTTGGATCTGACCACACATCCCCTGAAGTTTTGAAAAATGCAGACTTGTGTAAAGGTATTTTCTTTCACCGTGAGGACGCCATACTCTCACATACAGCGTGACTCCTTTACCTCCATAAAAGGCAGTCATTCGTACAAATAGTTTCTCATCATAGTATTCATGCAGTTTTTTTTCTTCTTTTATGAGAAATAATCAGTTCTTTCCATTTTACATCAACTTTATACTTTTCTTAGAGATACTTCAAAGTCAACTTTTGTTTCTAACCTTTTTTATTTACACACACAGGAATCCTAACCTGATTATAAATGCGCGCCAAATTTTTCACGAACACAAAGTCAGATTTGATATGACTGACAGATTTTTTCTTTTTTTTTTTCATGATCAAAACAGGACAACATTGGATCAAATAGAAACAAGATAATCATAAGTGTTAGTTCCATTTTTTGTAATCGCTTAGTAACATTTTAAGCTGACTTTCAATATTAAAGCAAAACAAGAAACTCAAGTTTCTCCACCGAGGACAAGCAAGCCTACTTGAATGTTTTAAAGGAAAATAGGCACTTCCTTTTCCTTCTTTAGATAACTCGATATTTCCCCTGCTATATTTACACAGTTCAGGTGTCTAGACAATAGCATGGTCAATATGAAGCACTGGCCCGGCTTTGTTGCCCAGTGTGGAGGCTTCCCTGTGCCTTCTGCCCAGAGTACTATGCATTTGCTCTGATTTTTAAGGAGCTCTATTTGAATACTCCAGTCTACTTTTCTAAGCATTCACCTGCAAGCATTTTTATCCAAAACACTGAACTCACTCTCTTCACACTGCACTCCCCCCGCCTCCCCAGTCTGATTAGTGTCAACACAGCTGCCCTATTCTGAGGAATGTAAACTAATATTGTTGTTAGACCTCCCTCAACCTTAAGAAACTTCCTCAAAGCCTTATAGTCTCTTCAGGATTCTTTTAATTCAGAGATTTAAATCCCTGAGACAAATGTGTTGAAGACAGTTCAGGGTGGCAAACATTAATTCCTTAAATAAAATCCCATGTGCTAGAGTATACATTTACATGTATGCATACATAAATATTTAATAATGCATCATTCCATAATAACTCATTATACAGTGAAAGTTGAAGTCAAATCACCAGACAATAGGGACATGAGTGAAGTCCCCTCAGGATTTAGGTGGGTCTCTGGATTGACAGACTTCAAAACGGAGATGGCTTAAAAAAAAAAAAAAAACTCAACTGATTACTTAAAAAAAAAAAAACACACTTCATTTGCTTTTAGGATGAAGTCTGGAGATAAAACTGAGAACTTAACTGAGTTGAGACACAATCAACAAATTTGTCTTACTGCTAAGTGAAAACCCAACGGAGGAGTCATTTCAGTGAGTCTGGCAGAATATGATCTGCTCTCTCAGTCTGTTCTCATACAAAGTGATTTTCTAAACTCCTGAATATTGAGCTTCTTCAAATACATAACATCTCCCCAGAAATTTTTCTTCTCCCTTTTCTCCTACTGTTTGTTTCATCTTTTACTTTTAAAACACTCTTACAGTCACCACAGAAAACATTAACCAAGAAAAAGAGATTCCTATACACAGTTTGCAAAAACATTACATTGGGTGACCAAGAACCACAAATATGTAAGCCTTTATTTTAAAAAAAGAATAAAAATAGCATCTCTAAATGGAGTGCTAAAATCTAAAAGCCTTACCTCACTAAATTGAGTCTGGGCATTGTTTTCCAGGTACAACATGTTAGCTGTAAGATTGATCAATGCCGCTGTCCTCTCTTCTGGCTCCAGGATTTTGTCAACCCCCCCACCCCCTCTGAGACCCTTACAGTAGAAATCTACTAGGAAGATAACAGAACTCAAGTCCTTCTCTCTCTTTCTCTCTCTGTACATAATTTTAGGTTCCCTCATATATACCCAACTATAGGCATGAGGGGGCGGGACTCTTCTCTTTACCTGTCCAATCCATCAACTTCCACCTGGACTCCTCCACTCCAATGGAGTGAGGCCTCTCCCATCTCATTAAGTAGTTAGAATTCCTTATCACCAATCTTTAAAAGAAAAGGAAAGAAAGAGAGAGAGAGAGAAAAAAGAACACTGGAGAGAGACAGGTAAAACTTTCCCTTGTCCCTTTCATAAGAAAACACACTCTTTCCTGAAAACAAAATCTCCCCAAACAAACCACAGATCGTACCACCACCAGGACTTAAAGAAGGCACTTCAGAAAGTTATTTTACACTTTGCAATGAAAAGTAAAGCTTCAGGAAAAGCTTTCAGAAGTTGTTTTTTTTCTTGTTGTTGTTGTTTGTTTTTTTTTTTTGGTTTGTTTTGGGTTTTAAAACCTAGATGTGGATTTTCAAGAATGATTACACAGTTAGAAATTTGGGGAAACTACCCAAATCAATGCATATATATACTTAATATAAAAATTTAAAAATCCACTGCCTGATAGGTGAAGGATTTCCCACTTCTCCCTAGAGAAATACCAGTGGTTTCAAACGAATCTATGCCAACATAAGCCACTTGATTGTTCAGAGCATGTTTCAATAACAATTTAAATCATTGGCCCCGTTAACTTGTAAAAACAAACATCCATATTATGTACAGGAAATAGAAAAGCTGGGGAAAGTGCCCATTTTTTTTAAAGCCATTAAAAAATTCTTTTCTTCTATCATTATTCTTGAAATATAGAATCAGTATGATAGCTTATCTCTTTGAATATTTATTTTCTCTACCATACCTAGTTTTTATTAATGCTCAAAGATAGTAATTTTATAAACAGATAATTAACTACTATTAACAAGAATAAATCTTCAGGTCTGAAAGACAAGTCAGATTTTGCCTTAAAAATATATTTACTTAAACACACAACATTCATGTAGAATTAGGTTTTGCTCGCTATGGATTCAGTGAAGATGAAATGCATCCTGATGGCTACTGTGGGATCCACTAACATATGCTCATTGCTGTGGAGTATAATTTAGTTAGACTTATATCTAAACATCACTTCTCACCTCACACTCGGGAATCCAAATTACCTCTTTCCTGCCTAAAAGTCACAACTGGACAAGATATCTGTAAGTGAATATTTAGATTACTTCCAAAATTTAGAAGGAGATTAGAAGAAAACTAGAAACCAGAATAGATTAGCATATAAACCTTTAAAATACCCTGTGCAAATGCATTCATGACCTTGGAGTTGCCTCCCCTTTACTTCACTTTTTGCCTCCATAAAATGCATGCACATAAAGGATAATATGATCATGAGGTGATATTTATCTTAAGCCCCTAAGTTATTGGTAAGATGTTCACATTTTGCAAAAAAATTTTAGTAATACCATTTTGTTTCAACTGTGTAAGGATATGACAACACTAATTCTACAAATTTATATCAGACAAAATGTTGATTTCTTCACTGAAATACAGGGAAGGTTATCTCTTACTATCTGTAATTAACCAAAGAAGCACTGGCTACAAGACAAAAACAAAAACCAAAAGAAAAAAAAAAAAAAGAAATGACTTGCAAAATGCAATTCATTATTTATACTATATATTTAAATTATACACCCTCTGACAGCTTCCAGGTCAGCAGTAGAAAGCAGATAGTTGTTTCCTGAAAACTGTGCTCTATTCCAGTGGTTCAAAAACTTGGATGATTCTGAGAATCATCCAGGGTGCTTTTTAAAAACAGAGTTCTTGCCTGATCCCAGATCTTTATAGCCTAGTAGGAAGTTCTGTATGAAGTAAGTTTGGAAATTAATCTGGAGTAAATGCATTAGCACAATTGCCAAGAAAATCATTATTGGATTCTTTTTTACATGAATAGGGTAAGTGTAAGCATTTGAACCCCTAAATCTAGGGTTCACAATATTGGATGCTGATGATATTCAACCAAATGTAAACAAATTTCATCTTGCGCAAAGTCAAAAGCTTCCCGGCAGTGTTTGATGGATGAAAAAGATCAAATTCCTTCTCTCTACCACCTTAGCCTTCAGCGTATGCTGGTGAAACTATGATCTCTATCTAAAGTATCTACCAAATCTAAAACGTGTATATTTTACATATAAGATACAAGAAATCTGCTAAGGCTCCGTGTGTGGTTTGGGTACTTGAGGGGAAGGAGCACTGGACTAGGGGTTAAAGGAGTATGTATGAGATACAAGAACCATTTCCAACTCTGTGCCCTTGGGGCAGGT
Source organism: Aepyceros melampus (assembly GCA_006408695.1). Lineage (NCBI taxonomy): Eukaryota > Metazoa > Chordata > Mammalia > Artiodactyla > Bovidae > Aepyceros > Aepyceros melampus. Next base: position 350,464 of record SJXQ01012233.1, read on the forward strand.
TACTTAACCACTCTGGATTCACGTTCCTCATTTGTGAAATGAGAGGCAGAACTAAATGATTTCTAAAAACCATTATAAAGATAAGAGTCTTTGTCCAGAATTTGTGGAAGTGATTTAAAGGATTATTCACATTTCTCATATTTTACTGGGGTATTTGTACCTCAGTTTGCTCATCTTCAAACTGTACAATGAAGCAGTTGAGTTACACAGGTACTAAGATGCTTAAATGACATAAAGAAAAAGTCACAATGTATTGAGGGGAAAATTCATGGTTTTTGCTTCAGGGTATAATAGCTCCTGGGCTTCCTTGGTGGCTCAGATGGTAAATAACCTGCCTGCAATGCAGAAGATGCGGGTTCAATCCCTGGGTTGGGAAGATCTCCTGGAGAAGGCCATGGCTACCCACTCCAGTATTCTTGCCTGGAGAATTCCATGGACAGAGGAGCCTGGTGAGCCATAGACCACGGGTTGCAGAGTCAGACACGACTGACCAATTAACACACTTCATAGTAGCTACCAATCCATTAAATTTGAATTTAGCACACACGTTTCCTTAAAAGAGTGAATGAAAGTACCTCTGATTACATTTGATTTCAGAATTAGTGTGAATACTTGATGTAAACATCACACATTTATTTAAGCAGAAGGTTACAGAGAAGCAACCATTTTCTGTATTCATCATGCAGCAATGTTTACCTTTGACCTCAAAGGTTTATTAATGTGCATGAATTTTCCTTATAACCTAGTGATGTAGGTAAATATTATTATCACCATTGTGCAGAAAAATAAATAAACTCAAAGATTTTAAGTAGGTTTCCTAAGTCTTCAGGAGTCAGAACAACTTTATTTAACTTTCCTTACAGGTCACAATTTCTCATTCTCAGCAGTTCCCTTGAATTCCTCACAGATTCATGGCCTCAGACTCAGGGCTCAGCACTATCTCTTGAATGAAAATGTCACTGCTATAAATCTAGTACATTGGTAGCAGAAGTCATTCAAGATGTATGATTAACACACATGCTTTCTTGAAAGAGGTGTGTTATATTTTTGTTGAATATCCTTCTTTACAGATATTCATGCAAGAACTCTTTATATGTAAAAATATTAACCTTATAATAATTGCAGCAAATAAATTTCTGCTATGTGCCTGGCTGTGTATGTGTTCTGGTGTTTCAAACTCATATATGGATTTATGGTTTGTTCTTTGGTGTAGAAGATTTCTATTTTCCATAACTAAATTCATCATTTTTCTGTTATGATTTGTTACTTTTCAAAGAGAGTTTGAAAGGTCTTTGCCAGTCAAACATTATAAAATCCTTTGGCCTTATTATAGTTTCATATTATTATGGGGCTTTAATTTTTCATATTCAAATCATTTAATGCTCTAGAATTTTTATTGAATTTGTATTATGAGAAATAAGTGAAGATTCACTCCTCCCTCCAAATATATAACTTATTTCATCATTTTATTGAATAATTTTTGTCTCTAATTTGACATGCAATTTTTATAACATATCAAATGTCAATGGCTCCATTTACACCTCTAATGAGAAAGTTAAGCAAGTACATAAATGCTTAGTACACATAAAAATGGCACAAAGTGAAGAGGAACTAAAAAGCCTCTTGATGAAAGTGAAAGAGGAGAGTGAAGAAGTTGCCTTAAAGCTCAACATTCAGAAAACTAAGATCATGGCATCCAGTCCCACCACTTCATGAGAAATAGATGGGGAAAGAGTGGAAACAGTGTCAGAGTTTATATTTTGGGGCTTCAAAATCACTGCAGATGGTGATTGCAGCCATGAAATTAAAAGACACTTACTCTTTGGAAGGAAACTTATGACCAACCTAGATAGCATATTCCAAAGCAGGGACATTACTTTGCCAAGTCAAGGCTATGGTTTTTCCAGTAGTCAGGTATGGATGTGAGAGTTGGACTGTGAAGAAAGCTGAGCACCAAAGAATTGATGCTCTTGAACTGTGGTGTTGGAGAAGACTCTTAAGAGTTCCTTGGACTGCAAGGAGATCCAACTAGTCCATTCTAAAGGAAATCAGTCCTGGGTGTTCTCTGGAAGGAATGATGTTAAAGCTGAAACTCCAGTACTTTGGCCACCTCATGCGAAGAGTTGACTCATTGGAAAAGACTCTGATGCTGGGAGGGATTAGGGGCAGGAGCAGAAGGTGAACACAGAGGATGAGATGGTTGGGTGGCATTACTGACTTGATGGACATGAGTTTGAGTGAACTCCAAGAGATGGTGATGGACAGGGAGGCCTAGCGTGCTGCAATTCATGGGGCTGCAAATAGACATGACTGAGCGACTGAAATGAAATGAAATTAAATGAACACATAAAATACTAGTTGAATTTCTTAATCCATATTATGTAAGGTTGGGTAGGGAACGGCATGGCCTCTATAAAGTTCTAGAAAGTAAAAAGTGAAAGTAATTTAGTCTCTCAGATCTATGTCTGCCCCCTATGGCTTGAGGTAAGTAGAGAAAATAAGGAAATATTTAGGTTTCATGCAGTCATAAAAATGGAGCTAAAAGTTTTAGTGGGTTCCCCTCATGAAGCTTTAGGTCTATTGAATTGAGAAAACATAAAAGTTAGAAGAGGCTTCATTGTATCTGGTAGGATTAGGTAGTCAGTTATTAAAAAAAGAGACTGGTGACTTGCTTTTATATTAGCATTTGAAATTCCAAGAAAGAACATGTGCCTGACTAGAAATGTATCAACCTTCTATGGTTTAACCAAAAATTTAACCATATCTATCAATGTCTCCACATTCTCTCCTCCCTACAGAGGGCCCTCACTATCATTTTTATCTTTCCTATAGCATATTCAAAAGCAGAGACATTACTTTGCCGACTAAGGTCCATCTAGTCAAGGCTATGGTTTTTCCAGTGGTCATGTATGGATGTGAGAGTTGGACTGTGAAGAAGGGTGAGTGCCGAAGAATTGATGGTTTTGAACTGTGGTGTTGGAGAAGACTCTTGAGAGTCCCTTGGACTGCAAGGAGATCCAACCAGTCCATTCTGAAGGAGATCAGCCATGGGATTTCTTTGGAAGGAATGATGCTAAAGCTGAAACTTCAGTACTTTGGCCATTCATTGGAAGAGTTGACTCTGGAAAATACTCTGATGCTGGGAGGGATTGGAGGCAGGAGGAGAAGGGGACAACTGAGGATGAGATGGCTGGATGGCATCACTGACTCGATGGACGTGAATCTGAGTGAACTCCAGGAGATGGTGATGGATAGGGAGGCCCAGTGTGCTGTGATTCATGGGGTCACAAAGAGTCAGACACGACTGAGCGACTGAACTGAACTCAACTCAACTCAAAGAACAACTATGATTGTGTTATTCCTCAGGATGCATCATTGACAGTGGAATAAGCTGTTTTCATAGGCACTCAAAATCCTTCTTCACAGGTTGATTTCAAGCTGCTCTCTCAGCTTCATATTCCTATATTCCACTCTGCTTGCTGCATGCTAGCCCCAGCTGAACATTTTGCCCCTCTGCTTAACCTGGTCCCTCAGTTTGGAATGCCTTCGTCCCATTTACTTGTAAATGAAAACACTTTCAAATTCCTTAAAGAAACTGAGTTCTCCAATTTCCTAGTTGAAGTTCAATCTTTTCTTATTTTATGTGAATGTATAGTTTACAATGCAAAAAATTGTTTACTTGTCAACTCCCCTATGAAGCTATGAACATTTGAGGTCAGAGTACATTTCAGTTCATCATATCACATTTAGTGTCTAAAAGCTTGATGAATATAAGTTCAATCGAACAATTTAACTCTAGAAAAAAACTAGAAATTTGAAAAGGAATTATTTACCCAAAGTATTTATTATGACATGAATGCATTTCCTATAGGAATCAATGCATAGCACCTAATTACAATAGGAGAGAGAGAAAAATGATGCTTTCAACTCAAGGACTGTTTCTCAAAACTTCAATAATTATTTGTCAAGAAGGAAAATTGTCATCATGATAAACCTACAACAGTCAAAAAATATTGAGATTTTATAGAGCATGAATGAAAGCTAAGAAATGTTGGGACTTTCCAAGCTGCTCCAGAATAAAATCAATGAGATCATTTTAATACCAGCCACCATAAAGTCAAAGGATGATCAGCAGGACACACTAACTTTCACAGCTCTAATTTTTCCCAAGTTAAGTGATTTTCTTCCTTTCCTGCTCCAGACAGGTAAGAATGAGCCTTGGAGAAGCTACTGAAAGCACTAAATCAATTTACCAAATCAGTTTTCTCTGAAGGCTAAAGCTAAATTCCAAACCAAGCGAAAAGGTCACCTCCATTTTAGAGTCACTAGTGAAACTCTGAAAGATAAGCAACACTTATAGGCACAGAGGAGAAAATAAACTCTGTCCTATATCTTAAAGATATATTTCTTTATTTTTGTAAACCTTCAAGTAGAAGGTAAAATGGTAGACAACATTTAGTTTCTCTCTTTGTATATTTTGTGGGTCAGGTATTTTCCAGAGCACTTTATATATATATCAAAATTCAATTACTGTTCATAAAAACTTATGATGTATGTACTGTTATTATTTTTCTCTTACAGAGGAAGATGAAGACAGTGGTAGCAGTGGTTTATCACTAAGTCCTGTCTGACTCTTATAACCCCTGGACTGTAGCCTGCCAGGCTCCTCTCTCCATGGGATTCTCCAGGCAAGAATATTGGAGTAGGTTGCCATTTCCTTCTCCAGGGGATGCTCCCAACCCAAGAATCAAACCTGGGTCTCCTGCATTGCAGGCAGACTCTTTAGTGACTGGCTTATGATGTAAGCCCTGAAGACATTGATATATAAAGAAATACTAAATGGTGAAATCAAGATCTGAAAGGATTCAAAACAGTCCAAGGAAATAGGTATCCATATGCAAAAGAATATGGCTTCCCTTGTAGCTCAGTTGGTAAAGAATCTGCCTGCAATTCAGGAGACCAGGGTTTGGTTCCTGGGTTGAGAAGATCCTCTGGAGAAGGAAATGGCAACCCACTCCAGTATTCTTGCCTGGAGAAACTCATGGACAGAGGAGCCTGGCAAGGTACAGTCCATGGGGTCACAAGAGTCAGACACAACTTAGCGACTAAACCACCATGTGCAAAATGATAAGATCATCTTCATATAATCTTTAATTTGCATTTAAAAATTTTAGATTATAAAAATAGTGTGATATTTTGAGCCCAAAACTGAAAAACAAAAATAAAAAATAAATGTTATCATAATTATTGTTAAAAGTTTCCTTTGTCTTTTTCTTATGTTTATGCATATATTCTGTCTGCAAAACTAGATTACCTTATATATATATATATAGACATAAGTTATTTTTATATTATAAGCTTTTTCCCATGTTGCTGCTGCTGCTGCTGCTGTTGCTAAGTCGCTTCAGTCGTGTCCGACTCTGTGCGACCCCAGAGATGGCAGCCCACCAGGCTCCCCCGTCCCTGGGATTCTCCAGGCAAGAACACTGGAGTGGGTTGCCATTTCCTTCTCCAAAGCATGAAAGTGAAAAGTGAAAGTGATATGTATAGAATCAAGTTATTTTCCAAAGAGCTGAATCAAATTGTATGAGGTTAAGAACCACAGTATTAGAGTCATCTTTTCCAACTTTATAAAGAAAAAAATATTTTCTTGTTTTAATATGAATCCCCTTGGTTGTGAGAAAAATTAAATGTATTTCAATATGTTTATTAGCCCTATGAGTTTATTCTTTACATGATCGGTTAATGTCCTTTGCTTTCCCCTCTAATCTCTACCTCATTGAAACAGTAATGCTTTCTTTATTAATAAACATATTTTATTTTTTGACATATTTGTCATATATTTTTCAAGCTTCTTTGCTTTTTAGTATTACATGTATTAAAATAGAAACTTTGATTATTTTATTACATAAATATGAATTATTAGCCATTTATCCCAGAACCTAGAGATAACCACTGCCAAAATTTTGGTATTTTCTTTTCCATGTAACTCTGTGTGCTTTACAAACTAAACATATGGTAGTATATATTAAAGATATATTTTACTAAAAATGTATGTGTGTGCATGCTAAGTCACTTCAGTCATGTCTGATTCTTTGTGACCCTATGGACTGTAGCCTGCCAGGCTCCTCTGTCCATGGAACACTCCAGGTAAGAATACTGGAGTGTGTTGCCATGCCTCCTCCAGGGGATCTTCCCAACCTAGGGATCAAACCCTCATCTCCTATGTCTCTTGCATTGGTTCCACCTGGGGAGCTCCTAAAACTGTATATGTGTGTCTATATAAATATATGCATATAATTATTTTAAAATTCACCTGTTAATATGATTGCATACTCAGGTCATAACTCAGGTATTTTAATTAAACCCTATATTTTTAAATTGCCATATAGTCGTATTGAATTAATTTAGCCATCTCCCATTAATGGGGTATTTAATCTGTTTCTATTTTTCATTAACACTATTTCCCAGGTGGCACAGTGGTAAAGAATCCACCTGCCAATACAGGAGGCACAAGAGATGTGGGTTCAATCCCTGGGTCTGGAAGTTCCCCTAGAGGAGGAAATAGCAACCCACTCCAATCTTCTTGCCTGGAAAATTCCATGGACAGAAGAGCCAGCTAGGCTACAGTCCATGGGGTTACACAGAGTCGAACATACTGAGAGCACATACACACACATAATTTTAAAGCAAACACTTATTATGCTATTAATTAAAATATATTATTAGAAGTTATTATACTAATGATTAGAAGTTATTATTATGCATTATTTGGTTAAGAGATATTTAAATATTTTAAAGCCCAGTAGATACTACTAAATTGTTTTCCAGATACTATACCAATTTCTGTTTAGATCATCAACATAGAAAAGAGCTTACCCTGCCACAACTAAGCAGCTACAAATATTTTAAATATTTTTAATATTTCAGAGTAAAAAAGCACAAACAAAATTAACTTCCTCCTACTATCATTATACATTATTTATTAAAATGAACATAATTAATCTCCATCCATGAATTGGTCTCCTTTGAAAAATACAACTATTTTGAATCATACCAACTTGTGTTTGAATACTGCTGTGTTTACTTATTTTCTTTGAATCTTTATCTATAAAATCAAAATACCATCCTATATTATAACATTTAACTTCCTAACTAACCCTAGAGCAGTGATTAACTTAACATAGTTCTAAATGGGTTTCAGTACCCTTTTATCCTTTTGGACTTGACTTCCTGGTGGCTCAGATGGTAACGAATCTGCCGGCAATGCAGGAAACCTGAGTTTGATCGCTGGGTTGGGAAGATCCTGTGGAGAAGGGAATGGCAACCCACTGCAGTAGTCTTGCCTGGAGAATTATGAACAGAGGAGCCTGGTAGGCTACAGTCCATGGGGTCTCAAGACGTCTGCCAGGACTAAGCAACACTTTCTACTTTCCTTTCTTTTATCTTTTTACTTATTCATATCTGTAGTTCTGGACATGCTACTAAATACCTGCTAAAAGTTCTTGCTTTTTAAGCACTAGATTTTCTAGCATTTCAAGGGATAATCTGATTAAAACTATATTTTATTCCTTTCTATTTATTGCCATTCCCTCCAAATGGCTGTTGCTGAAGTAAGTGAAGACAATACAGTCAATGCCAACTTGGAAGAATGGAAACAATGCTGGAATCAACAGCAGAAATCTGTGGTCCACATCTCCACTCCAATTTTGAGTTTGTTTGTTTGTTATTTTAATTAACGGGTGAATAATCAACAAATACTCACTCAAACTAATTGCATAATACATCACCATTCCTTTTTTTCATACTGGAATATATTTCAATATGATACCAGCTTTTAAGTAATTTACCCTACCTGATAAACCATAGGGAAACCAATCCATCATATCTTTTAGGATCCTGCATAAAAGGATATTGTCCCAAGAGTCAGAGACTTTGGATTAAGTTCTGACTCTGCCAGGAAATTGATTATATTACTTGAAGCAGGACATTCTTCTATCCATCATGAAGTTTTTCAATCTGTTAATTAGGCATAGATTTATTATATATGTGTATCCTACACTACTGTGATTCTAGTCTCCTTGGTGTTCATGTTTTCTGTTTAACCACAGTCTGAATTTCAATACTGATGGAGACAGACAACTTTGCCATCAACCTTATATCTCATATCTTTTGCTTGTGTTATTTCCTTTTTAAAGAGATGGTGAAAGCAGTTGATTTCATAGACTAGTTGATTTCAACCAAGCTTTCAGTCTTACTATCAAGCTGGAGATTTTAGGCTTCACTTTTAGTTCCTCTTTTTTTTTTTCTCTCCTCAGCAGGAATATAGGTTGGGCAGGGGATATCTCATTCTTCCTGGAGGCTGTATTTTGAGGCAACTCAGCTTTCTTTCTTACGTAAATCCTTTCCACCCTTTTCTGGGAGGAAAAAAAAAAAATCCCAGGCCAAATAAAAAGGGGGTGTGTTAACTTTGGAGTCCTGGATGGACCCCAGGAAAATAATCATAGTTTGTCTCTTTTAATTTAGACTCTCAGAAAAAGCGAGTTCTAATGTCGTTTTCTGGTTTCAATTCACTGATCTGCACTCCTCTTTAGTCATAGGAAATGTCTCCCCTGGTTAAACACAGTGCAGTGTGAGGCAACAGAATGAAGTCATCGGCTTGTTACTTTGGGAAGACTTCCATGATTCCATCTGTGAATCTACCGCACCCCATACACACACCTGAGGTGCACAGTACCTCTGCATCAGGGACCATGGGAATTTAACTGAGCCGTTCTTGGAGCTCTGTTTTCACTCATCCTCTCTGCGGCACTGTTCATATTTGCACTACATCTAGATCCTATGTGCGAGAAAGAGGTATACATAAATATGGTGTGTGTGTATACATATACATGCATTTTTAAAAGTTCTACTTTACGTCCCTGTAATGCACGATGTGATCCTGAAGTAGTTATCTAGCCTCTCTGTTTCTCTACCTCCTACAAGTACCACAAAGGGCTGGCCGATTCCTATGAGATTTCTAAAGTCCTGTCTCAGCCCAAAAGTCTCAGATTCTCCATACACTTTTTTAGCTGAATTAAAGATTCTTTAAATCCTAAAGTGCTTTACAATTTTCAAGAGTTTCACACACATGATTTCATATATTCCCATAATAATCTCTTTTTTCCCCCTCACTCCTAACTGCCCCTCTCTTCCTACCCACCGGTAGCCTTTAGTTTGTTCTCTGTTGTTTGTGAGTCTGTTTCGTTTTTGTTTTATTCACTAGTTTGTTGTAATTTTTAGATTCTACATGCAGTGTTTGTCTTTCTCTGACTTATCTTACTTACTATAATGCCCTCCAAGTCCACCATGTTGTTGCAAATGGCAAGATCTTTATATTTTTGACTAAGTAATATTCCACTGTGTGTGTGTGTGTGTGTGTGTATCACATCTTCCTTATCCATTCATCTGTCAATGTAATCCCTATCAAAATACCAATGGTATTTTCCCCGGAAGTAGGGAAAACAATTTTAAATTCATATGGCAACACAAAAGACCCCAAATATCCAAAACAATCCTGAGAAAAAAGAAAAGAACTAGAGGAATAATGTTTTTCCTGACTTCAGGCTAAACTACAAAACTGTAGTAATCAAAACTGTATGGTACTTGTATAAAAACAGATGTATAGATCGATAGAACAGGATAGAGACCAGAATAAAGCCACACTCTTATGGTTTTCATATATTTTAAGGGACACTAACTATATTGCTACCATGTAACTATTGTGATCATTTTGGGGGGTAGAAAAATGCCACATGAAACAAGGAACACTACATTTGAAATATAAGTCAAAATTATCAGGAAAAAAGAAAGACCGAGGCCCTAACTAGACCCAGCATAACTGATGTCCTTACTACCTCCAGCAGAAAGGTCAAAGTAATTTAGGACTGACAAACTGTTTTTTTTTTTTTTCCAGAACTGGGAAAGCAGCATGTACTGCTTGCTGTCTCAGACACAGCTGTCACCAGGCTGCTGTAATCTTCAGTCTGTGACTACAGGCCATGGGAGTAAAAGTATCACTCTAAGTATGGAGTACAGGGAGCCTTGGTCCAAAAAAATAATAATAACAACGAGGACATAAAAGTAAGTGGCTTCCTGGTGTAATTTTTGTTCCAGGATCTCTGAGTACAGACAAAAGTAAAGCTTACGTGGAATTAGTAGCCTCATAAGTAAAGTTTGGAGATAAACCCTGGGGACTGTTTATTGAAAAGGAAAACCAAATCCAACATCAACAGTATATACATGACAATGTGGCAGTATGGACCAGTTCTAGATTTAAAGTCTACAGGACTATCTTTATTTTAAAAATGTCTTATGAATGGACAAAGAAGAATGCAGAAGTTTGGGGGCTTTATAACAAGAGCCTTTAGGATGTGAATTATACAGTGAAGTTTAAAAGCAAATAGATCTTATATTTCCCAATACTGCGGTTTTGTATATTCTGGTTCTTCCATTCTCTCAGACAGGTAAATACAAGCGTATTCTTCAATGCCCATATTAGGTGTTTCTTCTATTTCACTCAACACTTGAGTATCTGCTATACACTCAGCATGGTGCTTGAAGCACTCTTGGATCATTTTTGTCTTTTCTAAGCAGCCAGTTACTTTTGCCTCTTAATTTTCCCCCAGTTTTATGGATACCTATATGATTATAGATGTCATCTCATTTATTTTTAATTCTGCTTTCATGAGTCCCACACTAAAGTAGAGGACAAGGGTGATGCCTATTTAGTTTTGCACTGCCTTCACCTTTGGAAGTATGCAGAATAGGCACTCAAACTCTGTTTATCAGATGACTATTCTGGTTTGATCCATCAGACACATCTGCAAAGCAGGCTTGTTCTTATTACTCCCACTCCTTAGATAAGGCAATCAGGTTATAGAGGGGTTAAATGCTGTATTCAAATTCACATATAAACTATTCTTAAGGCTTCATATGGTCTTGTGCCATACAAGTTGCCTGTCACAGAAGAGATTACCCTGTCACACACATGCCTTAACAATGGGGATGAATTCAGCCTCAGAGAAAATCAATTTGTTTGCACGCTAGGCAGGAAAAATGAATGGCCATGTTGCTACAAATGACTCCCAAAGATATTCTTTCTCCTTCAGCAGCTTCTCCCCCTTCATGTTGATCTCCTATGCTTCTTACTGTTACAGACACAACGAACGGACTTAATTCCAGCTTCCTAAGCCTGATTCACAGCTCGATTAAAAAGTGGTGCAACTGAGTAGGTGTGTTTCTGTGACCTGAGTGGTTAAGCCAGATCTTCTGGTCTTGGAGGCCACTGGTTTGATTTTGTAAGAAAACATTATCTGCATCGATCATTAACCGGACAATTCTGCAACTGTTGTCTCAAAGAGATTAAAAAAAAAAAAAAAAACAGACTCAAGAGGAGAGTTGCATCCAAAAACTCTAGGTAATTTCCAACAGCAACTAATAATGACTTTAGGATTCAGCTACATGTTGCTTAAAAGTAAAGGGAAATTCAGTATTATGGCTTCCTAATAATAAAGAAATCATTTCTTCAAATGAAATCCAGTGCACAGATTATGTTCAAATTACAGGGAAAAACAAGTACCAAAGTCAGATTTCATTATATATAATCTGAACACACATACACACACACAGACACACACACACATACAGACAGACAGACACACACACACACACACACACACACACACGCTTTATGGAGCAGATGGGAGCAGCTGCCCCTAAATTGAGTATTACTTGTAACTCATTTGCTCCATGAATGAAATGGGTATACACTATTCCTATCTTAATCAACATCTTATGCTCTCTTTTTAAATTATACCTTTTTCTGCATGAGGTTTTATAATTCAGATGTATTCTCTGCAAGGTAAGGAGTTTAAGAAACAGTGTCAAATGGCTTGAGTCAATGACAGTATAAGTGGTGTGTCCTAAATCTGTAAGATTATGACCCAACCAGGATATTGATACTTCAGACTGAGCAATTTATACAGCTTCTTTCCTCCCAAAGCATTCCTCAAATGGTCCATATTCTTACAATTTTTAATCAGCAATCATCATATATTTTAGCCATGGTCAGTGGTTAGAAAACTACTTCAGTCAGTTAGTTCAGTACCTTCATGTCTGACTCTTTGCAACCCCATGGACTGCCGCATGCCAGGCTTGCCTGTCCATCACCAACTCCTGGAGCTTGCTCAAACTCATGTCCATCAAGTCGGTGATGCCATACAACCATCTCATCCTCTGTCATCCCCTTGTCCTCCTGCCTAAGTTTCACCTACATAAACTAAAACTCATGCATGGTCTTCAACTATCAGATCGCCTCCCTCTTTGATCACCACTGTTAGTCTAGAGAGGAAGAGGTCAAACATGCATGTTGGTATACCGTACTGGGAAAAGGTTAGATTTCAGTTTTACTTCTCCCTGCCTAAGCAGGTGATCTAGTTGATTTGATATTATCTTACAGTGAAATAACAGATCTATTTGAGGTACACTAATACTGTTAAGGGATTGTAAGGAATAGCTGAGATCATCATTTGGCAAACATATTAATTCTTTCACACACACACCCCCCCACACACCTGCACATATGCACTTATCACTTGTAACATTAACTGAATCCTTTATTGTACCGGTTCTTACAATAAGACTCAAAGAAGAATAAGACATCTGTCCTCAGACTTCCTGATCCAGTGAAAGAGACATATGTAAAAGAAAAAATATATATATATATATTTACATTATCAGGATGAAAATAATAGCAAGTGTAAGTTACAAGTAGTAGTTTTATGTAAACACAGGAGGAGTGATTAATTTTCCATGAGAAGAGTCCATGTTGAGTCTTTAAGGCTGAGAAGGATTTGGGAGGAAGAGGAAAAAGACATTCCTGAATGAAAAAAATATCATGGGTCAAAAGACAAAGACATGAAATTATGGATTCAAAGGAATAAAATGAGTTAGGTGAGGGGCGTGGATATGGGAGATGGAAGGTGGAGTAAGAGAGATAGGCTGGAATAAGATTGTGGTTCAGTTCAGTTCAGTCGCTCAGTTGTGTCCGACTCTTTGCGACCCCATGAATCGCAGCACGCCAGGCTTCCCTGTCCATCACCAACTCCCGGAGTTCACTCAGACTCACGTCCATCGAGTCCGTGATGCCATCCAGCCATCTCATCCTCTGTTGTCCCCTTCTTCTCCTGCCCCCAATCCCTCCCAGCATCAGGGTCTTTTCCAATGAGTCAACTCTTTGCATGAGGTGGCCAAAGTACTGGATTCAGGTTATTTCTATTTTGCTTATACTTAAGGGAACTAAGCCTTTAGGATTTATGATTTAAAATGTCCATGAAATTATAGTTTAATAAATTTGGCTTTTAAATAAAAAAAAGAATGATTACAGAGGTGTGTGTATATATTTATCATAATATTATATATATATATCATCATATATATTTCATATATATATCATTCACATACATAGATGCCTTTTTTAACACAAATACAGTTCAATAAATTTTGCTTTAAAATCAACAACAGCAATAAAGAAACATACAAACAAACAAAATAAACTACCCTGAAGGTAAAGGTCTGAGCTGTGCTGTGTGCTCATTCACTCAATTGCATCTGACTTTTTGTGACCCTTTGGACTGTAGCTGAGCAGACTTCTCTGTCCATGGGATTCTACAGGCAAGAGTACTGGAGTGTGTTGCCATTTCCTCCTCCAGGGAGTCTTCCAGACCCAAGGATTGAATCGTGTCTCTTTTGTCTCCTGCACTGCAGGCAGCTCTTTACTGCTGAGTTGTTGGTCTGGAGAGATCCTCTCTTATTTCCTATGACTCTGCCTCCTTAACTCCTTGGATTAAACATGGAAAATCTTCATGTGAATTGAAAGGATATCAAAAAGTTTCTAGAAATTGAGGGACTGTCTTCTGCCACTGCTATCACCAAAGATCAACATCAACTAAGCTTCCCTCTCTCACCCCCTCCAGAGAAAGGTGCCTGCCAAGTTCACCTAACTGTCACAACAGCATTTGCCCTCTGACCTTCAGCAAACAATGCCCAGAATGCTGTTGGAGACTACTGGATGCCGCCCTCTTACTTCTTTAAAGACTGACCTGCAAGGCTAATTAGAGAGTTCAGTCTTCTGCTTATCTGAGGCTTAACACTTATATTTAGAACTGTAAAGTAAAACCAGCCCTTTGACAGAGCCACAAGCTTGGAGGACTCTAATCCAGCTGGGGCTGGCCTAGAAGGGATATTTGAGTTTATTCTCAAGATGGTTTAGGGACTCAAATATAGGACCCCTTTGTTGATCACTATTCTTCTTTAAGACTGTGGATCTCTGTGGTTAGCAAGCAATTAAGAATTTGCTCATAATTCCATTTCCCCCCTTTCCCTAGGACTATTAGTAGACATAATTTCTCTTCTTGTGTCACAGCAAGAAGACCAAGGAAAGAATAAAGAGCCCTGTCAGTTTCTCTGGAGGGAAATGTAGTATTCTAAAGAAGATAAGGGATAAAAGAGAATGCCTGACTTGTACTGATGGCCATAGGGGCAGTCATTCTAAGTGATGGTGAAAACAGAACGAAAAGCATATTACATCATTGAAAAGCGGTAGAGATCATATAGCCAAAACTTTTCATTTTAGAGACAGATAACATAAAACCCAAAGATGGAAAATAAGTACCCAAAAGTTTGCGATCATTTTGTGATTAGGAAGTGGTTCTCCTCATTCTCATGGTACTGTATCCTTATCTGAAAGAACTGTGTTATCCGTTGCATTTAACTAAGAGAAATACATGTTTATTATGTTGCCATGGCTTGCATGTATAAGGGTACCAGAATGACATCTCATGGACCCCATTTAGCAACTTCAAGTTCTACTTTGAAATCTGTTACGTTTTGGTCACTATAATGGATTTTCTAATAAACACATTATGATATTAGTAAATTTTGATCTCTGTTAAGCTCTGATTCTCTGGTGAAAAGTCTTTCAGTTTTAAGTTTGAGCCTTCTAAAATGTAAAAGAGATATGAATTAAGTGAGGAAGGGAAAATTAGCTATCTGTGAAAACTGATGCTTTATATACTCAAAGAAATGTAATGGATACCCATGTATACTGCAAGTTACCTCAGGAAAGTTTGGGGAAAAAGAGCACATTCAAGAAAACCGAAGGACAAAACGAAGTGGAAACAAGGCGAGGGAAAAAGTGACATTAGATCTAAGTAGCTGTGTAGAAGGCAGTCTTCACCTCACACTGCAAGGACAGAGCTTGGAATCTAGCAAAAGGAGCAGCACCCTCTGGGTTTGGGTTGAAAAACAGCAACAACAAAAAGAAAGGAAGGAAGGCTGACTTGGGGGAGAAGAGTTTGGAGTTATAAAAAGCTAATCTACCTATCGAGCTAAAGAAAGTGAACTCAGCTCATGTCAAATGACTTCTTTATACACAGTTTTTTAAGCCTATTTCTTTTCTGTAGAAAAGCTTGCACCCAAAATAGCCACTTGAGGACACGGGCCTGAGGATATATTTGACGACAGCATCTCCTAACATCTGTGCACTTTCTCACGTCAATAGATTGATGAGCTACACAGTCCTTCCTTGGAATCCTCGGGAGATTGATTCCAGAACCCCTCACGGGTGCCAAAACCCCAGATGCTCAAGTCCCTTATATATGACGGCAAGCTATTTGCATATGACCTACATGTGTGGATGAGTGCCAAGTCACTTCAATTGGGTCCCACTCTGTGCAGACCTCTTGGACTGTAGCCTACCAGGCTCCTCTGTTCAGGCAAGAATACTGGAATGGGTTTCCATGCCCTTCTCCAGGGATCTTCCTGACCCATTCAAATACTGAACCTGAATCACTTACATCTACCTGCACTGACAGGTGGGTTCTTTACCACAACTGCCACATGGGAAGCCCTACAACCTACATACCTCCTTCCATATACCTTAAATCATCTTTAGATTACTTATAGTAGCTAATACAATATAAATATTATGTAAATAGTTGCTGGCATGGCAAATCCAAGTTTTGTTTTTTGGAACTTTATGGATTTTTTTTTTAATGAATATTTTTGACTCCTGATTAGTTGAATCCTTGGTTGGTTGAACCCAAAGATGCAGATAAGGAAAGTCAATTGTATCCAATGTTATGTTGAAAAGCATTTGCACTTGCCTGGGAGGGCAGCTACTCAAAGTCAAAAGGCCTGCCTTAAAGCCTTGGTCCTGCTACTTGCTACATCTGATCTGTGGTCTTAGCGAACATCTGAAACTCTATTTTCATATTTATTAATGGGGATACTGCCACCTACATCACCTCTTATAAAGTAACAGTGAGGGTTGTCAAGTAAGACAGTATGTTTTAAAAACTTTAAAGTGGGAAGGAAAGAGAAAAGAGATGAGAATGATGAATAGTAGACTGAGATTGCCAAGTAAGTGATACATGCAATCATCTGTGGGTTCTCTGATTACACTCCCATCAGCTCACAATAGAATCCGGCCACAGTGAGAGATGTCTGAGTATATATACTTATTTTTTTTTTAAATATATTTTGCTAAGTATGAAATTTGTTTTAAAGGGAATGATGTTTGTTAAAAGAAAGCAAATATGTCTTTAGATAACACATTAATATCTAGCCATGAATTAAAGTGAGGTTTTTCCTTTCCACATCCAGTGGCATTTTTCTGATCTTCAGGGGACACAGACAGGATGAATGGGTGTCTTCCTTTCCTCCTAAAATTAGGCCAGTTACTTTGTGGATGTTTAGGTGCTCAGTCATACCCAACTCTTTTGAGACCCCATGGACTACAGCCCACTAGGCTCCTTTGTCCCTGGGATTCTCTAGGTAGAATACTGGAGTGGGTGGCCATTTCCTCCTCCAGGGGATCTTCCTGATCCAGGGATAGAACCTACATCTACTGTGCCTCCTGTATTGGCAGACAGATTCTTCACCACTGAGCCACCTGGGAAAAAACCCCTACCACACTGCTGCTGCTGCTGCTAAGTCGCTTCAGTCGTGTCCAACTCTGTACGACCCCAGAGACGGCAGCCCACCAGGCTCCCCCGTCCCTGGGATTCTCCAGGCAAGAACACTGGAGTAGGTTGCCATTTCCTTCTCCAATGCATGAAAGTGAAAAGTGAAAGTGAAGTCGCTCAATTGTGTCCAACTTTTAGCGACCCCATGGACTGCAGCTTATCAGGCCCTTCCATCCATTTCTCTAGGCAAGAGTACAACCCTGAGATTTCTATAATTAAAGAAAAACAATACCAATAAAAATCTCCTTTCCATACAACATAGTCAACTAGCAAACAAAACAGAAAAAAAAGAAAGTAAGATGGAGAAGATGATTCCACAATATGTTCAGTGTCACTTAGTATATATGTGTGATAGTTTAATCTCTAGAAATTTACTCTTGTCCCTAATAAGGAATGACGTTACCTAACCTACAAACACACATGACAGCCAGTATTATTCTCCAACTCTTCTAAGGACTGACTTCTGATTTTTGAGTCATGATCTGCTAAAAGGAAACAATTTTGGCTTAGCAGCTCACCTTCTTTGTCTGAATTAACAAGATGTGTACAAAAATTAATGAAGGCATATGCAAAGAGATCTCTGAGTTCATTTACCTTATTAAACACAGCTTCTCATCACAATGGTTTCTTGGAGATATGATGGCCTGAAGCTGTCTAAAAGATTTACTGCCTAAGGACTATGACCTAAAATAAGGTTTACAAGGGAAATATTTCAGGAGTAAAATAAATGCAAGAATGAGACTCAAAAGGGAGAATAGTCTGATGTGATTGGGAGGGATTAAAAAATACAGCAAATGTTCTAGTCGGTACAGTAAAAGTTTCTTTTTTCCAAGATTGTAGGGGAAAGTGCATACAGAACACTGCCCTAAGATCAAGATAACATTTAGAGCGATTGCTTCATATCCTGGTGAGTTAACTTCTCAGAGAAAGAAAAAGAAAACGAAAAAAAAAATCACCACTGGTCTTTCTTTGAAAATCGTTTCACTGATTTATTGATTGTGGAGATGCCCACTGAGTAAAAGGAAAGCCCCCAGTCTCTCTTTACACTGAGGGGCCTTGATGTTTGAGGATGCAGCTGCCTTCAGATGCTCAGATAAAAGACACTGAGTGCAAAGTAGTAGTATTATCTACTTATTATGCCCACTTATCTGCTTATTCCTTCCTTGAAGTCCTATTTCTGTCTGCAATATCAATCACTTCTCTGGCAGCTTGTCTCACTACAAAGGGAGGATCTGATCCCTTGCTTAGTCCTCCAGAAGCGGCAGACTCGTGCAAGAAGAATTCATAATACCACCAAGGCTGCAGGACTGGATTACCTGGGGACTGGGGGTGGCCTGCTTAAAGCACAGTTCCTGAAAATGCGGCAGAAATTCAATCTACCTTTCCATCAGACTCTGCAGTCCAGGCGCTAAACTTGACACTGAGTGAACACTAAACACATTAAGAGGAAGTCTCAATACTTTCTCCAAGTATAGATGAGTTGCAGCCAGGCAAAACTGGCAATGTGAGAGCGACTATTTAATATTACCCTCCCTCCAATAGTTTGATAGTCTTGAGTTGGTACATATTGCTTCATGAAATACGGAGTTAGGTTCGAGATCTATTTTATACAAGTAAAAACTTAAAAGAAAGAACCATATGATAGTGGAAACAGTCAGTAAACCTGGACTCTAGGCTGGCTTCTTCACCAGCTGGCTGTGTGATATAGGGCTTGTCACTTCACTTCTCTGAGGTTTAGTTTTTTTTTTTTTTTTTACTGGTAAAAATGCATTAACTAATATACAATTTCAAAAGCCAGTTCCAGCACTGACATTCTAAGTGGGGAAGTATCATGTTAGGTTATGAGGAAAAACAACCGGATTTTCATTAAATTCAAATAGGCGTTCTGCTTGGAAAGCGATATATAAAACTTTGGGCCAGGTACAAGAAGCAAATTAGCAGTGTGTGTCTGTATGAACTGATAGATTCGTTAGAAAGTTTTGTTTATTTAACTGCCTTCATTAGCTGCTCTTAGTACATCAAAGGAGTGTTTCCAAACCCTTACAATTAGCCATGTAAACAAAGGCACAATGTATCACTTCACTAGACTCAACAAACAAGGTTTTTGATACACTATCAAATCCTACTTAAGGATAATATCCCAACTAAAACCATTAGGTTGGGCATACAAACACTAAAGGAGGGTCTTGCCCATAGAAAGGGAATTAATGGATGTACTGAACGGTTGATGAGAACTGACCTGTTGATCAACATTAATAAACATTCCCCAGACATTTTCTGATTTAGTTGAATGAGAGCCAAGATCTCACTCTCTGATAACCAGCAATCAACCAAACAAACCTTTATTCATTCTTAAGTAGTACTGATACAATTCAGTATGCCCAAATAGTCAACTTAGGAGGTCTAAAAAGGGTTTGCAATATTATTAAAAAGAAGGCAATCATGAGTAATAGAGGGATGGTTTCTTCAAGGCCAATCACATGGTCAGTGCTGAAAATGTCTTTCATGGTCATAGTACGTATTATATAAACACATAATTTTATAAATGTTACCTATAGATAGACCTGTCACCTATAGACACACACAGGGCTAAAACAATGTTAAAGAAAATTTGCCTTTGAGATCCTTTCCTTTTTAACTTGAAGCTCCAGAAAAACAGCCAGTTTCAGTTGTTTAACAGTGTAAAATATCATGGATGCCTTTTATTTAGTCATACATACTAACCTGTCCACTAATGAAGTTAAATTCCTTTTAATAACATTTAATTACATCCAAATCCAAAGAGTTAATGTACTTAGAAGGGCATGAGGTACACATCTCATGTAGTTGTGAAGATCAAGAGAGATAATGGATATGAAATAACTTTTTTAAATTACAAAGGTTATTCAAGCATAAGATATTTTATTTGTTTGCTTTTGATGAATATATATAATTTTCTAAATTCTTGCTGCAATTAGCTTCGATTCATTCATACTAAAACCTCAGACATAGAACATAATTTATACAGTGGAAGTGATTGATTAATTCAAGAGAAAACTTGCAACATTAAATGTTTTGTCCTGCCTAACAATCTTTAGAAAGTACCTGGATTTGCTTCTTCAAATTTGCATAAAGTCAGAGAAAAATGATCTTCAAAAAAAAAAAAAACAAACCTTCTAGACACAAAACTTATAGATAATTGCCACAAATGCCCAAACTTCTGCTGCTTAAATATATTGCAGATCACTTAATAGGTGTCAAGGAAACATTTTAAATTAATATTTACAAGTTCCAGATGAACAACAACAACAATAAAACACAGAAAACATAAAGGGGATAGCAAATGTCCAAAAAGGATGGATAAATATTGTCAGAGGGCTTGTACCTAAATTTTAAAAGTTGTATCAAGACAATGACAAAGTAGGACTGATTTGATTTTAAATTAACAGAATAAGAGCCAGTTAGTATAATGTCTCCATCAGGTTCTTTGGGGACACTCATAAGACTCAGGCTGCACCATTTCCTAAAGGAGCTAACAATTTATAGAGGTGGCCCACTGTATCTCCAAGCCATTCAAAAACATTTGCTGACCACAAAATTGTGCCAGGCTTTGTAATGTTTCTTACCATAAAAGATAGTAATGGTTACTGATTTCCTGGAACTTTGAGCCTGGTAAATAACCTGCTATAATTTATGTATCAGTTGTGACTCATTTTTGGAATGTGTCAATTTTTCAAGGTGACAAATGTCTAGCCTTAAAAAAAATGAACAAAAAATGTATTCAGCACTGCTAAATTTAGTACATAAAATAAGTGATCAAATTGGGATAATATGATTCTAATTCATTAAAACAAAAAATTAAAATAAGGGTGTATTTTTTTTTATGCTCCTGGTAAGCTTCAGTTGAAGAGGAGGAGAAGTCCAGGAATGGAATTATGCAAGGTGGTCATTTGAAGAGCAAGTATATTTGAATGTCTAGAAGTGTATGATCTTTTTAAAAGCTTTATTTATTTGTGTTTTTTTTTTTTTGATGCATCCAGAAGGGAGTACATCAACTATGTACAGTATATATTTATTACATTTTTACTTGGAGTATGTGTGTGCTCAGTCAGTCATGTCTGACGCCAAGAAAAATTAGGGTTAGGGTTAGGGTTAGCCACACAGGGACTGGATTGCCATTTCCTTCTCCACGGGATCTTTCCGACCCAGGGATTGAATCCAGGTCTCCTGCAGTACAGGCAGATTTGTTTACTTATTGAGCCACCAGGGAAAGCTTAGGGAAGGTTAGTTACTCATATTACCACACAAGGACTGTAGCCCACCAGGCTCCTCTGTCCATGGGATTTCTTAGGCAAGAATACTGGAGTAGGTTGCCATTTCCTTCTCTAGGTTATCCTTCCAATCCAGGGATTGAACCCACATTGGCAGGTTGATTCTTTACCACTGTGCCACCTGAGAAGCCTTTTTTTTTTTTTCCTGTTTACCCAGACATCATATTATTTTATCTATTGGATTAATCCTAAACAAATGATTATGCTTCAGATGAATCCAAACTAAATGGGAGAAAACCAAGAAAGGAACAAACATAGCAAATGTATCCACGGGACACACAATCTCTAATCCAAACAGATGGAAGTGACAGAATTTCAACAAGAACAAAAAAAACTACACATATATAAAAATATACATAATATCATTTTATATCCAATATTTTCAAAGGGACTGACTCTATAGATAACACACAAATAGATATCTAAAATAAAATTACATTTTTCTTTTCTCCTAGAATAAATTTCTATTCTGCTATTCAACTTGATCATTGCATAGAATCAAAGTTTCAGAGAATGATATAGATAGATAGGGGCTTCCTAGGTAGCAACCATGATAAAGAACCTACTTGCCAATGTAGGAGACTTAGAGATGAGGGTTCGATCCCTGGGTAGGAAGATTCCCTGGAGAGGGGCATGCAACCCATTCCCATGGACAGAACAGCCTGGTAGGCTATGGTTCATAGGGTCACAAGGAGTTGGATATCACTGAAGCAACTTAGCAAGCACACACAGATACACACAGACATACACAGACAGGTTCATCAGGATTTTGGAGCAATTTGATGACCAATTTGATGAAATACAGAGATTGTAAAGAGAGTCTAAAATAATAATTTGCAAGTATTATAATCATTGTGATTCAATATTTTGAAAAAAGAATTACACAACAATAACACCTTTAAAAAAAAGGATCTTGAGGCTGGTAAAACTCTATAACTTCTATACAAAACTAACCCTTAACTTGTGCTTATTTAAAACAACCCTTTGCGTTCCATGACTAACAAAAAGTAAATACTATAAAAAGCCAAGATTTATTGAGCAATGTTACTGTGATAATCTCTTTAGATTTACTATCTCATTGTTTTCACAGTAGTCATATTAATCCCATGTGGTAAAAGAGAACAAACAATAACAACAAAAATCCTAAAGCTTGGTGGTAGTTTAGTCACTAAATTGAGTCCAACCATTTTGACCCCACAGACTGCAGCCCACCAGGCTCTTCTGTCCATGGGTTTTCCCAGGCAAGAATATTTCAGTGGATTGCCATTTCCTTCTACAGGGGATCTTCTGGACCCAGGTATCAAACCCAGGTCTCCTGCATTGCAGGCAGATTTGTTTACTTATTGAGCTACCAGGGAAAGCTTAGGGAGGGTTAATTACTCATATTACCAGGATATTTGAATCAAGAGCCCAAAGTATTTAGCCCATGAAATAAAACTCTAATAATAAAATATTATTTGATTTGTATTATGTGTTAGCATGAGATTTCAGTTTTGTGGGTTATTCTAGGAAACCTTCAATATCTCAATCTAGACAACAAGATATCTAGGTTTGAATATCAGGTATCTAGACTATTTATAAGAAAGCAATTGAAACTAGAGAGGGTTAGTGAAATGTGTCAGATTACTCAGCTAATTGTATAGAATTTGTGACCAGAATTTAAATTTCTAAGGTAGCATTCTCCTCTCTGTACAACAGGCTTTTTTGGAATAGACTGTACACTCAATATGGATATTTGAACCAAGAGTCTCTTTCTTTATAAGATAATGTCTTCTTTCTATTGCCTATCAGACAATTCAGCACCCTATACTCCACATGTTAAAAACTGAGACTTGTGGTTTTTCAACCATGAATTACTTTTTAGATGAACTTCTTGATAGATGAATAAGGATAATTTTACTATATTGTTACATGAGGGAAATTAGAAATGAAAACTACACTTCAAATTTGCTAAACCTCAAATGATTTGGAGAATTCCTTAAAAGACAAAATCAGCAAAGAAAATGCTTATTTTATCCTTCACCATTTAGACTTTCATCAGATACAGGGAAAAAATCAACCTCTAGGACACTGTGAATAGACTCCCACTTTCACTACAAAAATTGAGAGACTGGTATATTTTTACTTTTTTTTCCCCCATGAATCCAACTTGCAAACTATCCCTATTTAGTTAGGAAATTCACATGATCAGAATAAGAAAATGTTATTTGAATCCATACCACTAGAGATGTTTTGGAGGACTAGATAGACAGCTAGATTAAAACAAACAAACAAACAAAACACAAAAAAAAAAACAGAAATTAAATCACCAATACCTTAGTTATTGCCTAAGATGCTATTAATATTACACAAAGAAGAAAAATTTTAAAGTACATACTCAATAATTATTAAATTTCCTCTCACAGATTAAGACTTTTTATAAGTTTATATGAAAGCAAAATTTGTGTTCATTCATAGTTTATTACAGAGAAGGCAATGGCACCCCACTCCAATACTCTTGCCTGGGAAATCCCATGGGCAGAGGAGCCTGGTAGGCTGCAGTCCATGGGGTCACGAAGAGACAGACATGACTGAGCGACTTCACTTTCACTTTTCACTTTCATGCATTAGAGAAGGAAATGGCAACCCACTCCAGTGTTCTTGCTTGGAGAATACAGGGACAGGGGAGCCTGGTGGGCTGCCATTTCTGGGGTCGCACAGAGTCGGACACGACTGAAGTGATTTAGCAGCATAGTTTATTAAAAGATGCTTGCTTCTTGGAAGAAAAGTTATGACCAACCTAGATAGCATATTAAAAAGCAAACACATTACTTTGCTAACAAAGTTCCGTCTAGTCAAAGCTATGGTTTTTCCAGTAGTTGTGTATGGATGTGAGAGTTGGACTATAAAGAAAGCTGAACACTGAAGAATTGGTGCTTTTGAACTGTGGTGTTGGAGAAGACTTTTGAGAGTTGGAGAAGTAAACGGCAACCCACTCCAGTACTCTTGCCTGGAGAATCCCATGGAGGGAGGAGCCTGGTAGGCTACAGTCCATGGGGTCTCAAAGAGTTGGACAGGACTGAGCGACTTCACTTCACTTGGACTCAAGCCAGTCAATCCTAAAGGAAATCAGTTATGAATATTCATTGGAAGGACTGATGCTGAAGCTGAAACTCCCATACTTTGGCCACCTGATGTGAAGAACTGACTCATTTGGAAAGCCCCTGATGCCGGGAAAGATTTAAGGCAGGTGGAGAAGGGGATGATAGAGGATGAGATAGTTGGATGGCATCACCGACTCAATGGACATGAGTTTGCGTAAACTCTAGGAGTTGGTGATGGACAGGGAGGTCTGGCATGCTACAGTTCACGGGGTCACAGAGTTGGACCTGACTGAGCGATTGAATTGAACTGAATTGATAGTTTATAACTGCTGCTTTGCATTTTATTGTCTGTTAAAACAAAAATGCCAGCAAAGATAACAGAGTTAATATTTCCATAAAATCTCCCCTAGGCTGCAGCATGAAGAATCACAAGATGTGCATGTGACAAAAAGGAAAGATTGCATCAAAAGAGCTTAATTCTTGTCACCCCAAAGAATAAATGCAATCAAGAAAAAAGTCTTCTCTTTAAAAAGTGCAAGGTAACTATTGTCCTAAATGTTCTGGCTTTTGCTATTTTCAGGTGAAAAAGGTAGTGGTTTGTGCACTTTTAAAACCAAAGGAGAGATTTTGTGGGCAACATTTACCACTTTTTTTTTTTTTTAATGTGATTTATGGTTTTAGAGAGGTTCATTTGCAGAAGAAATCTGAATGGGGAGATGGTCTGGTCTGCAGAAAGACATTCCAATGAACTGGTTAGGCCGGTAGTTGTTTGGAGGGAACACTGCCTGGGGACTTGTGAGGAAGATAGAAGTAACACTTCAGAGGGAGTGAGAGAGGAACAGGAGTGGGTTACTTCTCCTTTCACCAGCTCCAGAGAGTATTCACATTTATGACTAATCTTATGAGTGCAATCCCTCACCGCCCACCTCGCCTTCACAAAAAGCAATGATTAGGAAGTATTCATTTTCTCAGATATAAAAGCATTGCTTTTGTGTTTTGATTTTTGCCAAATCCCCTCAACCTCCTTGCACTTAGAGAGCAAAAATAAAAGAAAGATTTTTCACAAAGCCTTTAGATTCCATATACAGCGAACCACAATGTAGAACAGGTTTTGTTCTAAATTTCAAACAGAACATATTGGCTCACAGGTCCTTTCAGGAATTGTTCTGGAAAACATGCTTGCCTGTGCTATGTTCCCACATTAAGACACAACAGGAGTCCTAGCAAAGCTGAATTCAGAAGCAAGGAATTGGTGATTTATCTATCACAGTGGATGAGAGAATTGAGTACACAGTTGTCCAGTTCCATGTTTTCACACATAAGAAAACTAAAACCAGAGAGGGGAAGTTACTTTCCCATCAACAGAAAGCCAGTTATTGACTATAGCATGAGGACGAGAAGCCAAGGCTCCTGACTCCCACACCAGTGGTTTATCACTAAAACTCACAACTGCTATAAGTCTGAGTGCCTTTCGACATAATAAGAATACTACATTTATAAAGCCTAATACTTAAAATCCTAAATTTCCTTCCTACACCAAAGGATCTCCAAAGAGCTTAATTTTACATGTGATGTGTTAATTCCTAAATCTCAAGAAAAAGGGACAACATACTGGATATATTTGTTTCCTAGTATCAGTTATTCACGAAAATAGATTGCTTCTTATATCCTCCTGAGTTTTCCTTCTATCGGATCAATGAATTGCAACAGAGCTGTTTCTTTTTCTAAACAGGCAAATTTGCTGAAAGACAAATAAAATACCTTTTGGCTACACCTACTTAATTCAATAGCAGAGACGGTTTGTGCAGATCCCCTTCACCTAGGGAAGTTAACATCACTAAATCCATAATGTTCCATTAAAGTTCAGATTATAGAAAAATCATCTTGGTACTCCACCCAACCACTGAAAGAGAGGACTATTTTTAAAAACCATATTTTATAAGGCCATCTAGCTCTAATTTGAAAGGAAGCAAGTAGTCATATCTTTCAGAACAAAGCATGACCAATTCTAAGACAAATCATGTAGGTTTGGTTTCTAAATTAGTTTCTGATTCACCACTCTGTGCTATGGAGGTACAAAATTGAGATGGCAAAATACACACTCTCTTTCTACCTCCTTAAGAGGGTGTGGTGAGAAATGGCTTGAATAATACCCATTAAGAGCGCTCAGCTTCTTGGGAGGATGATAAGTAAACACAATGAAATAAGAACTGTTTTTTTTTTTTTAATCTATAGATGAATTACATGTCTTTCCTAAACAAAGAATGACTTGGATAGACAAAAAAGACCAAAAGCAAACTCACATCACTGCAGACAATATACTTCTGATGGCCACCCAACTCAACTAACTTTTATCCACAAAGGAAGTGAGAGGCTCATACTACAAAGCTCTCTCTCTCTCTCTCTCTCTCTCTCTCTCTCTCTCTCTCTCGCATGTGCGCCCAAGCACACACACACACTTTTTACTTTTTATCTTTTACCAGATAAAGAGTCTCATAATCTTTCTAATTAGAAACAATCAATTCAGCTATGACTTTATCAGCCTTGTTTTATATCTCTATTTCAATATTTTGTTATCATAGTTCTTATTTTCTAACTAGTGGATATATAGCTTTATCTCTCATTAGGTCATAAAGTGCCTTTCCTGGTGACTTGGATGGTAAAAGAATCTGTCTGCAATGTGGAAGACCTGTGTTCAACCCAGGAAGATCCCCTGGAGGAAGGCATGGCAACCCACTCCAGTATTCTTGCATGGATAATCTCCATGGACAGAGGAGCCTAGCAGGCTAAGTCTATGGGGTTGCAAAGATTTGGACACTATGAGTGACTAAGCACAGCACAACACAAGTTATAAAGTGAAAGGACTCTAATTTTCATCTTTATTCCTACTCCAAGAGCTGGTCCTTGGTATATTCTCAATAAATGTTGGGGAAGAAAATGTAGACAGTGAGCAGATCCTTATCTGACAAGAACAGTCATCCAGAGAGATTTAGTCATAATCCCAACACACTCATTTCTCTTGACAATAAGCACATGGCGTGGCGGATAGAGTTTTGCCAAGAGAATGCATGGTCATAGCAAACACCCTCTACCAACAACACAAGAGAAGACTCTACACATGGACATCACCAGATGGTCAACACCGAAATCAGATTGATTATACTCTTTGCAGCCAAAGACAGAGAGCTCCATACAGTCAGCAAAAACAAGACCAGGAGCTGACTGTGGCTCAGATCATGAACTCGTTATTGCCAAATTCAGACATAAATTGAAGAAAGTAGGGAAAACCACTAGACCATTCAGGTATGACTTAAGTCAAATCTCTTATGATTATACAGTGGAAGTGAGAAATAGATTTAAGGGACTAGATCTCACAGAGTGTCTGATGAACTATGGACGGAGGTTCATGACATTGTACAGGAGACAGGGATCAAGACCATCTCCATGGCAAAGAAATGGAAAAAAGCAAAATGGCTGTCTAAGGAGGCCTTACAAATACCTGTGAAAAGAAGAGAAGTGAAAAGCAAAGGAGAAAATGATGATATAAGCATCTGAATACAGAGTTCCATAGAATAGCAAGAAGAGATAAGAAAGTCTTCATCAATGATCAATGCAAAGAAATAGAGGAAAACAACAGAATGGGAAAGATTAGAGATCTCTCAAGAAAATTAGAGATACCAGGAGAACATTTCATGCAAAGATGGGCTCGAAAAGGACAGAAATGGTCTGGACCTAACAGAAGTAGAAGATACTAAGAAGAGATGGCAAGAATATACAGAAAAACTGTACAAAAAAGATCATCATGACCCAGATAAACATGATGGTGTGATCACTCACCTAGAGCCAGACACCCTGGAATGTAAAGTCAAGTGGGCTTTAGAAAGCATCACTACAAACAAAGCTAGTGGAGGTGATGGAATTCCAGTTGAGCTATTTCAAATCCTGAAAGATGATGCTGTGAAAGTGCTGCACTCAATATGCCAGCGAATTTGGAAAACTCAGCAGTGGCCACAGGACTGGAAAAGGTCAGTTTTCATTCCAGTCCCAAGAAAGGCAATGCCAAAGAATGCTCAAACTACCGCATAATTGCACACATCTCACATACTAGTAAAGTAATGCTCAAAATTCTCCAAGCCAGACTTCAGCAATACGTGAACCATGAACTTCCAGGTGTTCAAGCTGAATTTAGAAAAGGCAGAGGAACCAGAGATCAAATTATCCACATCCGTTGGATCATGGAAAAAGCAAGAGAGTTCCAGAAAAACATCTATTTCTGCTTTATTGACTATGCCAAAGCCTTTGTGTGGATCACAATAAACTGTGGAAAATTATGAAAGATATGGGAATACCAGAGCACCTGAACTGCCTCTTGAGAAACCTATATGCAGGTCAGGAAGCGACAGTTAGAACTGGACATGGAACAACAGACTGGTTCCAAATAGGAAAAGGAGTATGTCAAGGCTGTATATTGTCACTCTGCTTATTTAACTTATATGCAAGTACATCATGAGAAACAGTGGGCTGGAAGAAGCACAAAGTAGAATCAAGATTGCTGGGAAATATCAATAACCTCAGATATGCATATGATACCACCCTTATGCTAGAAAGTGAAGAGGAGGTAAAAAGCCTCTTGATGAAACTGAAAGAGGAGAGTGAGAAAGTTGGCTTAAAGCTCAACATTCGAAAACGAAGATCATGGCATCTGGTCCCATCACTTCATGGGAAATAGATGGGGAAACAGTAGAAACAGTGTCAGACTTTATTTTTCTGGGCTCCAAAATCACTGCAGATGGTGATTGTAGCCATGAAATTAAAAGATGCTTACTCCTTGGCAGAAAAGTTATGACTAACCTAGATGCATATTAAAAAGCAGAGATATTAGTTTGCCAACAAAGGTCCATCTAGTCACAGCTATTGTTTTTCCAGTGGTCATGAATGGATATGAGAGTTGGACTTTGAAGAAAGCTGAACACCGAAGAATTGGTGCTTTTGAACTGTGGTGTTGGAGAAGACTCTTGATAGTCCCTTGAAGTGCAAGGAGATCCAACCAGTCCATCCTTAAGGAGACCAGTCCTGGGTGTTCATTGGAAGAACTGATTCTGAATCTGAAATTCTAATACTTTGGCCATCTCATGTGAAGACTTGACTCATTGGAAAAGACTCTCATGCTGGGAGGGATTGGGAGCAGAAGGAGAAGGGGACAACAGAGGATGAGATGGTTGGATGGCATCATCAACTCAGTGGACATGGGTTTGGGTGAACTCCGGGAGTTGGTGATGGACAGGGACGCCTGGCATGCTGCGATTTATGGGGTCGCAAAGAGTCGGACACGACTGAGCGACTGGACTGAACTGATGTGTGCCAACATCTCCACGCTTCCAGTCACCAATCCTCTAGTCACCCACACTCTGTACCCTATCATCACTTCAGCAAGCCCACCAGGTTAGAACATACTACAGTTTTCCTTAAAGTGACCTCAACTCAACTGTTTATCTATTCCCATATTCCTTTTGCTTGTTGGGCTTCAGTCAAATCAAACTGTCCTTCCTCCATGACGCAATTCACGAAATCTGTGTCTACACTTACATCAAGGAATCTCAAACTTACAGTGGATACATATGTTCTGTAGGCCCAGGGAATTTTAAAAAACAATAATTTGCATTATGCTAGTGAGGCAAGCGTTCTCTCTAAGCTTCACAATTTCCATTCTCATACATTGAATGTTTCACACAATTAAGCCTTTAATCTAACCAACTTAAATGGTTCTGTTCACCAGGAATACTTTCTTTCCCTTCTTTTTCATATAGCCAGTATATTTCCTGAGCTCTCAAGTAGAAATGATCATTAGAATTCCTGCTGAAATTCATATTCTGGTGCTTACCATTTCTATCTTAATAGATAGAAATGTTCGTATCTCCTGTCCCATAATAAACTGGGAGGTTTGGGAGATAAGAATGTGCTCTTTGTCTATTCACTAATTCCCCAGATTTTCTCAAGTATGGGATCCACCAAATGTTAACTAGATGGCAGGAACACTAGCTATGTAATGCCTAAGAGTTATCCTTCATGCAGAGTGTGATGTGAATATTGCCCCTGCAGTTATAGAGCCCAGCAGTCAGTGCTGATGACTAAACTCTGGCCTGGTGTTCAATGTCTTTCCTATTTATCCCTCAATAGGTATGATCATTCAGATCATTTATATCTAGTTCATTAATTCCATATCTGTCTCCCCCACAAACTCTATGTTATAGACTCAGCATTTTTTTTTCAGCTCTTTTATTAAACCTATACCCAGAGCAAAATATCTTGAACTTAGTAAATAATTGGTAAATTATTGATGAATTGATAAGAACATAAGCTTAACAAATTTTGTCATTTTGCCAAGGTAAAGATTCTTATGAACTGTCCTTACAATTGAAAAAACAAATAGGTGTGCAATCTTGTTTAATAACATGTTACTGATAAAGATGTGTAGCCAACCAGTTAAGAAATATATTTAACTATTTCTTCTAAAGTATTACATTTTACCTTTTATTTTTCAAGTGATATAACTCAGAAAAGCTTTCTACATGTTTACAGATGAATCAGCTAGATATAGCTGTTTTAAAGCAGAGACTGGCTTATGCATTTTTTTCTCTATCATTATAACTGTGTCCCGTTGGGCAAGTCACTCTACCTACACTTGGAGCCCAAATTCCCTCATCCATAAAAATATTTTTTTGCTGAACACTGAATTTTACCAGTGTTTCTCAAACAGCAGAATCAACTGGCAGGCTTATTGAAAGATTGTTGCCCTCCCTCTCCTAGTTTCTGATTTAATAGATCTAGAGTAGAAACCCAAGAATTTGGATTTCTTAATAAGCTCTTAAATAAGGTTGATGCTGCTGACTTGAGACCACATTTTAAGAACCACTGAATTAAACTGTCTGAGAGTCTCAGGAGCTCTGACTTCATTATCATGCTGCAATTCAAACCCAGGTATATTTAAATGCATAGTTTTAATTAGTAGACTAGCAAAAGGAATATTTTATTATCTTAGGATTACTGAATGGCAGCCAAATAACTAAAATAATATTAATATTTAATAATTAAAGTGAAATGTTTTCTTTGAATTCTTCAGTTTTTAAAAGAAATATGCTTCGACATTTGATTTTATCTTAAAGAAAATTTTATCCAATTTCAAGTGGAAAAGGGTGGGCTAGCCAGATTTTACAGAATGCCAGTCTATCTTCAAATATTACCTTCTTTTTATGGAAATACAAGAATACAAATCTAAGCAAATTTATTTTTTTCCTGTATCAGTAATTGCTCTACTTAAAATGAATAATTTCTGGTTGCAAGATTATCACATTCAAGAGTGTAACAGCAAAAACTACCACCCACGAAAATGGATAGAATGCAAGGTATTTTTCTACTGCTTTATAAGACTGAAAGACTGTCTTCTCTCAATTCTCTAAATAGCTTTTCTGTGGTATGTTACCAACAGCATCATCTTCATTCAACAGGTGGAGAAACTGGGCTCAGAAACATAGAGATTTAACTAAAATCACCCATAGTGAATGTCAGAATTGGATTCAAATGCAGGCAGTCATATACCTGCAGATCTGTAGCTCTTAATATATGTCTAATAGTGGAAAGAGAGGCAGGTTTAGAAAAAACAGAAAACTGGGTTAGCCCTGACTCTCCCACAAACTCTAATGGAAACGTTGGAGGAGCCAATAGTAATCAGCTTGGATCTTCACTTTTCTTCTATTAGAAGAAGGCTGGACTAGGACTAGATCGTGTCTACACTTCCTAAATTCAATAAACTAGATTATTTCAAGTTTTATAGATTAAAACTAAATTAAATAAACTGGTGACCAAAAGCAGGGCAGGTGACTAATAGGATGGATGTTGTTTCAAACAAATCAGATTCTCCTTAAGCCAGCATGCTAGGATTTCAACCTGATTGGTTTTTAAGAGGATGCAAGGTCAGAATCAGTTCCAATGTTTCTGCTGAAATCCCTTTTTGTTTATCTGCCCTCTTCAACTTTGTCATCTTGAATGCATACACACTGAGCACAGTGTCTTAAGTAACATTGCTGAGGTTACACCAAAGACAGGTGTTAGGGGAACTATTTCCCCCTGGGCTATCATTTCCAGCTCTCTCTCCTACAAAACCAAGGGAGGGGAGAGCAGGAAAAAGGTTTCTTTTCAGATTAAACACAGCAACTACAAACACTTTCCCCTAGGCAATAAATTCTCTGCCAGTGCATGCTGCAGTTTACCCAAACACCAAAGCAAAAAGCAAACAGACCCTTTTGTAATGGAGGAGTTGTCACCTGTCAAGTGATGTTTGTGAGTTTCTAGAGAAGAGAGAATAAGAAAACCCTTTCCCTTATTTTATTAAGCAGACTGTTTGTTCAAGGTTTGAAATACTTGGGTTTAAGGTAAAGTCTCTGGCTTGGCACTCTTGAACAAAGTAATGCCTTCCGATTGGTTACACGGTACAAAGAACAGAACAGAAAAACAGTCTGCTCTTCAGGGGACATATGAATTTAGTCTAAACTGAGTGATTATTGAGCCACCTCATAAGCAACATGAGTATCTGCAAACCCATTTTCCAAAAATTAATGTGCTTTTGGTATACAGAATATATGTTCTTGTTTGTTTCATTTGTGTTCATAGAACTAATACATAAAAGCTCTGTTGTTCAGTTGATCAGTCATGTCAGAATCTTTGCAACCCCTTGGACTGCAGCATGCCAGGCTTCCTTGTCCTTCACCATCCTGAGTTTGCTCAGACTCATGTCCATCGAGTTGGTGATGCCATCCTACCATCTCATCCCGTCATCCCCTTCTCCTCCTGCCTTCAATCTTTCCCAGCATCAGGGTCTCTTCCAATGAGTTTGCATCAGGTGACCAAAGTACTGGAGCTTCAGCTTCAGCATCAGTCCTTCCAATGAATAGTCAGGACTGATTTCCTGTAGAATTGACTGATTTGATCTCCTTGTTGCCAAGGGACTCTCAAAAGTCCTCTCTTGCCCCACAGTTCAAAGACATCAATTCTTTGGTGCTCAGCTTTCTTTAATAGTCCAACTCTCACATCCATATATGACTACTGGAAAAACCACAGCTTTGACTAGATGAACCTTTGTTGGCAAAGTAATGCCTCTGCTTTTTGATATGCTGTCTAGGTTGGTCATACCTTTTCTTCCAAAGAGCAAGCATCTTTTAATTTCATAACTGCAGTCACCATCCACAGTGATTTTGGAGCCTAAGAAAATAAAGTCTGCCACTGTTTCCATCGTTTCCCCATCTATTTGCCAAGAAGTGATGGAACCAGATGCCATGATCTTTGTTTTTTGAATGTTGAGTTTTAAGCCACCTTTTTCAGTCTACTCTTTCATTTTTATCAAAAGGCTCCTTAATTCCTCTTCACTTTCTGCCATAAAGATGGTATCATCTGCATATCTGAGATTATTGATAGTTTTACCTGCAACCTTGATTTCAGCTTATGCTTCATCAAGCCCAGCATTTTGTGTGATATACTCTGCTTGTAAGTTAAATAAGCGGGATGACAATATCCCATCCTGACATACTCCTTCCCTAATTTGGAACCAGTCCATTGTTCCATGTCCGATTCTAACTATTGTATCTTGACCTGCATACAGATTTCTCAGGAGGCAGGTAAGGTGATCTAGTATTCCCATCTCTTTAAGACTTTTCCACAGTTTATTCTGATCCACACAGTCAAAGGCTTTAGCATAGTCAATGAGGCAGATGCTTTTCTGGAATTCTCTAGCTTTTTCCAGATCCAACAGATGCTGGTAATTTGATCTCTGGTTCATTTGCCCTTTCTAATTCCAGTTTGAACATCTGGAAGTTCTTGGTTCACATATTGTTGAAGCCTAGCTTGAAGAACTTTGATCATTACCTTGCTAGCATGTGAAATGTGGAGAAGGCAATGGCAACACCCTCCAGTACTCTTGCCTGGAAAATCCCATGGACAGAGGAGCCTGGTAGGCTGCAGTCCATGGGGTCGAGAAGAGTCAGACATGACTGAGCAACTTCACTTTCACTTTTCAATTTCACGCATTGGAGAAGAAAATGGCAACCCACTCCAGTGTTCTTGCCTGGAGAATCTCAGGGAGAGTGGAGGCTGGTGGGCTGCTGTCTACGGGATCACACAGAGTCAGACATGACTGAAGCAACTTAGCAGCAGCAGCAGCATGTGAAATGAGTGCAAATATGTAGTAGTTTGAACATTCTTTGGCATTACCCTTCTTTGGGATTGAAATTAAAACTGATGATTGATGATTTTTTTAATGGCGACTTCACTTTTCACTTTCATGCATTGGAGAAGGAAATGGCAACCCACTCCAGTGTTCTTGCCTAGAGAATCCCAGGGACGGGGGAGCCTGGTGGGCTGCCGTCTATGCAATCGTACAGAGTCAGACATGACTGAAGCGACTTAGCAGCAGCAGCAGCAAGGAGTAAGAGGGTTAGGGATACTAAAAGCAAGGTTTAGACGTGCTGGATGGCAGAGGAGAAAATAGGCCCATAGCAATGTTCTGTGTTAATCCTAAAGTAAAGTTTATAAATATACTCTGTATATCCCTCTTTTACCACCTCTTTCCTCACATGTTTCTCATTCCAATTAGGCCTACTCTTCCCACTTATAGATGCACCATTCTCTAATATGTCTTACTCATCTCCAGGCGACACTACTATCCATTGGTACTTAAAAATGTATAAAGAGGGATTATTTCATCTTGATTTGCAAACAACTGGGGCTTCCCTGGTGGCTCAGTGGTAAAGAGTCTTTTTACCAATCAGGAACTGTGGGTTCGATTCCTGGGTCAGGAAGACCACTGGAGAGGAAATCGTATTCCACTTCAGTGTTCTTGCCTGGGAAATCCCACAGACAGGAGCCTGGTGGGCTACAGTCCATGGTCTCATAAAGAGTCAGATACAACTCAGAGACTAAGCAACAACAACAGAAATCCCTTTAGGTGCTTGGACATATTAGCAATTTTTTTAAAGACGATTTTGGATAACCAAAATTGATTTCCACTTTATGGACAGTGTTGCACATTTGGTGTGAGTTGGGAAAAAAAATTTATTAAAAGAAATTTGATAATATGTATCTATGACTGGTGTGCATCTACTTTACTCAAAAATTATACTTCTAAGTAGCAAGGACAAAAAGTGTTTTGAATCCAAATATTCTTCTTAAAAATCTGTGAGTAGAAAAACAGGTAAACAAATCATTACATACCTATATAATAATTTAAACTACAGTGATTAATGTTGTCTTGAAGATTAGTGGATAAGAGATAAATGTTCACCATAGAATGCAAAGAAAAAGAAGCAGATTTATATATCACATGACCCAAATATGTCTTGCAAAATCTATTTCTTCTAAGAAAACAACTGGAAAAAACACCTAAAATTTTCACAGTTATTATCTTTAGGTAGGGATTCTACATACTTCTGATACTAATTTATAAAATTCTTTTTAATTAAAAATGTATTACTTAAATAATCAGGGTAATCTTTAAATTTGCCCTTTATTATAAAATGTAATGCATATGGACCTGTCTTACAGAGTTGTGAAAATCAGCATAGATGGACAAGTAACAACAAAAATAATCATTTTTAATTGATAATATATTTATACTTCAATCAATTATAGTCAATTAATCATTCTGACTCATTGAAAGACTCTGATACTGGGAAAGATTGAAGGCAAAAGGAGAAGGGGGGCAGAGGATGAGATGGTTAGACAGCATCACCAAGTCAATGGACGTGAATATGAGCAAACTCTAGGAGATAGCGGAGGACAGAGGACCCTGTGCACTGCAGGCCATGGGGCCACAAAGAGTTGGACCCTACTTAGTGACTGAACAGCAACAACATATTTATAAGCCAGGAACTGTGAATAACAACAAGTCAGATAATGAAAAAACTCATAATTCCTGAAGTTGCTGATCAATATTATATCCATCCATAGAAAAGAGGAAGGAGAGGCTCATAGAGATTTTCAACTTCACACAGCTAAGATCAGTAAAGACAGAATTCCAACTCTAGTATGTCTGATTACAAATCTTATGCTGTTTCCAGGGGATCTTCCCAACCCAGGGATTGAACCCAGGTCTCCTGGATTATAGGTGAATTCTTTACCACCTGAGCCACCAGGAAAGCCTAAGAAAAGTGCATTGGGTAGCCAATCCATTTTCCAGGGGAATCTTCCCGACCGAGGGATGGAACCGGGCTCCCCTGCATTGCGGCTGAGCTACCAAGGAAGCCTCAGTGAATACTGGACTGGGGTGCCATGCCCTCCTCCAGGGGCTCTTCTGAATCCAGAGATCAAACCCTTGTCTCTTATGTCTCCAGCATTGGCAGGCAGATTCTTTACCACTAGCGCCACCTGGGAAACCCCTGTATAAATCTAAAGTAACTAGAAATCTAAAGTAAATTATAAAGCCCTATATTAAATATCAGATAGTCAGTCATCAAAGTGAAAAATAAAAGCCATTGTTTAAATCTGTCTGCACTTAACTCTACTGGTTTTCTAGAAGACCAGAAAAGGGGGGGAAGTGAGTGGGAATGGGAAGAGGCAGGAACCTTGGAAAGGGGCAAGGGGATGTGTAGGAGGAACAATAGGAGGATGGTGGTGAGGGTGCCTCTGGAAGTCTGAAGGAGATCAAGCCAGAAGAGAATGGAAGGGAAATGGCTTGATGTGAGCTCTTGACATTAGTGTCAGACTTAGAGTTGGGTAACATTGTGTATCTCTGGTACCTAAGAGACATAGACACATAGAAAATTACTGCTATTTGTATTACATAGCCTTTCTACTTTTTGAGCCAGGAGAAGAGTGTAAGGAAGAAGATTTAGAATGCTTGTGTGATTCATGTAGCAATGCACCCAGCCCCTGGCAGCTTGACTGGAGTGACTTACTGAAAAATGTTTTGTTCACACAGTATGTTCTTAACATGTATAACAAACGAATTTATTAAATGAAGGCAAAAATATGGGCCTATCAAAGACTATTTTGGTACAATTCTATAATGTTGGAAAATAACTGCAGATGTTGTTCAAATTGAGTTATATGAGTCAATGTGTGTGTGTGTGTATGTGTGTGTGTGTGTGTGTAAAGGCAGGGAGGGAGGAAATGATGAGGGAGGCATGGAGGGAATGTTTACAAACTTTTGATCAATAAAAATTCATCAAATTAAAGTTCTGATGTGGTTTATGATTCTATTTAGAAAATACAAGTATTTCTTTTTCTTTGAAAAAAAAAATCATTCTGATGAACAAAAGGGTGGATGGAATTCTTTATTTTTTTCTGATACTATCCAATCAGAACTATAATTTTGGTACAAAGGAAGAACAATTTCAATGATAAATATCCTGTTCAATAAAACAGACTATTTTCTTGAGTTCTTTAAAATGTGTTTGACAGTTGAAAGTAAAAATTATACCACTGTCTGAGGTAGCATTCAAGGTATATAGATGTAATATATATGAAAACTATAAAATCATGGGAGATGTTATGAAATCAATGTTATGGTAAATTTTCTGCATTCCATTTGAAGTGGTAAAATGTTAATTCTCAATAGACAGTGAAAATTATGAATAATTCAACCTCTAGAGCAATAGCTAAAAACTATTCAAAGAGATAGAGCCAGAACCAAAATAGAACAATTAAAATCAAATACTAAAAACAGGTCAAATAATCTAAATGGTAGCAGAAAAAGAAAAACAGAACAAAGGACCAATAAATAAACATTAGAAGAGATCAAAGATCTCAATTCAGTAATATAAATGTTCAATAGAAACAACTTAAATAGAAGAGCAAAATAAACCCAAAGAAGCAGAAGAAAGTAAAATAAGATAAAAATAATGAAGTTAAAAGCAGAAAGACAACAGAGAATAACTAAAAAGACGAAAAGCTGAGCTAGTTCTTTGAAAGATTGATACAACTGGTAAGTCTCTAGCAAGATAGAGAAACAGAGAACACAAATTACCAATATTAGAAATGAAACAAGAGGATATTACAGATCCCACAGATGTTGAAAGGGTAATAAGGGACTACACCAAACAATTCTGCACACATTAATTCAAAAACTTTGAATTTAACCAGTTCCCCTGTGGTTTATGAAAACTTAGCCAAGGTTAAATAGATCATTCAATAGTCCTATAACTACTAAAGACACTAAATTTGTAATGAAAGAACTCCTCAAAAATTAAACATTCAGGCCCAGATGGTTTCAATAGAAAATTCACCAAACAATAAGAAATAACATCAGCTCTACATAATCTTTCTCAGAATATAAAGGATGCCTCTCACAAAGCACAGGTAAAAAAAATCACACTGAGGTTCATGAGCAATAGGATTGCCAAGATGAAAATGATCACACATCATAACTAGTAATACCATCTTTGGAGAAGGCAATGGCTCCCCACTCCAGTACTCTTGCCTGGAAAATCCCATGGATGGAGGAGCCTGGTGGGCTGCAGTCCATGGGGTCACTAAGAGTCGGACACAACTGAGCGACTTCACTTTCACTTTTCACTTTCATGCCTTGGAGAAGGAAATGGCAACCCACTCCAGTGTTCTTGCCTGGAGAATCCCAGGGAAGGGAGAGCCTGGTGGGCTGCCATCTCTGGGGTCGCACAGAGTCGGACATGACTGAAGCGACTTAGCAGCAGATAGCAGAATACCATCTTTCAATGTGGGCTTATCTTCATTGGCTTTAAACTGCAGTTTCTATCTAGCACAGTCCAAAAATTTTAAGTATGAAGAATTCTACCTGGTTGTACCATTTTGGATATTACAAACAATGATGCAATGAAGCTTTCATTTATGTGTGTATGTACATATGAGTTCTTATTTATACTTATGTAAATGTTTTTAACATTTCATAGAAAAATAGTCTAAAAAGGGCATTACAGACCAAAGGATAAGTACATTGAAAATTAAGTAAAAGGGAATGGGAAAATTGCCATCCAAATTTATATTTCTACTAGAAGTAAAAAGACTGTTTCCCAACAACCTTACCAGCACTGGATATTAATCATTTAAACTTTTGCTGATCAAATGGATGAATAAACTCATTGTTTCAACTCAAATTTTTTTTTTTTATTACTAGAAAAGTTGAACATTTTACATCTATTAAACACCTCTGAACTACTTACACTCTTTGCCGAAGGGGGAGATTCATCTTTCTCTTATTTTTTTGGTCTGGGCCAAGCAGCTTGTAGGATCTTAGTTCCCTAACCAGGGATTGAACCCATTCCTCATGCAGCAAGAGAGTAGAATCCTACTCACTGGACTGGCAGGGCTTTGCAGAAGTGTGGTGGAGAGGAGCTACCCCACACCTGAGGTCAGGGGCAGTGGCCCAGAGGAACAACCCCACATCCAAGGTGTGGCGGCTACACAGGCACAGGAGGGCTGAGAGGAGCTACTCCACGTTCAAGGTCAGGAGGGGTGGCCCTGAGGAGATACCCCTCATCCAATGTAAGGACAATAGCTGCACTTTGCTGGAGCAGCCGTGAAGAGATACCCCACGTCCAAGGTAAGAGAAGCCCAAGTAAGACAGTAGGTGTTGTAAAAGGGTATCAGAGGGCAGACACACTGAAACCATAGTCACAGAAAACTAGCCAATCTGATCACATGGACCACAGCCTTGTCTAACTCAATAAAACTAAACCATGCCATGTGGGACCACCCAAGATGGGCAGGTCATGCTGGAGAGGAATGACAGAATGTGGTCCACTGGAGAAGGGAATGGCAAACCACTTCAGTATTCTTGCCTTGAGAACCCCATGAACAGTATGGAAAGGCGAAATGATAGGATACTGAAAGATGAACTCTCCAGGTCAGTAGGTGCCCAATATGCTACTGAAGATCAGTGGAGAAATAACTCCAGAAAGAATGAGAGATGGAGCCAAAGCAAAAACAATACCCAGTTGTGGATGTGACTGGTGATGGAAGCAAGGTCCGATGCTGTAAAGAGCAATAATACATAGGAATCTGGAATGTTAAGTCCATGAATCAAGGCAAATTGGAAGTGGTCAAACAGGAGATGGCAAGAGTGAACATCGACATTCTAGGAATCAGCGAACTAAAATGGACTGGAATGGGTGGATTTAACTCAGATGACCATTGTATCTACTACTGTGGGCAGGAATCCCTTAGAAGACATGGAGTAGACAAATACAGTAGTTGGATGCAATCTCAAAAATGACAGAATGATCTCTGTTCATTTCCAAGGCAAACCATTCAATATCACAATTATCCAAGTCTATGCCCCAACCAGTAATGTTGAAGAAGCTGAAATTGAACGGTTCTATAAAGACCTACAAGACCTTTTAGAACTAACACCCCCAAAAGATGTTATTTTCATTATAGGGGACTGGAATGCAAAAGTAGGAAGTCAAGAAACACCTGCGGTAACAGGCAAATTTGGTCTTGGAATATGGAATGAAGCAGAGCAAAGGCTAATAGAGTTTTGCCAAGAGAACACACTGGTCATAACAAACACCCTCTCTGAACAACACAAGAGAAGACTACACATGGACATCACCAGATGGTCAATGCCAAAATCAGACTGATTATATTCTTTGCAGCCAAAGATGGAGAAGCTCTATACAGTCAGCAAAAACAAGACTGGGAGCTGACTGTGGCTCAGGTCATGAACTCCTTATTACCAAATTCAGACTCAAATTGAAGAAAGTAGAGACGGTAACAGGCAAATTTGGTCTTGGAATATGGAATGAAGCAGAGCAAAGGCTAATAGAGTTTTGCCAAGAGAACACACTGGTCATAACAAACACCCTCTCTGAACAACACAAGAGAAGACTACACATGGACATCACCAGATGGTCAATGCCAAAATCAGACTGATTATATTCTTTGCAGCCAAAGATGGAGAAGCTCTATACAGTCAGCAAAAACAAGACTGGGAGCTGACTGTGGCTCAGGTCATGAACTCCTTATTACCAAATTCAGACTCAAATTGAAGAAAGTAGAGAAAACCACTAGACCATTCAGGTATAACCTAAATAAAATCTCTTACGATTATACAGTGGAAGTGAGAAATAGATTTAAGAGAACAGATCTGATAGATAGAGTGCCTGATGAACTATGGATGGAGGGTCATGACATTGTATAGGAGACAGGATTAAGACCATCCCCATGGAAAAGAAATGCAAAAAAGAAAAATGGCTGCTGAGGAGGCCTTACAAACAGCTGTGAAAAGAAGAGAAGTGAAAAGCAAAGGAGAAAAGGAATGATATAAGCGTTTGAATGCAGAGTTCCAAAGAATAGCAAGGAGACATAAGAAAGTCTTCCTTAGTGATCAATGCAAAGATATAGAGGAAAACAACAGAATGGGAAAGACTAGAGATCTCTTCAAGAAAATTAGACATACCAGGGGAACATTTCATGTAAAGATGGGCTTGGTAAAGGACAGAAATGGTCTGGACCTAACAGAAGCAGAAGATATTAAGAGGTGGCAAGAATACACAGAAGAACTGTACAAAAAAGAGCTTCATGACCAAGGTAATCATGATGGTGTGATCATGCACCTAAAGCCAGACATCCTGGAATGTGAAGTCAAGTGGGCCTTAGAAAGCATCACTACGAACAAAGCTCGTGGAGGTGATGGCATTCCCGTTGAGCTGTTTCAAATCCTGAAAGATGATGCTGTGAAAGTGCTGCACTCAATATGCCAGCAAATTTGGAAAACAGCAGTGGCCACAGGACTGGAAAAGGTCAGTTTTCCTTCTAGTCCCAAAGAAAGGCAATGCCAAAGAATGCTCAAACTACCACAGAATTGCACTCATCTCACATGCTAGTAAAGTAATGCTCAAAATTCTCCAAGCCAGACGTCAGCAACACACGAACCATGAACTTCCAGATGTTCAAGCTGGTTTTAGAAAAGGCAGAGGAACCAGAGATCAAATTGCCAACATCCGCTGGATCATGGAAAAAGCAAGAGAGTTCCAGAAAAACATCTATTTCTGCTTTATTGACAATTCCAAAGCCTTTGAGTGTGGATCACAATAAACTGTGGAAAATTCTGAAAAAGATGGGACTACCAGACCACCTGACCTGCCTCTTGAGAAACCTATATGCAGGTCAGCAAGCAACAGTTAGAACTGGACATGGAACAACAGACTGGTTCCAAATAGGAAAAGGAGTACATCAGGCTGTATATTGTCACCCTCCTTATTTAACTTTTATGTAGAGTACATCATGAGAAACGGTAGGGTGGAAGAAGCACAAAATGGATTCAAGATTGCTGGGAGAAATATCAATAACCTCAGATATGCATATGATACCACTCTTATGGCAGAAAGTGAAGAGGAACTAAAAAGCTTCTTGATGAAAGTGAGAGTGAGAGTGAAAAAGTTGGCTTAAAAAACTCAAATTTCAGAAAACTAAGATCAAGGCATCTGGTCCCATCACTTCATTGCAAATAGATGGGGAAACAGTGACAAATGGTGTCAGACTATTTTTTTGGTGCTCCAAAATCACTGCAGATGGTGATTGGAGCCATGAAATTAAAAGACACTTACTCCTTGGAAGGAAAGTTATGACCAACCTAGATAGCATATTGAAAAGCAGAGACATTACTTTGCCAACAAAGGTCCATCTAGTCAAGGCTATGGTTTTTCAGTGGTCATGTATGGATGTGAGAGTTGGACTGTGAAGAAAGCTGAGTGCTGAAGAATTGATGCTTTTGAACTGTGGTGTTGGAGAAGACTCTTGAAAGTCTCTTGGACTGCAAGGAGATCCAACCAGTCCATTCTAAAGGAGATCAGTCTTGGGTGTTCTTTGGAAGGACTGATGTTAAAGCTGAAACTCCAATACTTTGGCCACCTGGTGCAAAGTGTTGACTCATTGGAAAAGACTCTGATGCTGGGAGGGATTGGGGGCAGGAGGAGAAGGGGACGACAGAGGATGAGATGGCTGGATGGCATCACCGACTCAATGGGCGTGGGTTTGGGTGAACTCCGGGAGTTGGTGATGGACAGAGAGGCCTGGTGTGCTGCAATTCATGGGGTCGCAAAGAGTTAGACATGACTTAGTGACTGAACTGAACTGAAATATATGTGTGTGTGTGTGTGTGTGTGTGTGTGTGTGTGTATGTGTGTACTTTTCAAAAAAATTTTGTACACACTTGCCTTTCTGCTATATTCTGGTCTTCTCAAGGCCAGAGACCATGATTTTTTCAGCTGTATTACAAAGAACATAGCATATATATGAAAGCAAATTCTGAAGAAATATTTATGGCTATATCTAGTATATATAATCTATTTGAAATCTGATATAATATTGGGTTATAGAAGATACAGGGTATTATGCTATGTGCTAGGGCCTGTACTGTGGTTAGTTGCTCAGGCATGTCTGATTCTTTGCAACCCCAAGGACTGTAGCCCACCAAGCTCTTCCGTCCATGGGGATTCCTTAGGCGAGAATGCTGGAGTGGGTTGCCAAGCCCTTCTCCAGGTTGCTGTGGCCTATGTCTTTCCAAATAGAAAAGCACTATCTGCTTTGTGGTATGTAGGATTGAAGACTCTTCATTTATAACTGAATGCTCTAATAACAGTTTACAAAGATGGATAGTCCTATGTATGCCATGGTCTTTGTAATACAGAGGAATAAATCATGCATGTGTGTATGATAAGCCACTTCAATTGTGTCCAATCTTTTGTGATCTTATGGACTGGGGCCTGCTAGGCTCCTCTGTCTAAGGGATTCTCCAGGCAAGAATACTGGAATGGGTTGCCGTACCTTCTTCCAGGAGGTCTTCCCAACCCAGGGATTGAACCCACATCTCTTTACTTCCACTGCATTTTGGCAGGCCTGTTCTTTACCACTAGTGTCACCTGGGAAGCCCTGGAACAAATCATGGTCTTAGATAATAATTTCTAAACATCCCTGGGGAGAAACCCAATTCAACTAAACAGGGTTTTCTTCAAAGTACAAAGACTAAAGAAATCCAAAAGTAAATGTCATATAGTTTCCCATCCATCATTCCAGGAAAACCTTTGTGTCGATATCATTATCCACCTCTT
Organism: Aepyceros melampus; assembly: GCA_006408695.1. Taxonomy (NCBI): domain Eukaryota; kingdom Metazoa; phylum Chordata; class Mammalia; order Artiodactyla; family Bovidae; genus Aepyceros; species Aepyceros melampus. The sequence goes on from SJXQ01012233.1 coordinate 394,995, forward strand.
GAGTACGTGACAGGCATGCTTAGACAGTTTATAAATAAGGCAAAGCTGAGATATAAAGTAATACAATAGACAATAGAATGAAAAACTAATAAGGATCTTGGAAGCATAGCTAAATTATAACACTTTTTTGAGAAATCTCCTTCAATTCATTTGTTAATCCAATATAGTTCATTCTTTAGTGACACTAAAATCATCCTAATGAAGAAGGCACATATTCTCTGCAAGTCAAGTTCTCTTTGTTCATAATAAGAGCAAAATATTATGACTCCACTTCATGACTAGTTTTTAAGGTGAAGGTAGTTTTAAAAATCAGTAAAAATGTGATGACATTCTCAATTTCAAGAGTTTTGTCCTTGATAATCTGACAAGTAATTTCATGTTCACAGATTCATATTTCTTGCATAGTGAGAAAATGTTTGGCATGGATCCCAAATGTTTTTATTATATGCAAGAGAAAAGCAACTTATGTGCAGAGTTTTGTAACTATTTAGCTATTAACTTATATACAAAAAAGTGAAAATATGCTATCAAGTAATGGACTAAAAGAGCTTCACACCAGTTACAACAGCTCTCAGTTTAGAAGGATCAGGAATGTCAGAGGATATTAGTTCTTACTTTCTAAACCAGAATGCCAGTTACCATTATATCCTGAGCTAGTCCACCATTTTGTCATTCATTTAGCTAAGGACTATCATTGTTATCTAGTCTTACCCATGTGGCCTCCTCACATGGATGTCTATGAGGATGTCCGAATGGTCCTGAGTCAAGGGAAAACCCAGGATTCATGCAGAACTATACTTTAATAGCAAGGCCTCAGTTCTTTGTAGAGAAAACAGAAAGATCACAGAGAGGCAAATGTATGTAATCAGTTCAGTCTCACTCTACTTGCACATTCCTTTCAATACCATTGTTTCCAAATGATTTATTTTCTCATACTGACAAAACTCCATTTCATTTTGTTTTCCAGTTTTTCCTAAATCACTTCAATTCTCTGCTCCTTGCAAATGTTTCTATTCTGCTGTTACATCCTGATTTCTTGTTACCTTCAATCTGACACATTTAATTTCAAGCTCTAAGCTGCTGGTGAGTGATAGCAGCACTCTGTTTCATTTTCCTAGTTAGCAGTGGTGTCTGTGCCTGCCTCCCCAGAGGAGAGAAAGGTATGGAGACTGCTGTATGGCTATCTCTTGGTGGAAGAGTGGAGGCTTTCCCACACAGGTAAACCTCAATCTCATAGAAACAGAGCTACTCAAGAAGAAACAGAGGCCAGATTCTACTCAAATGCAATACCGTAGAAAAAGAATAAGAAATTATTGCATCCAATAATGTGGGCAAAATACTGACACTGCTGATGACTATGCATATCATCCTAGAAAAAGGTTTTAACCACTTTTTCTTTTGATTTATTAAATTTAATTGATTTTTAATTATTAATTCTATCAAAACAATGATGATAATTTCTAACTCATAACATTCCAGAAAGGATTAAATAAAATATTAGATGTGTGATCCAACCAGTCCATTCTGAGGGAGATCAACCCTGGGATTTCTTTGGAAGGAATGATGCTAAAACTGAAGCTCCAGTACTTTGGCCACTTTATGCGAAGAGTTGACTCATTGGAAAAGACCCTGATGCTGGGAGGGATTGGGGGCAGGAGGAGAAAGGGACGACCGAGGATGAGATGGCTGGATGGCATCACGGACTCAATGGACGTGAGTCTGAGTGAACTCCGGGAGTTGGTGATGGACAGGGAGGCCTGGCGTACTGTGATTCATGGGGTGACAAAGAGTCGGACACGACTGCGCGACTGAACTGAACCATCATCTGATATTGAAGCCTAAGAAAATTTGTAATTCAGACATCTAAGGGGAACATTTAAATCACTTTCAAATGGAATACTCTCAGTTTCAATGAGCACCAGCATAAATGAGCATCAACAAAAATCAATTAAAAAGAATCAACATCAGGCGTATAGATTCATAGCCAATGCTCAGGAAAAAAAAATTGAATATAAATGAATAACCCTTTCAAACTTTTCTTAAATAACAATAACCTAAAAAACAAAGCAGTGCCTTCTTAGCTAAATAAGACACTGGCCACAAGAGCAGTTATATCTATGACTTTCCTTGCCTTTCTCTCCTTCCTCCTTACCCCTCAGAAGATCACTGTATAACTTAGCTGATTCTTCCTTAGATATTCAACTAGGTTTTCTCCAAAGTTTCCTTTAGCTCTTTTGTAAAAGCACGAAAAGTAAAAGTGTTATTTGCTCAATTATGTCTGACTCTTTGTGACCCCATAGATTGTAGCCTGCCAGGACCTTCTGTCCATGGAATTCTCCAGGCAAGAATACTGGCGTGGGTAGCCACTCCCTTCTCTAGGGGATCTCCCTAACCCCAGGATCAAACCAGGGTCTCCTGTATTGCAGGAGGATTCTTTATCATCTGAGCCATCAGGGAAGCCCCCAAAGCACCAAAATAAACTTTAAATGACTGAATCTTTCTAACTCAAATGGCGAATCTGAGTACTTTCAAACAGAAGTGAGGAAACAATGGAGGTAAAGGAGCACAACACTTTTTCTGGGGTCGCACAGAGAGGGACATGACTGAAGCGACTTAGCAGCAGTAGCAGCAACTATAATCAAAATGGAAGGAATACAAGAGAGGGACAGGACAGAAAGTTTTGCTGTTGTGAATGTTGAAGCAGAGACTGGTTCCCTGATTGGTGGTATTCTAGAACTTTGCTACCCCATACACTACCAACTAGCTGCACGAAACAATTTAAATTTAAATTAACTAAAGTTACAATTAAGTTCCTCATTTGCACTAGCCATATTTCACATGCCCAGTGGATTCACATGGCTAATGGCTACTGTGTTGAACAATAGAAATATAGGACATTACAGTCATTAAAAAAAAAAAAATCTTTTGGACAGGGCTATCTTAAAGGGAACATTTTACCTTTTTAGATAAATTCCAAGTCTCATTTCTTATGACTTTAAAAATTCCCGAGGGCCTATTATGGGCAAAACATGGCAAAAAAAAAAAAAAAAATACTGTGCATGACAAAATATGACACTGGTCCCCTTTAGAAATAGAGAAATAAATAATATATAATATTAATATTATATAATAAGTCTTATGACTAAAATTATACCTAGATTGCTTCTGTAGAATGACTCTAATTCAGACTGATAGAGAACAGTGATATGGAATCTTTTCCTAAAGAAGGTAAGGCAAGCTTGATGTTGAGGGATGGATAGGAAATGGCTAGATACAAGGAGGAAAAAATGAAATGCTCTCAAGGAGAAAATGTCTAATAGCAAAGGAGAAACAGCATGGTACATTAAAAAACCATGTGCTTCAGTATGTGAGAAGATATTAATAACAGGAACTGTAAATGAAAATACTTCATTCTACATTTTAAATTAAATAACTTTGACCTGCTTTTATGAGAAACAGAAAACCCCTGCCTGGAGAGAATGTAGGAAGACACAGAGCACCAACCTAGGCAAACCTATCAGCGTAAAAGGTGATATTATTCAATGAATTGGGACTATCCTAATTTCTAAATCACTGTTAAATCAGAATTTATATATTTATAAATATTTATGCTTAATTATCATACATTCCCAAGCTTTGAATTACTTAACCTTGGATTTACCTAACAGTTTCTTTTCACTAGCTCAAGGATAATTGAGAACTGAATCCATATTAAGATGGAATGGGCCAATGAAGAAGTGTATTTTTCATTTATCAATTTGGTGACAAAATATCAGTGTATTTGTAAAATTACAACTTTCTATTTTTGGCCATTTTCTCTTTTTCCCCCATCTCCTCTCCTTCCAATATTAAAAAGTACAGTCTATATAAAAAAGGATACAGTGAGAATTCCAGTAAAATCTTACATTGAATCAGAAAGGCAAGGGTATACCAAAACATCTTTCATCTGTACCATTCCTTCAAATGAAATTACCTGGTAATCGTCCCCACTTCCAAAAAAGAAAGGCATGATACATTATAAGGCACCCTTTAATTACATCAGCAGACACTCTATGACACCCCACCCTCTTTCTAGCTCTTTTAGTTTCTATTTTTCTACAGATTTTTATTTGCTTTTATATAGGAAAAACAGTAGGGCTTGTGGGACGAATGAATGATTTAAAAAAAGAAAACACACCAGTTAGTATAATGGATTGCAAAATACAAGAAAGTTCACCTAAGTGCCTCAGTAAAATGTTTTACTATCCTTAACCTATATACTCCTTAGCTGCCTGGGAGGTGTATATATGTAAGTTCTTACCATTTTATAACTGAGATTTAAGGTCATGAGTGACCCAGTGGTGAAGTTAAAAGAAAAAAAAAAGAGAGCCTATTTTAGATATTAGCTTCTTTCCTCTTACTCTATTACCAGGTACTTGACTCTGTGTATTTGTGTAGAATTTACTTCATCCTCCTTCATTTAAAAAGAATAATTCTATAAGAAAGGCAGTTTGCCATGGAAGAAAGTGCTTTGGATACAATTCAGGACTTTGGTTCTGTCTCCACCAGCTGTGAAACACTGGGAGGAGCCATTCAGAATGCAAGGAATTACTTCCAATCCCCTTCTCCACACCAATGGAAACATATACATTATGCAGAGATGCAGAGTCGAGGCAGACTCAGAATCCACAGCTCTTAATGATTTCTCTGCTGACCACAATGACTCTCTTTCCAATGGCCTTGACCATTCAGAGTCACCTGCTTTTTTATGTGCCATGGGAGAGGTATAACAGAGAAGTGGATAGCATGGCCCACAGATTTAAAGGGGAAGCCCATGCCACTCACCCACATGGGGTCACTCAGGTCCGAGTCCTGCATGCGAATACAGTCCATGCTAATCTCAATCTTGTTTGTTGCACCATTTTCTGATGGTTCATCCACAAAGTTCAAGTCAATGGGTTGAACTGAACAGATGGGTCTGCCATAAAGGAAAACAAAAGTGTGTTAGGTGTGGAAAGGGACTAACACACTCATTCAGTTGGTAACAATGAGCTCTTTTTGCTTTAAAGTTGGCAAAGCTCATTGGTTGGAGTCAGAAACCCTCAGCATGAATTCTGGCTCAAATACTTACCAGATGAGAAACCTCTGGCATTCCAAATCTAAGCTCCATTTGTAAAGTAAAAATCACTGCCCTCATCAAAGAATCACTAGGTGGAACACAGAATAGAAGGAACGAGTCAGGATGTATCCTAATCCTATGGGTCCCCAGTACTCTGATTGATAGTTTCATCTTTCCCTTAATTTACTTAGGTGTCCCAGCCTAATCTTAAGGAGATAATTATCCTTTTCCTAGCAAGGTATAATGAACAATAAAATTTAGTGTTTTACTTTCTCAGAGATTATTTACAATAGAAAAGTATATGAGAGTTTTTAACCCAAAGAAATGAATTTGAGTATCAGAGAATCATTGGGGAAGTTATTTTGGGTTAGGTAGGAGAGTCCTTCTGATCCTCCAAAATTATACCACCTTGGAACAAAAGTGATTTTCTGGTGTTGAAAACTGAATAAATCTGTGCTGAATTTTGAACACGGAGATGCTATTGGAGAGAATAATTTTTTCCCAGTAATATCACCTGATTTTTATTGATTCTAAAAACATGCCTTCATAAGCAGTACTTCGACTATCCACCACTACCTATTTATAACAATTCACGTAAAACAGCTTTTTTGCTTATTTGATACTTACTGCTCCAGAAAATCCCAGATGTGCTGGAAAACCTCTGGACTGAGGAATTCATTTGTCTGTGTGCTCTGGGACATAGTGGATCGGTAATAACTTTCTTTCCAAGAGAAATGGGCTGGGGTTTCTACAAACCTTAAAAAGATAAAAATGAAACTAGGGTTACAGTTTCTATATTAATGAGACAGAATATTAAAATTAAAACATAGTCAATCAAAAAGTTGAGTGAGTGAAGTCTCAAAAACATGCAGGTATACACAGCAAATTTTACGAGTTAAGCAACTGGTATCTCTTTAGGCAGTGGCAAGTATCCCATTTTGCCATTAAAATCAGGCATTCTATGCTTCTATCAAAGCTCTATTTCTTAACTAGAAAAGTTACACTGTGCACCTCCATTATCCAAAATCTACATTCTGCAGACTTCAAAAAGAAAATAAACATTCCCTGACTAAGTCTGACAGTTAGTCTAACCTATTATTAAGCCCATTTCACAAATGTCTCAATTGATTATTTGCCCATTCAGCTCCAGCAAGTAAAAAGAAAAATCAGAAAATAAAAATGAGTTTAGAAATCTTAAATTTTACCCTCAGCATAATCACCCCTCTCATAACTACCATCTTAGCATCAGGCCCAGGGACAATAAATTCAAACTTTTTAATTCAATTTTTTTTTTATCACCAGTTACACATCTTAATGTATGCGTGGGTAGTTTTTAATTGGAGTGTAGAAAGCTCTGTCAGACTAAGGGATAAGCAAACGTCTGAATACACTACAAATGAATGGTATTTCTATTTGCTTCATTTTGTTATAGGGTCCTCAAGTTTGCTTTTACTTAAAAAAAAAAAAAAAAGAAAACTTGATCCTTTATACATGAGAAGGAAAACATCACCTTTCTCAGGTGATATAGTCTCCAAATCTGCATTCTATCTGCATATCTCACCTTAAAGGTATGTGATTCATTGTGATTATCAGTAGGCTAATTTTACTCCAGGATGAATTTAACTAAGCTCTTAATCATTACTGTTGGTATAATAAAGAGTTAAAGAAATAGTAGGATAGTCAATCATCTTAAATTTGCAAATGAATGCTTTAAGTCTAGTTATATAGTAGAAGTTAATAAGATTAGTTGATGGTTTTCAAGCTTACAGAGAGGCACATTCATTTACTAAGTCAGATATACAGAGAACATCTATTATTTGTCAGAAAATTAATGGGCACTGGAAATAAAAGTAAATGAGACTGTTTCACTCACTAAAAGGTCCTGATAAAGAAGTTAAAACAGGGAGGATATCTCTAATAAATGTGATAAAATGTGCATAACACTGTAAAAGTACAATGATGACATATACCATCACATCTGATAGATCAAGAAAACAGCCTTAAATGATGAGAAGAAATTAGTCAGGCCAGATAAGGACTAAAGTTACAGAGTGAGCAGTCTGTGACTCTATTAGCCTAGTGTAAAAATTTTGGGCCAAGAATGCCAGGAGATAAAGGTGGAAAGCAACATGTTGTGACATGTTGTTTTAACAGCTTAAATTCTTCGGTGAGTGTTGAAGAATTTTTAAGATATTTTTAAGCAAGCTTTATATTTTGAAATAGTCACATACAGTTACGATAAAAAATAAAGAGTATATCCATGTACCAGTTACCCAATTTTCCCCAATGGGAAGTGACATCTTACAAAACTGTCATAAAATATCACAACTACAATATTGATATGACATTGATATGATCTTATTCAGAAATTCTAATATTATTATACTTTCCTTTGTATCTATGTGTGTGTATTCATTTTTATACAATTTTTTTTATCACATAGGTAGGTTAATGTAGCCATCTCTACAGTATTAAAGGATTTGAAGCATGAGTTTGACACAGAATATGTCTTACATTGATCAATCTGAAAGTTATATGGAGGAAGGATTTATAGCTTATCAGTTTATGGACAAAGTTATTTATGAGGTTGCTGTTTAAGTCCAGATAAGACAGCAGGATGATAGAACTGGGGGTGGAGAAGATGGGGACAATTTTAATAACTAGTGAAAAGGTTAAATCAGATATTGTTTATATTACTGATGGAAGAAGAAGCAATAGAAGAGGCAAAGATGACTTCAAGTTTCCAACCTTATTGACCTCGGTGGTTGATGATTCCATTAACTAAACCAATGAATACAGTTGGAATATCTGGCTTGGAAAGAAAAGATAGATGATGAGTTCCATCTTAGCATGTTAAGTTTGAGGTACCAATGGGATATATTAAAAGTGTAGCAGACAGTTGAATAAACCTTAAACTTATGGGAGAGAAACAGGCCAGATGTTTAGAAACAAATCCTCATCACAGAGTGAAAATAATCCATGAGAATAGATGCAATAACATAGGCAGAGCAGGTACAAAGAGTAAGAAAGTTAACCTGATGGAGGTGGAAATAAGAGTGGACTATGAAAGCTTACAATGTTCCTCATGGGCCCATCCAGAAAGTCTGTCTACAATTAGAAGAGCATCTGAAAATCCAATATCTGTACATCAAAAGAGTACATTCATTTTTTAAATTTCTTTTGGGGAAGAATCCAGACTTGGTTTACATATTCCCAACTAGTGAGTAGAAAGAAAGTGAAATTTAATAAATCTAATACTGACTGAGAGTTAAGATTTCACCCACAGGTGACACTTTTGAATATGTTTATGTTCCTTCAAATAAGACAGAAGGAGAAGGAAGTGGAGAAAATAAAAATAATTCCTAAGCAGTGAAAAAAGAAATGGAGATAAACACATGTATGAATTATTCAAACTCCAAAATGTAAATAAACTGTCATATGGATTATCCTGTACATGGACCCACAAGCACATCCCTAATGTCCAAACACTTTAACACCATCATTGGCATCCTGACAGCCAGGTGAGTACTAGAAGGTAAACCCAGCAGCATGAAGTAGATTCTCAGTGATGTTCAGTGTGTGACATTTAATATAAAAATTAGTACAAGTTTTTTCTTAAAGGTGGCAGAAATGTCGATATAGTTTCTAAGAGACTGACAGTTAACATAACCTAGATCTTAAGTAACAGACAGTATGGGGCTGACTCAAAAAGAAGAAAGGAGCTTAGATGGAAGTTAGACACTGTCACTCCCCTCTGAAGCAGAGAGAAAAAATATCATTGACTCCATAGTCACTTAGGATTTCTACTTCTTTTACTATTTCTACATGGAAGTTTGGTTTCTCTCATGCTTACTCTGATATTCCTTTGTTTCATATCTTCCCTTTAGTTTCTCTTTGATTTCTAAAAAGACCTTCCCTGTATCTCTGATGTTACAGCTAACCAGCTCCATTCCCTTGAAAATGCCCCTCAGTTATATGAGCTTCAGTTTTCTTGAATGTTACATAAAGAGCATCATCTCTACTCTGCTGCCTTTCAAATGCCTGCTCAGTCCTCAGTGCTCTCTAGTCCACAGCGGATTTCCTGCTTGCTTACTTGAAATAAAATTTTTCTTTAAATATTCTTGGCCTCTTGTTGCATCTCACAAATGTTAGCTTTTTACTTGTGTAACAATTATGACAAAGAATTTTAAATAATTGAAGGCTAAGCCTATCCTTGGAAGAAACGTTATGACCAACCTAGATAGCATATTCAAAAGCAGAGACATTACTTTGCTGACTAAGGTCTGTCTAGTCAAGGCTATGGTTTTACCAGTAGTCATGTATGGATGTGAGAGTTGGACTGCGAAGAAAGGTGAGTGCCAAAGAATTGATGCTTTTGAACTGTGGTGTTGGAGAAGACTCTTGAGAGTCCCTTGGACTGCAAGAAGATCCAACCAGTCCATTCTGAAGGAGATCAGCCCTGGGATTTCTTTGGAAGGAATGATGCTAAAGCTGAAACTCCAGTACTTTGGCCACCTCATGTGAAGAGTTGACTCATTGGAAAAGACTCTGATGCTGGGAGAGATTGGGGCAGGAGGAGAAGGGGACGACTGAGGATGAGATGGCTGGATGGCATCATGGACTCGATGGATGTGAGTCTGAGTGAACTCTGGGAGTTGGTGATGGACAGGGAGGCTTGGCGTGCTGCGATTTATGGGGTCGCAAAGAGTCGGACACGACTGAGTGACTGAACTGTACTGAGGCCTAGATCTCTCATCTTTTCAGTTTGATAGTTGCTTCAGGTTAGAGTGGAATGAACATGGGTATTGGAGTAAGACAGACTTGGGTTCAAATCTCAGTTTTACTGTTGACATTCTATGAAGCCATGGCCATGCTACTTAGTATTTTTGTGCCATACATTTTTCAGCTATGCGTCCTTCAGAGAGTGGTTGAAGGCCTTACTTGAAAGGTTTACCTATAGAAAATGTGTTGTACGTTTTTGTTTACACAATGATTGTATTTACATAATCAATACACTGATTCTATTAGATCAAATACTATATAATTTGTATCCAGGCAATAGTTACTGAACTATGCTACCTAAATAGTATATTTGAAAGGTTTGTTAAAGTTGCAAAAGTGTCACACAGATGTATTGATAATTGCATTAAACTGGAATCATCCCTCATTTCAATTCAGTTCAAATCTTGCATTCTGTATCTGTATTCTTGGACCAAATCAACACCCCTATCACTCTCACTTTCTTCTAGGTCACCTTTGTCTCAGTCTTGCAACACTAAATTGGGCTGCTTCCTCCCTCACAGCCTCAAGCATCAAGAGGGCTTTATTTAAAAAGATGAGTGTGGGGTGTGGTATAGATTGGTGGTTATCAAATTATTTCATGAAATCCTAGGTGCCTTAGTGTACTCATATATGTAAAGAAATGGCCATATCAGTAGATCTCCAGAAACATACCTGTCCTTAATACAATGAAGTTTGACTTTTGTCTGTTTTCCATGTATTAGGGCTCTGAGCAAGATTTCATTTGAAGAAAGGATTCTGTTTAAAAAAAAAAAAATCAATTGTCTAGGTTTAAGGATCTCCAGAGTCTCTCTTCTGCAGACCCAGTATTGATTTCCATTTGTGAATAAACACACAAAGTATTTTTCAGAGACAGGAAGGGAGGTGATCAGCTGGTATCAGGAAGAATGAAGTAATTCCTACCTATCTGCCAATGTTTTGCCTTTGGGTGAAATCTCTGTATTAATTCAGGGCTTCCCTGGTGGCTCAGTGATAAAAAAATCTGCCTGCCAATCAATTCAGGAGATGCGGGTTCAATCCCTGGGTCTTGATTGGCCTCAGGAGCAGTCCAAATCACAAAATTTCTTTCGTATTTTTAGTTCAGAAACATTCTCCTGCTTTCAGTTTACTCTATTATCATTATTAATTGTCAGGCTTAATTTTAAGGATGCTGAAGAGCACCTTGATGTCTTTTAGTAAACTGCCTCTTTATTGAACCCAGCAGTGCCCAAGAGCCCTGGAGGAGTAAATTTATTCAAATACTTGAGGTAAACTCATTTCCTGGAAGCCACCCGCATAATCTAAAGCAGGCCCATTAGGAACTTTTTTGGGGAAGGAAATATTTTCTTTTCAACTTCATTTTGAAAAATGACCAGTCTGTTCTTCTCTTAAAGTCAAACCCATCTTCCAGCTTCACTTTTGACAAACAAAGCTTAAATGGATAAGGGGAAAGGGTGGGAGAGATAATGTCGGAGTTGGGATTAACACTACCGCATATAAAATAGATAACCACCAAGGCCCTACTGTTTAGCATGCCCCAAGCCCCAGATTCTCTCAGTAGAGTCAGTGTGTCTCATGCCAACTCACCAGTTTTAACTCTGAGGTGATCTTCCCTCTCTTAAGTACTGGATCTTCTAAGACTCATATTTTGTGCCCTTCTTTTAATCATAGGCATTTGCTGCCTTAAAGGTAAGCTTTCTCGGATTTATTGAGAGAAATCTTTTCTTACACTCCCAATTCCCACTGAACTTTGCTCCTACCTTCATTTCACTTGTCAGAATCCTCTTCTAACCTGCATATGATCATCAATCTTTCCCAGACAGCATTTTTATCAGGTCGCTTTTCCCCCACTCAGAATTTGCAGTCACTCATCTTTGAGCCCTAGACTAAATCTAATCAGCTCTGGCCCACATTCTCTTTATTCTTTTGAGAAGACCCTCTTTTCTAAAATATTCAGCCAGCTGCATTCTACATCTTGCTTGTTTTCAGCCAAGAATCTTTTCAGATCATGATCTCTTGTATTCCACTATCTTCCCACAAGCTTTATTATTTACATTTACCAACATTCAGTAGAAAACTCAGCTCAGAAGGGCTACTGCCATAGACTGAATGTTTGTGTCTATCCCAAAATCCATAGGTTGAAACTTATCGGAGGTGAGGTCTTGGGAGGTAATTAGGTAATGATGGTAAAGTCCTCATGAATGAGATTAGTTCCCTTAAAAAGAGGCTCCACAGAGTTCTCTTGCCACTTTCACTACATGGTGAAGTTAGCAATCTATGAACAAGGAAGTGAGACCTCATCAGACATCGAACCTGCTGGTGCCTTGATCTTGGACTTACCAGATCCCAGAACTGTGAGAAATAAATTTCTGTTGTTGATAAGCCATTTGGTGGCATTTTGTTATAGCTGCTGGATGGGTTAAGCCAGTGACAATACATATATATATATATATATATATATATAATTTTTTTTTTTTTTTAGTTCATTTCCTCAATTGGCAAACTTCAAGTACTTTTTCCTTAGTTAATTCTTTTATAATTTACTCATGTTGAAATGGCATTGCCCCAATTAACAAGTAAGGAACTGGAAGTCAAGAACCACATTATTAATTTCCTGGTTCTTTACAACATAGAGTTGTAGAATAACAATAACAATGACAACAAAAAAATTTGGAAAGGACTTTATTTCTCAGCATCTATACTTTCTATAAATGAGGACTCACAGGGGTTTTATTGATAGTCCCATATGAGTATAAAGGTCTAGAAGGACTGTGGGGAAATTGAATCAGAGAATTTTCTTAATATTGAGGAATGCACTAGATTGAATTTAGATAAATAAATTCAATAAAATCATTCTATGAACTTCTACATATTTTTTCCAATCACTTATCTGCAACTGTATTATATATTTATTGGTCTATTGACAGTTCTCTATCAGAAGGCAAAGCCACTGGGAGCAACCATTGCTTTGTTCGCTTCTACATCCCCAGAACCTATTACAGCATCTGGAAATATAGGCTTCCACTGCTTTCTGAAAATATCTCATTCCTATGAAATCTTTCATAAGGTTTCATAAGCAAAGAATATCCTTTCCTTTCTGAAAGTTCTTGTTATGCCATTTCGCCATTACTAAAGAACTATGTTAGTGTTGGTTTTCATGAAAGGAATCTAAAGACTTTTTTTTTTTTGCTTTTAAGAAAAAAGCCATAGGGACTTTCCTGGTGGTCCAGTGGCTAATACTCCATGCTCCCAATGCCAGGGGCCCACATTCAGTCCCTGGTCAGGGAACTAGACCCTGCATGCTGCAACAAAGACCCAGAGTAGACAAATAAATTAACAATCAAAAATATTTTTAAGAAAATAAAAAAGTCATTGCCATACTGATGTAGGTATTTTTGTACCCCTCACCTACCACTTCCCTCAAATTCCTAATATTTCAATGTTGGTTATTGCCTTAGCTCTACTTGAAAGATGTGAGAAAATTATAGTTACGAATGAGTAAGAAACTTCCACATTATATCTCCCAAGACAGAAAATTGCATGACTATGTTTTTGTATCCCTATAAGTACCAGAATTCCTGACATAATAATATGGCATTTATAAACATTTGATGAATGAATGAATGGCCTTGGTTCATGCAAACTAGCTTAGTTAGTATACAAATACAGATCAGATTGACTCTGAAGTCTTCACTCTTTATGACAAATCACAAAGATTTCTAAAGGAGGGAAGTGGATGTTTTGTAGCAATACAAAAGACAGAAAAAAAATTAAAACCAAGAATGGAAACAAAGAGACGGGTATATCCTCAGAAGCCCCTGAGGACTTTGCTGTAATGATACAACCCAATGAATAAGGTTTTCAGTAGTAACTGAGTCATCAAGCATTTTCATGGCACATACTTCTCGGTTTGGTCTGACTCTTATGACCCCATGGACTGTAGCTTGCCAGGCTCCTCTGTCCATGGGATTCTCCTGGCAAGAATACTGGAGTGGGTTGCCATTTCCTTCTCCAGGGCACCTTCCCAACCCAGGAATCAAACCCAGGTCTCCTGCATTGCAAGCAGATTCTTCACCAACTGAGCTATGAGGGAAGCCCTGTTCTTGGTTTAGAAGGACAGCAGAGTATGTATGCCTTATTTTCAGAAATATCTACATTACAATATAAAAAGGAAAAAATGCTATTTAAACAGTTTATCTAAAAAACTTACCTACGTGGAATGACATATTTTCTAAGGGATCCTTGGAGATAAGTTTTGTTTTTTGCTAAATCATTATGGCCCTTTGTGGTTCCTGTCTGATCAGGATCACATCTTTTGTTAGAGTCTAGTTTTTTATTTAGTTTCCATTGAGTGGTTGGTTGTTCGAGATAAGAACGTCATTTATTTCAGTTTTTAGATTTTGCGGCTTCACACTATAGCAGAGTATCTGGTACAAGGGTGGGGTGGGGGCCAAGTCAATACTTACTGAAGTAAGTTTTTGGAAAGTTGGAGTAAAAATAGCAATGCCAATATCTAGAGCAGAAATAACGGTTAGTATTTGTTGCATCTATGGGCAAGGTACTCTGCAACATACTTGGCATATATTAATTTTCATAATATCATGTAAATACCAACATTACCCCATTTTCCAGATAAGAAAACTGAAACCTAGTCATGCTTTTCCTCAAGATCACATGGTAACTGGGAAGATGGCAACTCAACAGGTCTTAAGGATTTGACTTCAGAGGCTCTATTCTGTTATTTACAAAGTCAGTCATTTTGGGAAAGTTATTCAGCCTCTCTCAACCTCAATTTCCATATCTGCACAATGAAAAGAGAAGAGTACCTATCTCTCATGGAGAGGGAAAGCCTTGGATACTGATTGTAGGAGGTTATTCCACTTCCCCAAAGTGGAAATAAATGCCAAACTTCACTGCTCTACAGGTCTGTATTTAGAAAATACAGAGTCCCTGTCCATACCTCCAAGAGATTCTAGTTCAGATAATCTGGAGTGAGGTCCAGGAATCTACACTTTAACAAAACTGCACATGAAAACACACAGCTTTGCAATTCACCTGAAATCTATTCCGTTGCAGTTGTTATAAAAAATAGAGCACCTTGAGAAACCTGCATTTTCTCCAAATCTGTATCCTTAAATGGGTATTATCACAGTCTTATTCACTAGGATTTTTTTTTATCACTTGAGTAAAACAGTATGGTATAATAATTATAATTACTGTTATAGAACACATGTCACATGTTAGGCATTGTTCTAAATGTTTTACGGATAGCAATGCTTATAATCTACCCAATTACCCATAATAAAGTGGACTATCATTATCCTCATTTTAGAGATGAGGGAACTGAGGCACACAGACAACTAGTAAGTTCCCCCAAAGATGCACAGTTGATAAGACAGGGCAGCAGGCTCTGCAGGCTGTGCTATTTACCATTACACTGTGAGGACTCTACCAGGACAGAGGTCAGAGCCCCAGCTGATAGGTGATCTTGGGCAAGTCTCTGACCCTCTATGGGATTTACAGTCCTCCTCTGTGAAGTGAGGAGGCTGACACTGATGATCTCAAGGTCCTCTGGGTCCAAAATTATATTATTCATTCTACAGGAGGCTTTTGACCTTGTTATCTGACGGACCAAGGCCTTAGAAATTCTGACTGTAAGACACTCCCACGTCTAGAACTGTTCCATTATTATCTTTACTTTACCTGTCAATTCAAAAAAACTTCCTTCTGAGTAATCTGTCCTTTGCCATTCCTTCTTGCTGAGGAAACCAAATATTCTTCAGCCCAGAGCCTGTAGATCTGTCTTTACAGTTTCCTTCGAAACCCTAAAGCCTTTGCTTAATCAGGCTAGCAGAGTGCTTCCACCTGAGTCCATTCGAACCTCATTACCTTCCCCAATAGGCCTCTAGCCTCTTGCTCTTTTTTCCTCTCCTCTTGAGCAACGGCCCTCTTCTGGCCTAATTCACCCTCAGTAACATCTCTCCAAACTGTCCACCTTACCTCTCCACTTGTGTGCTGTTAGCCTATTCGAGGCTGAATCTTTCATTTTTTAGTCTTGTATTTCTCAAACGTGGTTACACAATAGAAGACATGAGATGCTCAAAATATAGATGGATGGGCACTCCTGCAAACCAATTAAATCCAAATTCGGAAGAGTGGAATCTGGCCAGGAATACTATTTAAAACTTCAAGAGTTCCACAAGAGCTGCTAACGGGAGGCACTGGTTAAGAACCGTTGGCGTCTAGCTCCAGGGGTTCTACAGTAGGGAAAATAAGCAAATGATAATCACCTGGGCTGCTGGCTGACCCAGACTCCTAGAGAGGGAAGTCCGGACATGCAAAGCAAACAAGGGGACAGCCTACTGGAGGTCTAGAGAAACTCCTTCATGAAGCAAAGTTCTAGCTGAACCTCTAAAGCAAAATGGTTCACTATGCTTCCCTGTCATCCATCTTCACAGAATAACCCAAAGCTCCTATTGCATCTTGTTCCAAGTTAACATTTCTAAACATAAAGAGCAATCCAGAGGAAAAAGCACTCAAGGGTAATATGCACACTCTTTTTGTTGCTATAGACTAACTGGCTGGTAAGTTTGGGGGAAACCCCCTTTTCTTGCAAGTCTTGATTTTCCCCCAGATGTAAAGGAAGGTTACTGGATTACCAGATAATCACCCAGCTTCCTTCCTATTTTATTATTCGACTGTTTTAAGGCCCCAACCCTATTGTTCCTTGACTATTATACAGCCAGGCCCAGTTTTGCTACATTCACCTGACACCAGACTTTGACACAGAGCTATTTCTGACCCTTGGGGAAGACTGCCCATTGCAAGTCAACGACAGGGCTGCAAAGACTTTGTGCCTCAAATCCCCGCACTACGGAAAGAACCACTGCTGCCCCAACTGCAGTTCAGGCCTCCCCTCCAGAAAAATTTTCCTTCTCTGTGCTCTCTGATAGCATCCCCATCTGATAACAATCACCTCCTTTGCTTCTGGGCCTCCCACTTCCTATAGGTAGCCTGCCTTCACGAATGTGACTTGAGAGACCAACCTTGTTTATGAACAGGCCCTTTCTCCCCCCCTGCAGCTGCCCAGGCCTGCTTAGAAGGTGGTTACAGAGTGTGCCAGTTTTGCCAGGTGAGCCTTTGGCATTTGCTTGCTTTGTCTTAGTGTGAGAGGGCCAAGTCTATGAGGAGATGCTGCAATGGTGAATATGAAGCAGAGAAGTGGCAGTTGGAGTCTCTACCTTTCCTCTTCCTGACCTCTTCCAGTCTTTAATGACGAGGTATACTATATAAAGGAGTTGAAGGGAGAATGGCCTCTAAGGCTGTCTACAACGATACCCTTTCTGGGTACTGTGTATAAATATGTATATTTTACAAATAATTGCAATAAACTTAAGCTAATAATAGTAATAAAAATCATACAGGTAATATTTTACTGGATTAAAAAAAAATAAAATCAGAAATGTTGATGGATTTTGACCTGGTTTTTAGTAGCCTAGATTTTCCGTCTTTGCCCTAGTTCTTACTTCTGAATTTGGGAGTGGAAGAAGGAAAAAAAGGAAGAACTAACTAATTTAGCATGGGTAGTTTGATCAATCTGCAAAATAAGTGCTCTGAGTCAGAGGAGACAGTGTTAAAAATGAAAACTTTGTAGTTTGAACTTGCTGGGGTAGGGGGATTTGGGATAGCAAAAAAGATGAAGATAGTGTAATGTGTGAAAATGTGGGAAGAATAAAGAAGAAAGGAACTTGCCATTCAAGGTTATGGATTGAGTCTTCTTTAATACCCTTCTAGAGACAAAGAATAAATGAGAATTTTAAGAAATGAAATGAATAAAAATTCTTTTAAGTTCTACTTGATGACACTGTGCTTCTTAAATGACATCCCACTTAGAGATCAAATCCAGGCTGGTCATAGACAGAAATAAAAGAAATGAAAATGATATTAAAGGCATTTATCTAAATTTCAGGAAAGATTTCAAAAACAGTAAGAAAAGAAGAGGCCATAGAAAAGAAATTTCATAGAAAAAGACTCTCAAAGGAAATTTTACTTAAGAAAAATGGAAGTGTCTCATCTACAAAAGAGGTCTATAAACTACTGTCTACAAATCTACCATTGCCTGTTTCTGTAAATGAAGGTTTTGGAGCAGAGCCCTGTTTAGGTGCAATATGTGGACAATGTCACACCAGCCTGCCAGAGCTGAGAAGTTGTGACAGAGGCTGTGGGGCCTGCAAGGCTGCCAGTATTTACTATTTGACCCTTTACAAGAAAATTTTGCTGACCCAGAACTACAAAATAAAATTTTAACTGCATAATCCTCAAGACTTCAAGTTATAAAGGGGAGATGGGGTGAGTGCTTATCAGATAGAATGTTTATAAAAATGATATGTGGACAGAAGAGGATTTCACATAAGTTAGACTTGAAAGAGCACCTAAGAGCGTGAAGTATGGACATGTAACCAAGGGAGGACAGGTGAGCCTGATGGGGGCTGCACACACAGATTAGGAAACTGAGGACTCAGAATAAGCCAAGTGCCCTTCTCCAGCCCAAAAAAGCTACAGATATGTTTTAAATTATGTGATAAGCACAAATTAAAAAAAATTATTACCAGGAGGAGTACAGTTTCTCAGATACAAGTCCCCTCACTCCCACCAAACCAATTCAGAAAACTTTTATTTATTTTTTCAATAACCATTTTTCTGAAATATAATTAGATTACAATTTTGTGTACAATTAAATTACAATTTCTAGTGTACAGCAAAGTGATTCAGCCATGTATACATATATATATGTATTATTTTTCTGATTCTTTTCCACTATGGGTTATTATAAGACATTTAATTAGTTTTCTGTGCTATGCAGTAAGTCCCTGTTTATTTTATACATATTAGTGTATATAAGTTAGTCCTTGCTTATCCATTTTATACACATTAGTGTGTATACGTTAGTCATCAAAACACTGTTTTCTATGGACTGGTTTTTCCCTTTTGCACCTACAGGTTTTACCTTTGTTACTAATTTTTCTTGACCATCCTCATTCAGTCACATCTATGGCTGAGAGACTGGAGAAGGCAATGGCACCCCACTCCAGTACTCTTGCCTGGAAAATCCCATGGACGGAGGAGCCTGGTGGGCTGCAGTCCATGGGGTCGCTAAGAGTCAGACATGACTGAGCGACTTCACTTTCCCTTCTCACTTTCATGCATTGGAGAAGGAAATGGCAACCCACTCCAGTGTTCTTGCCTGGAGAATCCCAGGGACGGGGGAGCCTGGTGGGCTGCCATCTATGGGGTCGCACAGAGTCGGAACCAACTGAAGCAACTTAGCAGCAGTAGCATGTTGTTAGTGTACTGAGCTTAGGAAAATTTAAATTCAGCTTATTTGTGTTTAAAAAGCTATAGCTCCAGTTACATGAAAGCAGTGTATCTGTTTTCATTTCTTATTTCATCCAAATCCTTCTAGAAGCAATAAACTGTTATCTCTACTTATGAACCCCGCATTTTTGTTTTCAAAAACTTTATTCCTTTATTTATTTTTGAAAGTTATTACCTTTGTCACAAGTATTACAATGACACTGTCTCAAATGAATACATGATTTGATCCATGTGAAAGGTAATACTTAATGCATCTTTATTATGATATTATCTATATTGGCCCACATAATAGTAGGTATTTGTGTGTTAGGAAGCTTATTGAATAGTAGTAATAATTATTGAATTTCACAGATTCTGAAACATGGAAGTAGCTTTAATGCAGAAAACATTGTGTGTGCATGTCCACATTTGTTGATTTGGTGCATGTGTACAGTTATATTTCAGAGGTTATTATGATCTATGGTTTGGAATAGAGCTAATGATACTTGGAGATTCTTACAACTCTTTCTGGGAGGAAACAAGTGAAATGGTAGGTAGCTGGACGGAAGAAAAATTGCAAAAAAAAATAGATTAGTGTCACAATGGAAAAACAATGTTAATGTGATCAATGTTATTTTTGGGGGTTCATTTTCAAAGGTTCGTCTGCAAAATTTAAGTTACCATAACATTACTCAGTCTAGTCACAATAAGAGTCATAGATTTCTTGCATTTCCAGTGTGTTTAGTTATATTAAAGCTGAAAAGTTCCTTTTCTTTTTTATTTATTTTTTAATGGAAAGGTAATTGCTGTACAGAATTTTGTTGTTTTCTGTCAAACCTCAACACGAATCAGCCATAGGTATTAAAATTCAAAATAATTGAGGAAGGACATAAAATCTTCAAATGATCACATTGTTTCCACAATGTGTCCAAAGTCCAGTGACTGAGAATTTGAGAAAACTTAGGATGTAAACTCATTACAACAAAATGTTCACTGCAGCACTATTTTATAATAGACAAGACACGGAAGCAACCTAAATCTCCACTGACAGACGAATGGATAAAGATGTGGTGATACATACAGTGGAATATTATTCAGAAATTAAAAGGATGAAATAATGCCATCTGCAGCAACATGAATGAACCTAGAGATTAACATATTAAGTGAAGTCAGTCTGAAAGACATATCATATCGCTTATATATGGAATTAAAAAAAATAATACAAATGAACTTATATACAAAACAGAACTAGATCTGCAGATATAGAAAACAAACTTAATGTTACCAACGGGGAAAAGGATAGGAGGATAAAATAGGCGTTGGGATTAACATACAGATACTACTGTATATAGAATAGTTAACCGACAAGAACCATCTGTATAGTGCAGGGAACTATGCTCAATGATATGTAATAACCTATATTTTGTAATACATTTAATAATGTATACCTGAATCACTTTGCTATACATCTGAAACTAACACAACATTGTAAATCAATTATACTTCAGTAATAAAAGTGGCAAAATATATATTCATGAAAGGGAGCATTATACATAAAAGGGAGCTATCCAATACAATTAAAGATACAGAACCTAAAGTTCCATAGGTCCATAACAGGAGCCTGGAACACTAGTAGGAACAGGAATTTGGGAATTCTGGTTTTGCCACAATACAGATGGTTGACCTTGAACAAGTTACATATGCTTCCTAAACTTCAGTTTTCTTATTTGGAAAACAGAGATACAAACACATAATGTGTTAGGTTGCTACAAGAGTCAAGTGTTTAGTACAGTACCTGGAAGGCACTAAATAAAGGGGAGGTAATGGTTATCCCTGTTGCAAACTGTGGTCTAAAGTTAAACCCTCATCCTCCTGGGAATGATGAATCACAGGGTTTAGACCAAGGGGCGTGATTCAGTTCCCAGGAGCCTCAGTATTCACAGAGGCACTGAGTTATTTCTCAGACAACTTTATGGTCTCTTGATTTTTTTAACAAAAGAAAAACAAACAAACCAAATTGCTGCATAGAAACTTTTACAGTAATAAATCTTTACTATTCTGCATTAGGGTTCATTGTGGTTTAGGTATAGAACCCAAATTCTTCACATGGCTAACTGTTCTAATTTTTAGCACCAGATTTATATACCATGGTGGCTGGACTGCAAACCACCACAGAGATGTGTCAGACTCAGTACTTATGACCTTATTAAGGGTATAAAGTCATTTACCATAAATGGCAGTAGGAAACTGTAAAACTGTCTGCTGACTTAACTTACCTAGTAGGTCTTTGTTGATCAAGACATATTCTCTACAAGAATTAAAGTAACACATTCATAAGTAGTCAAATGTATCTTCCCTGAGAACTTCATCTTTTAGCTTACCAGCACACATCTTACCTGATCTTTGTTTTAGAGTAAAAGCTGCTGCTGCTGCTGCCGCTAAGTTGCTTCAGTCGTGTCCGACTCTGTGCGACCCCATAGATGCAGCTCATCAGGCTCCCCCGTCCCTGGGATTCTCCAGGCAAGAACACTGGAGTGGGTTGCCATTTCCTTCTCCAATTCAGGAAAGTGAAAAGGGAAAGTGAAGTCGCTCAGTCGTATCCGACTCTTAGTGACCCCATGGACCGCAGCCTACCAGGCTCCTCTGTCCATGGGATTTTCCAGACAAGAGTACTGGAGTGGGGTGCCATTGCCTTATCCAAGAGTAAAAGCTAACTAAAGTGAAAAATAAATGCCATAATTTCAAAACAAATGACATAGTCAAAGTTTATTTCTCACTATACTGTCATAGGAGGATATTTCCTTTGGGGTAACTCTTTCCTACAACTGGATGCAGCTTTCCTAGCACTTCTAGACAGAGATTTTGAATTCTTCCATCTAGTGGCCAGGCTATCATCTATGGCTCAAAAAATTTCCTCTGAGCCTTATCTATCCAGCCTGGAAGTGAAAAGAGGAGGAGAGAGGAGATAATGGGAGGGGGGAAGGAGGGGAGGGGGAAGGAAAGGTTAAAGAGCAAGCAAAGGAAGATCCCATTTCCTGGTGGCTCAGTTGGTAAAGAATCTGCCTGCAATGCAGGAGACTCCGGTTTGATCTTAACCTCCTGGAGAAGGGAATGGTAACTCACTCCAGTATTTTTGCCTGGAGAATTCCATGGACAGAGGAGCCTGGAGGGCTACAGTCCATGGGGCTGCAAAGAGTTGCACAAGACTGAGTGATTCACACATTTCACTTTCACTGTAACTTTCAGTTCAGTTCAGTTCAGTCGCTCAGTCATGTCCGACTCTTTGAGACCCCATGAATCACAGCGTGCCAGGCCTCCCTGTCCATCACCAACTCCTGAATTCACCAAGACCCATGCCCATGGGTCAGTGACACCATCCAGCCATCTCATCCTCGGTCGTCCCCTTCTCCTCCTGCCCCCAATCCCTCCCAGCATCTCTTCGCATGAGGTGGCCAAAGTACTGGAGTTTCAGCTTCAGCATCATTCCTTCCAAAGAAATCCCAGGGCTAATCTCCTTCAGAATGGACTGGTTGGATCTCCTTGCAGTCCAAGGGACTCTCAAGAGTCTTCTCCAACACCACATTGCAAAAGCATCAATTCTTCGGCACTCAGCCTTCTTCACAGTCCAACTCTCACATCCATACATGACCACAGGAAAAACCATAGCCTTGACTAGATGGACCTTAGTTGGCAAAGTAATATCTCTACTTTTGAATATGCTATCTAGGTTGCTTATAACTTTTCTTCCAAGGAGTAAGTGTCTTTTAATTTCATGGCTGCAGTCACCATCTGCAGTGATTTTGGAGCCCAGAAAAACAAAGTCTGACAGTGTTTCCACTGTTTCCCCATCTATTTCCCATGAAGTGATCGGACTGGATGCCATGATCTTCATTTTCTGAATGTTGAGCTTTAAGCCAACTTTTTCACTCTCCTCTTTCATTTTCATCAAGAGGCTCTTTAGTTCCTCTTCACTAAAGTAGCATGCAATACTCCTGCTCATATTGTATTGTTAGAACAAAGTCACATGGTCATATCTAACTTTAAGGAACTGGAACATATATTTATGCCCAAATGGAAAATAATAACAGTTTGTTGGACACAGATCAAAAACTTTTTTCTTGGATATATTTTTTTTAGTTTTGGTTTTTAGATACTGGACTTCCCCGGTAGCTCAAATGGTAAAGTGTCTGCCTACAACACAGGAGACCTGGCTTTGATCCCTGGGTTGGGAAGATCCCCTGGAGAAGGAAATGGCACCCCACTCCAGTATTCTTGTCTGGAAAATCCCATGGACGGAGGAACCTGGTAGGCTACAGTCCATGGGGTTGCAAAGAGTTGGAGACGACTGAGAGACATTTACTTCACTTATTTACTTAAAAAAATGCTTTTGCATAAATAAAGAGGTGTGTGAATATAAGTGTGTGTGTGTGTGTGCGCATGTGTGTGTGTGTGTAAAACTGATTCATTAATTCTGAGAAGCATGCTGAAGGAAATCTTGGGCATTTGTTTACCCCTTTCTCTCATAAGCTCTCCCAAGAAACCAGTGCCCTCTCATTTTTTAAATTACTTTGGAAAGGTTTAAGGATGATCCTCAACCAATGGGAATCTACCAAAGACTGTGAAATACATCAAGGAGAGAGAAAGTCTTAAAAGAGAGGTCTTCAAGACACAAGTCACTTAAATAGCACTAAAGTATACAGAATTTCTAGGCAGTTCACCATAAACGTATGCCTTATTAAACCACTACCATAGCAAGAATTTTTTCTATACTTATCCTTTGATTGTTGCTATATCTACATTGTTCTCTGGTATATTCTACAGCTTAAACAATGAGCCGACACTATTTTAAGGGACCAGAGCTGAGTTCCTAATCTTTTTGCATGTATCTCTGAAAGCTTTCAGGACAAACAGAGCACTAGTCACTAAGAGTTGGACAGGACTGAGTGACTTCACTTTCACTTTTCACTTTCATGCAATGGAGAAGGAAATGGCAACCCACTCCAGTGTTCTTGCCTGGAGAATCCCAGGGACAGGGGAGCCTGGTGGGCTGCCATCTCTGGGGTCGCACAGAGCTGGACACGACTGAAGCGACTTAGCAGCAGCAGCAGCAGGGTTAGGAGAAAACACTGGGGACGTGACCACCTTTCACAAGGGCACGGCAGGAAGAAGATGAGCCCAGAACTTGAAGAATGAACACTTAAAAGTTTATCAGTGCCTCTTCTACATCCCAACTTATGAAGGATCTATGTTATACATCTCTCTCAGATACGCATGCATAATTCCACTTACATGGTGTCTTTAATGTGCCTATAGGTAACAATAATATATCATTATCATGTAAACTGGAGAGTTGTTTACCCAGATTGCTTTTAGATTTCAGATGTGTCAAGCAAAAATGGGAACTATTAAAGTATACTTTGTAGAGAATGAAGACTAGGCTTTACCCACTCTTTCCATAGTGGACAAAACATTTCACTTGATCAAATGTTTTTGTTTTTTTTTTAACTTTTTATTTATTTATTTTACTCTACAATATTGTATTGGTTTTGCCATACATCAACATGAATCTGCCATGGATGTACACGTGTTCCCAATCCTGAACCCCACCCCCACCTCCCTCCCTGTATCATCCCTCTGGATCATCCCAACTGGCGATCTGTAATGTCTTTCAAAGGGCTTAGGATTAACTTGTACCTATTAAATTATTATTGACTTGTTTATTAATATACTAAGCAATTATATATGCTATGAAAGCATTACTCACAATTATGAAAAGGGGTAAAAAAATTTTGAGGTAAAATATACATAATATAATCAGCTTAGTTCAGTTCAGTCACTCAGTCATGTCCAACTCTTTGTGACCCCATGGACTGCAAAATGCCAGGCTTACCTATCCATCACCAACTCCTGGAGCTTGCTCAAACTCACATCCAGTGAGTTGGCAGTGCCATCCAACCATCTCATCCTCTGTCGTCCCCTTCTCTTCCTGCCTTCAATCTTTCCCAGCATCAGGATCTTTTCAAATGAGCCAGTTCTTTGTATCAGGTGGCCCAAGTATTGGAGTTTCAGCTTCAGCATCAGTCCTTCCATTGAATATCCAGGACTGATTTCCTTTAGGATTGACTGGTTGGATCTCCTTGCAGTTCAAGGGACTCTCAAAAGTCTTCTCCAACACCACAGTTCAAAAGTACCAATTCTTCGGCACTCAGCTTTCTTTATAGTCCAACTCTCACATTCATTCATGACTACTGGAAAAACCACAGCTTTGACTAGACAGACCTTTGTCGGCAAAGTAATCTCTCTGCTTTTTAATATGCTGTCTATGTTGGTCATAGTTTTTCTTCCAAGGAGCAAGCATCTTTTAGTTTCATGGTTGCAGTGACCATCTGCAGTGATTTTGGATACTCCAAAAAATAAAGTTTCTCACTGTTCCATTGTTTCCCCATCTAATTGCCATGAAGTGATGGGACCAGATGCGATGAGCTTCGTTTTTTTGAATGTTGAGTTTTAAGCCACTTTTCCATTCTCCTCTTTCACTTTCATCAGGAGGCTATTTAGTTCTTCTTTGCTTTCTGCCATAAGGGTGGTGTCATCTGCAAATCTGAGGTTATTAATATTTCTCCCAGCAGTCTTGATTCCAGCTTGTGCTTCATCCAGCCTGGCATTTCACATGATGTACTCTGAATATAAGTTAAATAAGCAGGGTGATAATATATAGCCTTGACATATTCCTTTCCCAATTTGGAACCAGTCTGTTGTTATATGAGGTATTTAATAATTGTCTCAGCCAATTAGTTCTAGATAGTTAACTGTAAATTATCTATTCAACTTTGTTATTTATAAGATAGTATTTTTTGAAATATATTTATTTGTTTTATGGCAGTATTCAAAGTCTGATCCTTTCAAAAGAGGAAATCAATCAGGGATATGTGAAGCTTGACTCCTGAATCTGCCACTGGATCAGTTCATTGATGGCACAGCACAGTTAAGACTATTCCCTAATGGTTTCATATGAATGAGACTCACCTCAGGAGATGAGTGATTTATCTAGGCACTCAAGGAGAAAAAGAAAGGAATCAAAAGCTAGTCTTCTGTTCTGCTCAAAACCAGATGTTCATGCACAGATTGTTTACCCACACTCTGATCACCAGGCTCTGCCTCACTCGTTAAAACAAGTTAGAAGTCTGTTCATTCAGCAAACACTTATTGAGTGCCTATTACTTACCAGGCAGTGAATTAGGAGAAAATAAATCAGAGAAGAGAGAGCCCTCAGAAACAGCTTGGGTTGGAGAAAGAGTGGCCATAAAACTCATATTAAGAGCTAGGTTTGTGCATCTCAATATATATCTGACCCTTAAGTCAAATAATCAATAATTCTAATGCTGAATACTATCAATACTATTTCCTTATGCTGTGGTGGTTTGGGGAATTCTCAGACAAGCCTAGCTCTTCTTAGAGCTGTAAGATGCAGCAATAATGCAGCCACTCAACACCCCTGAGTTTATTCATAGACTTGTTTCACTCTGCATCTCAGATATCTTCAATGATCAAGTCTGAAGTCCAAACTTAAAAGAATGACTTTGAAGACACCTGATCATCTGACCCTAATCCAAACTCATAATAAAATATGATTCATACCCTAGTCTTAATTTTTGAAATAGTATTTGCATTTATGGTGTCTTTATTTGCTTATTCTTTCTTTCAATCAAGGATCTTCCCTGTAGCTCAAATGGTAAAGAATCTGCTTGCAACTCAGGAGATCTGGGTTCAATCAATGGGTCGGGAAGATCCTCTGGAGAAGGGAATGGCAACCCACTCCAGTATTCTTGCCTGGAGAATCTCATGGACAGAGGAGACTATTGAGCTACAGTCCATGGGGTCACAAACAGTTGGACATAACTGAATGACTAACACTACTACTACTTCTTTCAATCAAAAATACCATTCCAAATGTGTTTACTAATCAACAACCCAGCTAGTCTTTATATTTCACCTCAGATATAATGCTTCATAAATGTTTCTTATTTCTCCCTGGTCAGAATGAATCTGTCTTCCTCCAAACTTCCGTGGCAAACTGCTAGTTCTTGCTGAACTTCATCTTGTGTGACTGTTGCTTACATGTCTGTCTCTGTTCCTTGCAGTTGTAGACAAGGGCAATGTATTACTCTGTCTCAATAACCAACGCTGTGCCTGTTGTACTGTTCATGTAAGTATGTGCTCAGTGAATGCAATTAACTTAAATTGTTGTGTTTTTCTTGTCTGAGTTGGGTACTGAAACTCCCCAGAGGAAGACAGACTTAAGTTCTGCCTACCAGCTACTATTAATTTCTTACAGGGGCCTCCAGACCCTCTCTTCCTGGACCATTATCAGCCATCAACAACCATTATCAGTAACCTCCCATTAAAGAAGCTCCATAAGTCTGCCTGTCTCTCTCGTATTCTTTATTCTAGCCCCAAGGGTCACAGGTTCAAAGCCTATACATGCAATCCACATAACATAAATGCAAGAATCCAGCTGGTATAAAATAAGATGAAGATGGATTTGATTGGAGACAAAATGCCCATATGAAGACAATTACATTATTATTTTTAATTGCTAGATAAACAATACTGTTTGTATTATAATTCAGTAACATAATGCTACCATTTAACACAAGGGAATAAGCCATTCTAATAATCCACTGAACTCCATTCTCTGTACCATTTTTTACTCTTTTTTTTTTTTCTCCATTGGAAGTGCCTCCATTTTCATCTGCCCTTCAAAGTCTTGAGCCAGTGTTACCTCTCACTTGAAACATTTCAAATCTATCCAAGTAAAATTTGCAATTCCCCCATATATCCATTTCATCTTTTTTAAAACCTCTAGTATACCACTCATCAGAGCTTCCCTCATACTAACCACTAGTATATATTAACCTTTTCTATTTATGTTGTCATCCTCTACTTCAGTCAGCACAGTGCTTTGCATGCATCAACTCTCAATGTGTGTGTGTGTGTGTGTTAGTCACTCAGTCATGTCTGACTCTTTGTGATCTCATGGGCTGTGGCCCACTAGGCTCCTCTGTTCATGGAATTCTCCCGGCAAGAATACTGGTGTATGTGGGTTGCCATTCCCTTCTCCAGTGGATCTTCCTGACCCAGGGATTGAACCCAGGTCTCGGGTACTGCAGGCAGATTCTTTACTGTCTGAGCCACCAATGAAGCCTAACTCTCAATATACATTGTTGAATTAAGTCACATCCCTTTTATCCCTCCCCTGAGCAGTAGAAACAGAGTTCTTGGCCCTAAATCACATAAGGCAGGTTTCTGACAATCACTATACCTAAATTGTGAATGGGAAAATCTGTTTCAAATAATTAGGTAATGGTTCCTGATGCAACAGGATAACTAATGGCCATATGAATGTCAGAAGTCTTATCTCTGACAACACAAGGCCCATACCATGTTGCCTACAAGATATTTCAAACTCTCCAAGAGAACAGAGAAGCACTATCATGATGAATACACTCTTGATATTGAACTTAGTTCTTGGAGGGGGAGGAAGCAGTTTGGTGAATGTGCTGTTAAAACTCTAGGAACTTGGCAGCCGCCAGCAGCCAGGAATTCCCCCTGCTCTGCATTTTAACACTGCTGTGATTTGTAGATATCACTATTTAATGAAGCACACAGCTGTGCAAGAAGAGTAGGAGGTGGAGTTTGGCAATAAAGGGCCAGCAGGAAATCTGGCAATCCCTGTCATCTGGAATTTCCCTGTCAAGCCACCCCTCCTTCCATCAACCTCCAGTCCCTCTCTGAAATGACCATGTTAACTACACAAATAACCAAGCAGAGAAATGGCAGTGTAAGATCTGCCCTTTCATTCCTGTTTAGCAAGTATATTTTTGTTAAGTCCAGGAATTAGAGTTGGGCAAACCAGCAAGACAAAATAAGAAATGATCAAAATCTTCAGCTAAAACTGTCATGGAAACATTGGGAGAAGCTAAAAAAGAAACTGCTTTGGGTAATATTATAAATTATTTCTTTTAATTAAATTAGCCCTGCCCTTTTCTATTTTAGCTGTAAACAGAAGTTTCCAGCACAGTAATTTGAACTTTGAGATACCTTGTGGTGTCCTGTAGAGCTGAGTTTTATAGTTAGGTTCAAATTCTTGTTCAAGACTTCATCAGTCAGGAGCCGTGGGCAAGGTATCTGGCCTCACTGAGTTCTACTTTCCTCCTCTACAAAATGGGGATAATAGTATATACTAGTGGGGTTGTTAGGAGACTTATCTGAGAAAGTATATTTATAAAGACAAGTTAGTGTGTTTCCTCTTTTCCTTTTCTCCTTCATCACTTACCCCTGACACATAAACACATTCCATGATTTAACAGTACGGTGTAATTCTAGTGAAAAGTATATGCTTTTTAAAACATAATAGATTTAAGTAAGTACTTGGTATCTGGGTATCACACAATACATTCTTGCTGCTATTACTAAGTAAATGACATGAAAAGTATCTTTATTTCAAGAATTCAAAGAATTATTGACATATATTTATTTTCAAAATATTTCTGCAAAGTATAAGCAAGGACACAGGTACCCATCATGTGAATAAAGAAAATGAGAATAAAGGTTAAGGTGTATGGCCAAATTCTCTAAAGGAGAACTCTAATCCCTTAGAGTTATGTAATCCCTTACTGTAGCTTTCCCTTTATTACATTGTTCAAAGTATCCTCCCTCCGTTGGGTTATAAATCAAAGACAAGGTCAATGATCCACAGAAATACTTACTAAAGACACTGTAAATTAAAAAGCAACTATAATGTTTAAATAAAGCAACAACAGCAACAAAAACCATGTTCTCACCACTATGTTTTCCATTAAGAGTTAATAACATAAGGCTATGTTAAGTAAAGACTATTTTTAAATAAAGACAAAATTTCAACATTATACTTCAGTTTTATATTTTGTCTCTGTAATGGAAAAAGAAAAAATTAAGACAAAAGAATGATGAAAAGTTGGAAAGAAATAATCTTGATGTTTGCTAAAGTCTTCTGAAGCAAAGCTATAACTATTTCATGAATTTAGCTCTTTGGAATAAAATGTCTGTTTAGATTGATAGTAGGAAAATGTCATAATAATTTGTTATAAAAGCAAATTTACCTACCAAAAAGGGGAAAGTAGTAGTTTATTTAATATTGTATCTTCCTGTTTTCCATAAAAGTCAAACATTAATAGTAATTATTGTCTTAATCACATGAAAAATCTCTGTTTCGGGTGAATTTTAAATCTAAATTATGTTCAAAATAAATAATGTACTGTGTTATCATGGATTAAAATGACATGAAGAAGAAAACAGGGCTGAACACTAAATAACTACATGGGAACATGTAACTACATCAGAGAATGTAATAAGACATACTGCAATAACTTATATATTGCATATGTGAGATGACTTCTTTTTGTAGGAACACAGGGAAAAAATGGTTGGCACTCTAGAATTTCTTGAACAAGAGAAAGATTCACAATCACTTTTATGTCCAAATTGTTAAGCCATAAAGAATTTGTGGGTAAAATTTCTATGAGTAGTAATAGCATTTTTAAATATTCTAAGTGAATATTATCACTTGCATATTATGCTCAGTTCATTTCAATTCAGTTCAGTCACTCAGTTGTGTCCGACTCTTCGCGACCCCATGAATTGCAGCATGCCTGGCCTTCCTGTCCATCACCATCTCCCAGAGTTCACTGAAACTCATGTCCATCAAGTCGGTAATACCATCGAGCCATCTCATCCTCTGTCATCCCCTTCTCCTCCTGCCCCCAATCCCTCCCAGCATCAGAGTCTTTTCCAATGAGTCAACTCTTCACATGAGGTGCCCAAAGTACTGGAGTTTCAGCTTTAGCATCAAACCTTCCAAAGAACACCCAGGACTGATTTCCTTTAGAATGGAAGAGTTGGATCTCTTTGCAGTCCAAGGGACTCTCAAGAGTCTTCTCCAACACCACAGTTCAAAAGCATCAATTCTTTGGTGCTCAGCTTTCTTCACAGTCCAACTCTCACATCCATACATGACCACAGGAAAAACCATAGCCTTGACTAGACGGACCTTTGTCGGCAAAGTAATGTCTCTGCTTTTCAATATGCTGTCTAGGTTGGTCATAACTGTCCTTCCAAGGAGTAAGTGTCTTTTAATTTCATGGCTCCAATCACCATCTGCAGTGATTTTGGAGCCCCAAAATTAAAGTCTGAGACTGTTTCTGCTGTTTCCCCATATATTTGCAATGAAGTGATGGGACCAGATGCCATGATCTTTGTTTTCTGAATGTTGAGCTTTAAGCCAACTTTTTCACTTTCCTCTTTCAGTTTCATCAAGAGGCGTTTTAGCTCCTCTTCACTTTCTGCCATAAGGGTGGTGTCATCTGCATATCTGAGGTTATTGATATTTCTCCCAGCAATCTTGATTCCAGGTTGTGCTTCCTTCAGCCCACCGTTTCTCATGATGTACTCTGCATATAAGTTAACTAAGCAGGGTAACAATATACAGCCTTGACGTACTCCTTTTCCTATTTGGAACCAGTCTGTTGTTCCATGTCCAGTTCTAACTGTTGCTTCCTGACCTGCATACAGATTTCTCAAGAGGCAGGTCAGGTGGTCTGGTATTCCTATCTCTTTCAGAATTTTCCACAGTTTATTGTGATCCACACAGTCAAAGCCTTTGGCAGTCAATAAAGCAGAAATAGATGTTTTTTCTGGAACTCTCTTGCTTTTTTGATGATCCAACAGATGTTGGTAATTTGATCTCTGGTTCCTCTGCCTTATCTAAAGCCAGCTTGAACATCTGGAGTTCATGTATTGCTGAAGCCTGGCTTGGAGAGTTTTGAGCATTACTTTACTAGCGTGTGAAATGAGTGCAATTTTGCAGTAGTTTGAGCATTCTTTGGCATTGTGTTTCTTTAGGATCAGAATGAAAACTGACCTTTTCCAGTCCTGTGGCCACAGCTGAGTTTTCCAAATTCACTGGCATATTGAGTGCAGCACTTTCACAGCATCATCTTTCAGGATTTGAAATAGCTCAACTGGAATTCCATCACCTCCACTAGCTTTGTTCATAGTGATGCTTTCTAAGGCCCACCTGACTTCAGATTCCAGGATGTCTGGCTCTGGGTGAGTGATCACGACATCGTGATTATCTTGGTCGTGCTACTATCTAGCAATTTTAGCAATATTCATTTTAGCCTAGTAAAATAGTAGGTAATGAAAAAAATCAATGATTAAATCTCGAGTGTCAGTTGGACTTCAGGTTTTATGGCCCTAGCCAGCCTGCTCTAAATATTCTTGTATATATGGCCTTTGATAATTTGTTCATTTATGGTCAGAAAACATGCTTTAAAGATCTCCTTTTTGCCAGACACTACTAGCTACTTTCACATACCATATCTTAGTAAGTATATGCCATTTGAATTTTTTCCCAGAGATTATATTTATGCGAAGAGTTGACTCATTGGAAAAGACCCTGATGCTGGGAGGGATTGGGGGCAGGAGGAGAAAGGGACGACCGAGGATGAGATGGCTGGATGGCATCACAGACTCAATGGACATGAGTCTGAGTGAACTCTGGGAGTTGGTGATGGACAGGGAGGCCTGGCGTGCTGCGATTCATGGGGTCGCAAAGAGTCGGACACGACTGGCGACTGAACTGACTGATATTTAGTCAGGCCAGAGCAAAAATTAATCAACCAAACTGAATGTTGTTATATGCCATGAGTCAGAGTTTAGATTTCCGTATAAAATGTACAAGTGGCAGAAACAAATATCAGATTCTAGCTAATGAACAAAAGAGGAAATATAAAGGTAAATTGTGATTTCTTTTACACTTTTGTTCACAGGATAACAAATTGGTTTTCCTTAACTGAATATATTTCTCATGACTGCTATAACTGCTGAGAGATTATTTGTAGGTTCCAAATACAAAGTTCTAAGACAATACTTACAGATATTTAAATTAAACCTCAGTAAATCATTAAGTTCTACATAGTGCAAATCATCAATGCTCCTTCCAAAAAGTATTTATTAATCTCCTGATCAAGATCATGAAATCAATTTAGTGGGC
The DNA here is from genome assembly GCA_006408695.1 of Aepyceros melampus. Classification (NCBI taxonomy): domain Eukaryota; kingdom Metazoa; phylum Chordata; class Mammalia; order Artiodactyla; family Bovidae; genus Aepyceros; species Aepyceros melampus. Next base: position 428,318 of record SJXQ01012233.1, read on the forward strand.
TGTGCTGTGCTAAGTCGCTCCAGTCATGTCTGACTCATTGTGACCCTGTGGACTGTAGCCCTGCTCCTCTGTATATGGGATGCTCCAGGAAAAGATACTGGAGTGGACTGCCATGCCCTCTTTCAGGGGCTCTTCCTGACCCGGGGATGGAACATGCATCTCTATGTTTCCTGCATTGGCAGGTGGGTTCCTTACCACTTGTACCACTTGGGAAGCCCCATTTAGTAGGCTACAGCTAGCTTAAGGAAAGGTGAGTGAGTGAGTGACCGTTGGTCAGTTGTGCCTGACTCTTTGTGACCCCATGGACTATAAAGTCCATGGAATTCTCTAGGCCAGAATACTGGAGTAGGTAGCCTTTCCTTTCTCCAGGGGATCTTCCCAACCCATGGATCAAATCCAACTCTTCCACATTGCAGGTGGATTCTTTACCAGCTGAGCCACAAAGGAAGCCCTAAGGAAAGGTAGGGGGGGGCATGTAATAGATGACTCTGGAATAAATCAAAATGGAATATTTCAGATCCCACTGCATGTAGTATGGGTAAATATGTGTCTATGTAAGTATATGTGTGTTCACAGCACACATATGCTATCTAAGCCACTATTTTTATTATTTCTAGTGATCAAAAATATTGGAAAGCTACTCAAATAAATTGGCATCCCCAGTGGCCCAGTGGTGAAGAATCTGCCTACAGTGCAGGAGATGTGGGTTTGATCCCTGAGTTGGGAAGATTTCCTGGGGAAGGGAATGGCAACCCACTCCAGTAATCTTTCTGAGAAAATCCCATGGACAGCGGAACCTGGTGGGCTACAGTCTATGGGGTCACAAAGAGTTTGACAGGAGTGAGCATGCACACACTCTAAAGAATAGTTATGATCCATTTTTACTTAGCAATAAATTTCTACTTATATAAGTACAATATAATCTTTGAAAGTTTTAAATACAGGCTTTAAATCTGCTTTACTGATTTTTTCAATTTAATTTTAATGGAAAGATAATTGTCATAAAACATTAATTATTTTCAGGTATAAACAATAATTTGATATTAATATATACTGAAAAATGATCAACTCAGTAGGTCTAGCTACCATCCATCACTGCACATGTTATAGAATTTTTTTGTGTTTGTGAAGAGAACTTTTAAGATTTACTCTCTTAGCAATTTTCAAATATACAGTAAAGTATTAACTATAGTTGCCATGCTATACATTCCAAACCCATAACCTATTAATTTATTTTATAACTATTTATTTTGTAACAGGAAGTTTGTACATTTTGACTCCCTTCACTCATTTTGTCCACCCCCACCCTCCACTTTTAGTAACCACAGATCTGTTCTATATATCTGAGAGCCTGTTTTATGTTTGTTTGCTTGCATGCTTTAGATCGTACAGCATTTGTCTTTTTCTGCCTGACTTATTTGTCTTAGCATACTGTGCTCAAAGTCCATCCATGTTGTCACTAATAACAAGAGTCCACACTTTTTTATGGTTGGGTAATATTCCATTGTGTGTGTGTGTGTGTTCTTTTTCCATCCACTAGTGGACACTTAGGTTGTTTCTGTATCTTGACTATTTTAAATAGTACTGCAATGACCATGGGAATGATGTATCTTTTTAAGTGGTGTCTTCATTTTCTTTGAACAATATACAGAATAGGAGCTGTGGAATCATAGGTAGCTCTATTTTTAATTTTTTGAGGAATGTCCATACTGTTTTCCATATGGCTGCACCAATTTATCTTCCTACCAACAGTGTAGAAGTTTCTTCCCTTGTCTCCACAGGCTCACTAATACTTGTTGCCTCTTATCTTTTTGATAATGGCCATCTAACAGGTGTGATATAATATCTCATGGTTTTGATTTGTATTTCAGATTTTTAATTTATAACATTAGTAGTTATAGTATTAGGATATTATATTCATATAATATATATGATATATATATCATGATATGTATTATGAAACATATATAGATATATAATACAATGGGCATATATTATGAATATATAATATAACATTATATTCATATTTATGTCTTTTAAAGATTAATCATTTTCTAGGGTAATAACCTAAATTTCAAATTAGTAGCATTCTGCCTAATAAGGTTTTACTATGAAATATAAAAAAAGAGCAAAAGTTTGCATATGCTTTAACCATGAATGCATCCTTCCCCTCTGACATAACAAACCTACATCTGAGGCTATTTCCAAAGAAAAGTTTTCAAAACAAGGAAAATACATGAAAGTAGATAAATGATGACTGCAGAATTGTTGATATTAGCAAAAAGTATATCTACAAATTGGAAATAGAGTTACAGATGTAGAAAGCAAACTTATGGTTACCAGGGGAAAACACGGGAGGGGATAAAATAGAAGACTGGCATTGACATATGTACCCTACTGTATCTAAAATGTGCTCTCCTGGTAGCTCAGTTCAGTCACTCAGTTGTGTCCGACTCTTTGCAACCCCATGGAGTGCAACATGCCAGGCCTCCCTGTCCATTGCCAACTGCCAAAGTTTACTCAAACTCACGTCCATCAAGTCAGTGATGCCATCCAGCCATCTCATCCTCTGTCATCCCCTTCTCCTCCTGCCTTCAATCTTTCCCAGCATCAGGGTCTTTGCAAATGAGTTCTTCACATCAGTGGCCAAAGTATTGGCGTTTTAGCATCAGTCCTTCCAATGAATATTGAGGACTGATTTCCTTTAGGATGGACTTGTTGGATCTCCTTGCAGTCCAAGGGACTCTCAAGGGTCTGCTCCAGCACCACAGTTCAAAAGCATCAATTCTTCGGTGCTCAGCTTTCTTTATAGTCCAACTTTCACATCCATATGTGACTACTGGAAAAACCATATTTGACTAGACAGACCTTTGTCCTGCAGTGTAGGAGACCTGGGTTCAATCTGTGGGTCAGGAAGATCCCCTGGAGAAGGGAATGGCAACCCATTCCAGAATTCTTGCCTGGCAAATCCCAAGGACAGAGGAACCTGGAGGGCTATAGTCCACAGGGTTGCAAAGAATCAGACACAACTGAGCGACTAAGCACAGCATATATAACTTACCTAAAATCAACATAAAAGATTATTTTTTAGCATATATTGGTAAATCTACACAGCACATTGATATGCAGTCCTTAAAATGATTACTCTGAGGCAAATTCAGAAAAATGCATATGTGGTACATTTAAGTAATACATTTTTATCTGTGCTGTGATTACAGTGATTCAAATATTATATAAGCATCAATCTAGATATCAGAAGGGAATAGGAAAAACAGAAATGATTAATTTGCGGGAGTGGTAAAACACAGAGGCATTTTAAAAAATTCTGTTTTTAACTGATATTATAAACTTGTGCTATTAAATACTATCATAGTATATTTCTAAAATACATCAATGTTGACAATTATCAGCAAAGGTAAAATGCTTCATCCACATTATATATTGCTAAAATATAATGAAAGTGAGCTAGCAAGAGTTCTTTCAAGGAACCATAAGGAAACAAAATGAATTGAGACATTACATGTGGTTGGAGGATCTTTTTGCATGTAAAAGAAATTATGCAGTTTGTGGAGGGTTATTCCTCCTGGGTTTGGATGGCCTATTTAAGGTTTCTATCTTAGCAGCAGGGGTCTGGTACTGCTTTAGGCAATGTTTCAAGTCCCCTCCAGGCCCTCCCTTATCTATTAATCAAAGTGGTGATGACCTATGTTCCAAGTGGTCTTAGAGGGCTTTACTTTTCACCTGGCTGATATGTAGGATCTAGGCAATCCTCTATCTGATATATAGGTACTGGATAGATGAGAAGCACACCAGGATCAGATGTATGGCCAGATGTCACAGAAGCTGAAGTCCCACAAGCAGAAGATAGGAGGAGTCTCCAGGGCAAAAACCAGAGTTAAGGACTATGGTCACAGCAGCAAACATCCATTTTCCTGCCAAGATACTGTCTGTGATTCTCATCTTGTATGCAAAGAGGGAAGATGAAGATGATACTAGGGGGTTAACTGTGATGTAGTACAAGCTGATATAGCTTCTCAGGAGGGTCAGTGGTAAAGAATCTGGCTGCTAATGCAGGAGACTCAAGAGATGTGGTTTCGATCCCTGGGTCAAAACGGTCCCTTGGAGTAAGAAATGGAAATCCACTCCAGTATTCTTTCCTGGGAAATTCCATGGACAGAGAGCCTGGTGAGATACAGTCCAGGGGGTCACATAGAGTTGGACACAATTGAGCCACTGTGCACACACACACACACACACACAGCATACACAGCATACACAATGAAAGAATGTGATATAGAGAAAATCTCTATTTAAAAAGCATATTTCAGAGCAAGGTGAGAGCAGCCCATTCCCTGTAGACATAGGGTCTGAATGTGCAATATGGAATTAATGACTTATTCCTTAGTTCTGCAAGTCAGCCAAGCTTGCCTTCGTTTCAGATCTCCTAGGCCCTGAAGTGTCACAGCTACTGTGAAAGGGCTGTTGCCATGGTTAATCCACAGCAAACTGATATGCTCTCCCTCATATGAACAAGCTCAAGTGGCAAGTGATCTCCTTTTAGGTCTAAACCAGTGTTCCTTTACACTTTTTCACATATAAAAAATCTTTTACACACCTGGAATATCCAATGTACCCCCAGGAGGATTTTCCTTTACCCAGAGTCTTGAAAGCAATAGGTTCTTTTTTCTTTTCCAAATATGATACCCTATCTTATATTAAATCTGATTTTATGAACCCTACATGCTCTCCAGGCCTACTAGAGGTTCTGATTCAAGTTGAGGGTGGGAGGCACGAACTCTCTAGGTGAGAAAAGCAATTCTGTGTTAAAGTGAAACTTCAGTTATGGAAATGATATCTGTTAGGTGACACCAACTATGAGCTAAGAATGAAAAATAAAACCAGAATGCTGGAGTGAAATGTATATATATATATTTATATAAATATATTAAATGTATATAAATATATGTGCATGCATGTATATGCTTAGTTGTGACTGACTGTGAGCCTATGGACTGTAGCCCACCAGGCTCTTCTGTCCATGGGATTTCCCAGGCAAGAATACTGGGGTGGGTTGCCATTTCCTCTTCCAGGGGATCTTCCCAACCCAGGGACTGAAACCCCATCTCCTGTGTCTCCTGCATTAGCAGGAGGATTCTTTACCACTAAGCCACTGCAAAAGCCCATAAATATATGTATGTCTTATAAATAAGTATATATTTATTATTTATTATAAAAATAAGTATATATTTGTTATAATAAATATATGACAGAAAAACATGTACATAAATACACATGAAAATATATATATGACAAAAGTTTTTATGAGATCAAGACAGTCATTTCCTCTATAAGAAAGTATACAAATGTTAAAATGATTCCCTTTGTTTCACTGAAATATGCCAGTCACCTAAGTGTTTAATCTTTAAATTCATATGGGGAGATTGTGCAGAAGGGATATGTCTGAGAATTGAGAATTATTAATAATTTTTGCTTAAGCTGTGAAATGTATATATAAGCTAAATATATATATACAGATACATATAAGCTATATACATATACGTATAAGTTTTGTATATATACATATAAGTTTTATATATATATATATATATATATATATATGCGACTGCACAGGCTCCACCGTAGACTCAGTAAATCAGAATCTGTAGGTGTTGGGTCAGGACATTAGCAGTTTTCACAACACCCCAGGCATTCTAATGTGTAGCCAAGGATGGGAACTTTCTAGGTTAACAGGCTACAGAATGTTAGAGGGCAAAGGGCCTTCGAGATAATCTTATCCAATGCTTTTCTATCTGTTTCTCTCTCCACTCCCATCAATAATAGTAGTTCAGCTTGTATTTGTTGTCTTTGCTTCCTAGTAAATTTTCATTTAAAAAAAAATTCAGAAGTAAAAAGGAAGGAAGATAAAAAAACTTAGACCAACTAGCCATCGCTTTTCTTCAAAAATCAAATTGAGTCACTCCCCCCGCCGCCCCCGGAGGAATACTTCTTTGTTTTAGGTTGCAGTGGTCTAAATGGGAGCAAATCCACAGTTTATTTCCTGGTCATAGGTGTTTTTCTGCTTCCAAGGAGTGCTTTTCTGTTACTCCTCTGCTTCAGTGGAAATAGTCAGAAATTCATAAACCGATTACCTAGAAATGATGATACTACTCTTATGGTATTGATATTCTTATTACAAGGTGAAGCTCCAATACTTTGGCCACCTGATGTGAAGAGCCAACTTATTAGAAAAGACCCTGATTCTGGGAAAGATAGAAGGCAGGAGGAGGAGGGGACAACAGAGGACGAGATGGTTGGATGGCATCACCAACTCAGTGGACAAGAGTTTGAGCAAGCCCCGGGAAATGGTGAAAGACGGGGAAGCCTGGTGTACTGCAGTCCATGGGGTCACAGAGAGTCGGACACTACTGAGTGACTGAATATCAACAATTGCAAATAATAATAGTAGTTCAGCTTGTATTTGTTGTCTTTGCTTCCTAGTAAATTTTCATTTAAAAAAAAATTCAGAAGTAAAAAGGAAGGAAGATAAAAAAACTTAGACCAACTAGCCATCGCTTTTCTTCAAAAATCAAATTGAGTCACTCCCCCCGCCGCCCCCGGAGGAATACTTCTTTGTTTTAGGTTGCAGTGGTCTAAATGGGAGCAAATCCACAGTTTATTTCCTGGTCATAGGTGTTTTTCTGCTTCCAAGGAGTGCTTTTCTGTTACTCCTCTGCTTCAGTGGAAATAGTCAGAAATTCATAAACCGATTACCTAGAAATGATGATACTACTCTTATGGTATTGATATTCTTATTACAAGGTGAAGCTCCAATACTTTGGCCACCTGATGTGAAGAGCCAACTTATTAGAAAAGACCCTGATTCTGGGAAAGATAGAAGGCAGGAGGAGGAGGGGACAACAGAGGACGAGATGGTTGGATGGCATCACCAACTCAGTGGACAAGAGTTTGAGCAAGCCCCGGGAAATGGTGAAAGACGGGGAAGCCTGGTGTACTGCAGTCCATGGGGTCACAGAGAGTCGGACACTACTGAGTGACTGAATATCAACAATTGCAAATTAGAATATGACCATATAGAATCCTCTTATGGATGATTCATCTTTGATGTAATATTGATTATTTGGAGACATTTTTCATACATATTGAGACATATAACATATCTTTTGGATTCCTGGCCTCCTCTTTTCTAATCTCAAATTCTTAAAAGTAATAAAATTCTACTATTGGAGCATATTTTTTGAGAAACTAAAATAGCTAAATACCTTTTTTTTTTTTCAGCTTAAACTTGTTCACCAAACTTATTATTGTATGTTAGACACTGTGCATTATTAGCCCTTAGTACTAATTAGCCCTTACACCAATCCCGTGAGATGGGTGCTATATTATCATCCCTATTTTACATATGGGGAAACTGAAGCTTGGAGTGGTTAGACCACTGACCTGAAGAGCACACCCAGAAAGTGACAGAGCTGAGAATGTAATGCATTCTTTATACCAAAATCTATGCCCTTGAGCCTTTCCTACATACCTTCCCAGATGGCTTGGGAGTAGAAAAGCCTGGACTGTCAATCATGAAATAGCATTTGTAATGACCACATTTTCTATATAAAAACCTGATGCCAATGTGGACAATTCTTGAGAAAAGTCATACAGCTGGATAAATGTAAATCTAAAAATCATGACATTTTATAAATATTTGGGATGGTAGAGTTCTGTAATTTTTATACTTTTCCTCCAAAAAGAAAATGTCACTCCAAGGAATTTTTCTAGCTGCATGGATTTATTGAAACTTCTACAGCTTCCATGGGGGAGGGATCTGAACCTGTTTTATTCATTTTACTTTCAAAATGGTTTCTCAAAACATTTTTTAATGTTTCAAAAAATTTTTGTTAAAAAATTAAGCATTTTCCAAGTACCAACATTGTAATAAATTCCAAGGAAACACAATTCAATGATAGTGCCAGAAATGCAAAGGTTATGTACAATACAATGGGACACACAATACTCATTCAATTGAGAATTATTTATTGAATGATTCCATACTAGGTCCAGAGGAACTAGAGCTCTGGACCAGAGAGACCTGTCCCTCCTTACAGTTATGGTCTGGTGAGGAGACAGACATCAATAGTGAACTCTGACAAGTACAAGAAGAAAGGAATAGAAGGCAAAAAACATACATTAGAGGGACCTGAACCTGATCAAGATATCTCTCTAAGGGACAATTAAAACTGGCATCTCAACTGTGGGGAGGTGTTATCCATATGTTGGGCTATCTAGAGAGCTCAGTGGTGGGTGGTTTCACATGGGAAATCATGGGAACCCAGGTTTTCAAAGTTAATTTAATATTGCCACATAGAGAATCAGAAGATGAACATTCTGGAAAAAAAAAAAAACAGCATGAGTAACATGACCTCATCACTTAACCTTTTAAGTGAGAGCAGGATAGAAACCCACACATATGCATGTACTCTGGAACCCTAACCACCTTTTTTGTCCCCACAGTAGCTCTTCTTTTTTCCAGCCTACTGCACAGGACTAGCTTAAGCTATAAGTAAAATCTGGTTGGTAAGTAGAAAGAGGACATGTGGCTTGGCTGTCCAAATATGAACCCAGAGAAATGTTCTCCAGGACAGGTAACAACAGAGTGACTTTAATTCACACTGAAGTGTAAGTGACAGCTAGTAGGTTCCTATCAGTGAGTAAACTTTTGTTAGAGATCTTGAGGTTGTCTCATTAATTGTGGTCCCTCCATTAGAGGTCAGGATGAAGTTACAAGTAGCGTGTAAATTGTTCTGCCAGAAACTGACTTACCTGACTCAGGATAAGTCACGAACACTTTCTGAACCTCTGCTTATTTTTCTTTTGAGAAAGAAGTGCTAGTAGCAGAACTCTTAATTCTACCATGGATCGTTGATGACTGTGTGAAAAGATACAGAACACTGATGCACTGTCTGGCTTTTCTCTGCTTAGGATTTAAGGAGCGGGATTTTGAAAACTACTTTTATTTAAAGCTTTAAAAAAACCCTGCTCTCTCCCACTTCTTTGAATCTCATCACATGCAAACACTACTGAGACAGGGAGCAACGTGCCTATTCTTTTCCTTTTCATACAGACAGAACTTTGAATTGGGCCTCATGAAATAGCCACAGTGAAAAGGGCTTATGGAGAAGAGATAGGCTTTGGAGTCAGGCCTGGTTCTAATTCTGGCAGCACCACTCACTAGTGGGTTGGAGAAAAAGTTACTGAACCTCACCGATTCTAGTGTGTCTTATCTGCAAAGTGAAAATGACACCAATACCCACTTTGTAGATTTCCAGGGGCTGAAATGTGAAAATACATAAATGATGCCTGGAACACACTGCCTGAGTTGTTAATGATATGATTTGTTAATTTCCAACTATTCTTTATACATATATTATTTCTAAAATATCAGTAACACTTCAAGATAGAAATAATTCAGTGCACTTTACAAAGGAGAAAAAAGGAACATGAAAGAAGTTTATTGTTTCCCAAGATCACAGTTCCAATGAAAGAGCAAAGATTCAAATGAAAGTCTGTGCTTTTTGCTCTACTCAGTCCTGATTCTGTGTTGAGTTAAAAACAGAGTAACAGTCATAGCAACCCCAACTACTTAACCTCATCTGTCTCCTTTTGCTCTTTCCATGTGGCATCTGCCCTGCTCCTTATACCCTTGGCATGGCTTGGGCTGGTTGCCTTGGGATCCAGGCAAGGGAGAAAGCTTTGTGGAATGTATTTTTGGAGTCCTACTTATCTTCTGAATGAGTAAAGAATTTAAGGCCCTAGGGAAGAGGTGGTTTACCAATGAAATCTCTTCTCAATAAGTCAAGAAACAATGGAGAGATAATCTATGACAGCCAGTAAAAAAGCTCCCTAATGCTCTAAAGTCCCAGAGAGGCCCCTGGAGGGTTTCAAATCTGAATCATTTTGATTGAGAAGGAAGTTGGTTTCAAGTGAACTTTTAGAAAGTTGAGATTCATTGTCAATAAATCTTCCCTACAGTTTCTGTCTGATGTTTAACATTCAGTTAAAACCTTTAATTCTTCCAGGGAAATTACTAAAACAACAAGCAGCCCTTTGGAAGCTTAGTAACCAAACCAGGAATGCAGCTTCAGATCCAAGGAACCCCCAAAGATCAATTCAACAGGACTAATCCTCAAGCACAGGTCCCCCAGGGATAATTTGAGGAGAGTTCTTTGGCCAAAGCTATACTATGAGGGATGCTCCGTAAAATAATACATCACAGTTAGGATTCCAAGCCTCCCAAGAGGTTACCCACTTACTCAGCTAATTAAGGGTAAATCCTGCATGTGGTGTTGATCTGTATGCGAAAAGAAGAAAAAGAAAACAAAGAAACCCTAGCATCAAATCAAGTGAGGTTGTTCCGTCTCAAAGAATGCATTCAGCCAATATTGCTGAACATGACTATCCAGGCAGTATTAACCTTGCTTTGTGAAAGAGGAAAATGAGTATAGAGACCATGAGCAACCCACCCAATTTCATTATCTAGTAAATGGCAGAAAAGGGATTGAGGCTTCCTATGGGCAAGCTCAAGTCTAGCCATTTTTCTACTGGGCCTTGTGAACTTGTGAATTCTTTTTAATTTTAAAATATTTCTATTCTTCATAGAGGCAAACATTATCCAAATAATTACTGTTTTGTGAACCGTGAACTCCCTAATGTTCAAGCTGGCTTTAGAAAAGGCAGAGGAACCAGAGATCAAATTGCCAACATCCGCTGGATCATGGAAAAAGCAAGAGAGTTCCAGAAAAACATCTATTTCTGCTTCATTGACTAGCCAAAGCCTTTGACTGTGTGGATCACAATAAACTGTGGAAAATTCTGAAAGAGATGGGAATACCAGACCACCTAACCTGTCTCTTGAGAAATCTGTATGCAGGTCAGGAAGCAACAGTTAGAACTGGACATGGAACAACAGACTGGTTCCAAATAGGAAAAGGAGTATGTCAAGGCTGTATATTGTCACCCTGCTTATTTAACTTATTTGCAGAGTACATCATGAGAAACGCTGGACTGGAAGAAATACCAGCTGGAATCAAGATTGCTGGGGAAATGTCAATAACCTCAGATATGCAGATGACACCACCCTTATGGCAGAAAGTGAAGAGGAACTAAAGAGCCTCTTGATGAAAGTGAAAGAGGAGAGTGAAAAAGTTGGCTTAAAGCTCAACATTCAGAAAACGAAGATCATGGCATCCAGTCCCATCACTTCATGGGAAATGGATGGGGAAACAGTAGAAACAGTGTCAGACTTTATTTTGGGGGCTCCAAAATCACTGCAGATGGTGACTGCAGCCATGAAANTGACTTGCACTTCCTGAATTATTAGTGATGCTGAACATGTTTCCTGGCCATCTGTATGTTTTCTTTGCAGAAATGTCTGTTTAGGTCTTCTGCCCATTTTTTTTGAATGAGTTACTTGGTTTTTGATATGAAGTTGCATGAGCTGTTTGTATATCTTGGAGTTTAAGCTTTTGTCAGTTGCTTCATTTGCGAATGTTTTCTTCCATTCTGAGGGTTGTCCTTTCATTTCATTTATGGATTCCTTTGCTATGAAAAAGATTTGCATTTAATTAGGTCCCATTTGCTTATCTTTGTTTTTATTTTCATTACTCTAGGAGGTGTGTCAAAAAAGATCTTGCTGTGATTTATGTCAAATAGTGTTGTGCCTATGTTTTCCTCTAAGAGTTTTATACTTCTGGGCCTTACAGTTAGGTCTTTAGTCCGTTCATCATCATCTGGTCCCATCACTTCATGGGAAATGGATGGGGAAACAGTAGAAACAGTGTCAGACTTTATTTTGGGGGCTCCAAAANTGAAGAACTAAAGAGCCTCTTGATGAAAGTGAAAGAGGAGATTGAAAAAGTTGGCTTAAAGCTCAACATTCAGAAAATGAAGATCATGGCATGTGGTCCCATCACTTCATGGGAAATAGATGGGGAAACAGTAGAAACAGTGTCAGACTTTATTTTGGGGGCTCCAAAATCACTGCAGATGGTGACTGCAGCCATGAAATTAAAAGACGCTTACTCCTTGGAAGATAAGTTATGACCAACCTAGACAGTATATTCAAAAGTAGACACAATACTTTGCCGACTAAGGTCCGTCTAGTCAAGGCTATGGTTTTTCCTGTGGTCATGTATGGATGTGAGAGTTGGACTGTGAAGAAGGCTGAGCGCCGAAGAACTGATGCTTTTGAACTGTGGTGTTGGAGAAGACTCTTGAGAGTCCCTTGGACTACAAGGAGATCCAAAGAGTCCATTCTGAAGGAGATCAACCCTGGGATTTCTTTGGAAGGAATGATGCTAAAGCTGAAGCTCCAGTACTTTGGGCACCTCATGCGAAGAGTTGACTCATTGGAAAAGACTCTGATGCTGGGAGAGATTGGGGGCAGGAGGAGAAGAGGATGACGGAGGATGAGATGGCTGGATGGTATCACGGACTTGATGGACGTGAGTCTGAGTGAACTCCAAGAGATGGTGATGGACAGGGAGGCCTGGCGTGCTGCGATTCATGGGGTCACAAAGAGTCAGACACGACCGAGCGACTGAACTGAACTGAACTGAATGGTACTGTAGTGAGAGCCAAATGAAACAGTGCAAGAAAACACCAAGCACTGTGCCTGACCCAGAGTTCAGTTCAGTTGCTCAGTCGTATCCGACTCTTTGCAACCCCATGAACCGCAGCACACCAGACCTCCCTGTCCATCACCAACTCCATGAGTCTACCCAAACTCATGTCCATTGAGTCTGTGATGCCATCCAACCATCTCATCCTCTGTCATCCCCTTTGCCTCCTGCCTTCAATCTTTCCCAGGATCAGGGTCTTTTCAAAGGAGTCAGCTCTTCACATCAGATGGCCAAAGTATTGGAGTTTCAGCTTCAACATCAGTGCTTCCAGTGAATATTCAGGACTGATTTCCTTTAGGATGGACTGGTTGGATCTCCTTGCAGTCCAAGGGACTCTCAAGAGTCTTCTCCAACACCACGGTTCAAAAGCATCAATTCTTCAGTGCTCAGCCTTCTTCACAGTCCAACTCTCACATCCATACATGACCACTGGAAAAACCATAGCCTTGACTAGATGGGCCTTTGTTGCAAAGTAATGTCAGAGTCAGCTCTTCACATCAGATGGCCAAAGTATTGGAGTTTCAGCTTCAACATCAGTGCTTCCAGTGAATATTCAGGACTGATTTCCTTTAGGATGGACTGGTTGGATCTCCTTGCAGTCCAAGGGACTCTCAAGAGTCTTCTCCAACACCACGGTTCAAAAGCATCAATTCTTCAGTGCTCAGCCTTCTTCACAGTCCAACTCTCACATCCATACATGACCACTGGAAAAACCATAGCCTTGACTAGATGGGCCTTTGTTGCAAAGTAATGTCTCTGCTTTTCAATATGCTGTCTAGGTTGGTCATAACTGTCCTTCCAAGGAGTAAGTGTCTTTTAATTTCATGGCTGCAGTCACCATCTGCAGTGATTTTGGAGCCCCCAAAATAAAGTCTGCCACTGTTTCTACTGTTTCCCCATCTATTTCCCATGAAGTGATGGGACCACATGCCATGATCTTCATTTTCTGAATGTTGAGCTTTAAGCCAACTTTTTCAATCTCCTCTTTCACTTTCATCAAGAGGCTCTTTAGTTCTTCACTTTCTGCCATAACGGTGGTGTCATCTGCATATCTGAGGTTATTGATATTTCTCCCAGCAATCTTGATCCTAGCTTGTGCTTCCTCCAGCCCAGCGTAAGGTGTTCAATAAATGCTTTTTGGAACAAAATCTGTGAATGATGGCACCACTTTTTCATAGAGACCATATTACTTAAAATGGAGACATGCCAGAAATCATCCTGCTAGTGTTCGCTCAGTATAGTGCTGCTCCTACAGCCCCTAACAACCTCAATTAGAAAAATCAAAAGAATCATCTTCAGGAGCCTCTAGGCAGGCATTTAACCTCAAGTTACTGCACAACCTGTTGATCCACCTTTTATCAGGTCTCACTCCAGACACTTCAAATGTCCGCGTAGATTAAGCCACTAAGTCTTCTGAAAGGTACAAGGGGATTTATCTACTCAGCACTGCAATCAGACAAGTGCTCCCTAGTCACCAAACCGCGTCAGCACACATAACTCTTCTGTATCTAAAATCACATACTGCCTAAACTGAGATGCCTTAAAATACATTCCTTTAGTAGCTAGAATCCCAGTTGGTAAACATTTGTGTAAGGTATCATAGCTCAAGCTTTAATTAACTCACTTAACATTAGAAGTTTAAATATGAAGGTTAATTTCTCTTTCTCTTTTTTTTTTTTTAGGTAAAGGAAGGAAATTAAAATTCTCTCTACAATAACAGAGGTGACTTTCAACAAAATCAATGCTATTATGTATAAAGCTATGTCAAAATACCTAAATTTATATTTTTGAAAACTCTTGAATTTTTCATATATATATATACAAATATATATATATATAATATTACTTTTTTATCTCAAAGATCAAATCCATATTGATTAGTTATAGCTGTGTCCTACTTTCCCAACATTTAGTCATTCTGAATTTTTCATATCATTGCCTTGGAAAAAAGCAACAGACAACTGGATAACTAATTATTGGTGTTTGCATTAAAAAAAAAAAAAAGTGTTTTAGAGTCATTTAAATGCCATGTCCAGCTTTCTTTCCCATCTCAATACAAAATAGGAAGGATATGTCCAAACTTTCAAAAATCTTTTGTGTGTTGAAGTGAATGTCAAGTCCCTAAGGAAACAACTTTAAAAAAACAAATGCATAGAAAAGGGAAAAGATTTGTGGTTGCCAGCAGTGGGGGTAAGGAACTGGGTGAAGCTGGTCAAAAGAAACAAACATCCAGTATAAGCTAAATAAATTCTAGGGATATAATGTATAACATGATGATTATAGCTTACAATATTGTTTTTTATATTTGAAAGTTGCTCAGGGAGTAGATATCAAAATTCCTCATCATAAGGAAAATTTTTTTCTAATTATGGGAGGTGATGAATGTTAACTTATTATAGTAATCATTTAACAATATACGCACACATCAAATCATTATATTGTACAACTAGAACTTGCACAATATTGTTGTTTAGTTGCTAAGTCATGTCTGACTCTTGTGACCCCATGGACTGTAGACCCCCACATTCCTCTGTTCATGGGCTTTCCCAGCAAGAATACTGGACTAGGTTGCAATTTCCTTCTCCAGGTGATCTTCCCCACCCAGGTATCAAACTTGCCTTTTCTGTGTCTCCTGCACTGGTGGAGGATTCTTCACTATTGAGCTACCAGGCCCCTTTACAATTATATGCCAATTATATCTTAATAAAGCTGGAAAAAAAGTAATGCTAGTACGTAGACAAGAACTCAATAAGTTTGTTAAATAGTCACCTCAGAATCAAATTACAAGCTGTATTTTTCAATCAAATAAAAGAAAGGGAAAAATAACACCGTTATGGTAAGATGCTTCTAAAGATGACAATCCAGAACAGTAAAAAATTTGAATTATGGCAGAAATAAAGGGTAAGAAATCTGTGTTCCAGTCCTGGTATTAAGAAATTTGACTTGTGCAGCTCACTTTTCTATCCTTGGTCTTGATTTTCACACTCAAACATGAGTGTCTTGGGCAAGATAATCTACTTAAATGATTCTAGCTCTGCAGTTATATACTCCTACTAGCCATTCAATTTAAAATTGCTTGTTTATATAGTAATGCCAATAGAAACCCAAATGATGACATCAGCAGAACAGGGGGCTACCTAGTGCTGTAGACCCAGGAGAACAGTGATATGGAATCTCAGACTCCTTGAGAGGGAGGCTGCTTTCATTTTACAGATGGGAGCCCTGAAGCTTAAACAGAAAATGGGATGGTTTAAGCAATGGTTCTTAACCAGAGGTGATTTTTCTCCCCCAGGAAATATTTGGAAATGTATGGAAATATTTTTGGTTGTTACAGTTTTGGGAATAGTTATACTATTGGCATAACAGAATGAGGCCAAGGATGCTGCTGAACATCCTTCAATACACAGAAGAGCTCCCCACAACAAAGAACTGGTAGTAGTTTAGTCACTGAGTCATGTCTGACATCTTGTGACTCCATGGACTGTAGCCTGCCAAGTTCCTCTGTCCATGGGATTTCCCAGGCAATAATACTGGAGAGGGTTGTCAGTTCCTTCTCCAGGGGATCTTCTTAACCCTGAGATCAAACCCAGGTCTCCTGCATTGCAGACAGTCTCCTGCATTACAGGCAGATTCTTCCAGCTCCAAATGGCAACAATGCGAAGTTTGAGGGACCCTGAGTTGCCACAGACAGCTAGTTACCTTTCTATATGTCAGAGGTTATATTAACAAATATACTGTGAATGATTTAAGTTACTTTGTATTTTACTTGTCATGATAGAGCAGAGACTAAAAATTCATGATAGTGTCAACTCCAGTCAGTTTTCTATTATATAACACACTGAGTTCAAGAGTCTTATCAAACAAATGACATCAGGACAAACTTCAAACATGTGTAAGTGTGTTCCAATTCTAGTTGAACGTACAAAAGATCATACAGAAGAATTACTTATGCTTCTAAAAATTATTCTGAAATTTCTAGAAACTACATGAATAGAGGGAGTCTATAAAAACGGATAATACATTTGCTATTACTTTCTCCCATTCTGAGGGTTGTCTTTCCACTTTGTTTATAATTTCCTTTGCTGTGCAAAAGCTTTTAGGTTTAATTAGATCCCACTCATTTATTTTTGTTTTTATTTCCATTACTCTAGAAGGTGGGTCATAGAGGATCTTGCTGTGATTTATGTCATAGAGTGTATTGTCTATGTTTTCCTCTAAGAGCTTTGTACTTTCTGGTCTTACAGTTAGGTCTTTAATCCATTTTGAGTTTATCTTTGATGATATTTGGAAACGTTCTAATTTCATTCTTTTACAGGCAGCTGCCCAGTTTTCCCAGCACCATTTATTGAAGAGGCTGTCTTTGCCCTATTGTATATTCTTGCCTTCTGTGTCAAAAAATAAGGTACCCATAGGTGTATGGGTTTATTTCTAGGCTTTCTATCTTGTTCCATTGTCTATATTTCTGTTTTTGTGCCAGCACCATACTGTCTTGATGACTGTAGCTTTGTTGTATAGTCTGAAGTCAGAAGGAAGGTTGATTCCCCCAAAGCTTTCTTTAGATTTCTTCGGTTATTTGGGGTCTTTTGTGTTTCCATATGACTTGTGTGTTTTTTGTTTTTTGTTTGTTTGTTTGTTTTTTTTTTTTGGTTCTAATACTGTGAAAAATGCCATTGGTAATTTGATAGGGATCACACTGAATCTCTAGACTGCATTTGGTAGTATAGTCAGCTTCACAATATTGATTCTTCCAACCCAGGAACATGGAATATCTCTCCATCTGTTTATGTCATCTTTTATTTCTTTCATCAGTGTGATAGTTTTCTGTACACAGTTCTTTTGTCTCCTTAGGTAAGTTTATTCCTAGATATTTTATTCTTTTTGTTGCAGTAGTGAGTGGGATTGATTCCTCAATTTCTCTTTCTGACTTTTCATATAAGAACGCAAGTAAAAAAAAAAAAAGAATGCAAGTGATTTCTATGTATTCATTTTGTATCCTATGACTTTGCTAAATTCACTGATTAGATCTAGTAATTTTCTGATAGTATCTTTAGGGTTTTCTATGCAGTGTATTAAATCGAACAACTGACAAAGGATTAATTTCCAAACAAGCAGCTCATACTAGTCAATACCAGAAAAACAAACAACCCAATCAAAAAGCAGGAAAAAGACCTAGACAGACATTTCTCCCAAGAAGACATACAGATGGTTAACAAACACAAGAACAGATGCTCAACATCGCTCATTATTAAAGAAAGGCAAATCAAAACTACAGTGAAATATCACCTGATACCTCAGAATGCCATCATCAAAGAGTCTACAAATGATAAATGCTGGAGAGAGTGTGGAGAAAAGGGACCCTCTTGCACTGTTGGTGGGAATGTAAATTGATACAGTCACTATGAAAGACTGTATAGACAGTCCTTAGAAAACTAGGAATAAAACCACCATGTGACCCAGCAATCTCACTCCTAGGCAAAAACCTCAAGGAAATGAAAACTGAGAAAGACAAATGTACTCCAATGTTTATCGCAGCATTATTTACAATAGTTAGAACATGGAAGCAACCTAGATGTCCATAGACAGATTAATGGATAAAGAAGCTGTGGTACATTTGTACAATGGGATATTACTCCACCATAAAAAGGAACACATCTGAGTCAGTTCTAACAAGGTAGATGAACCTAGAGCCTATTATACAGAGTGAAGTAATTCAGAAAGAGAAAAACAAATATTGTATACTAACACATATATATGGAATCTGGAAAGATGGTACTGATGAAAGTATTTGCAGGGCAGCAATAGAGACACTGACATTGAGAGCAGACATATGGACATGGGGGTTGGGAAGGAAGGAGAGGGTGGGATGTACAGAGAAAATAACATGGAAACTTATATTACCATATGAAATTAGAGAGCCAATGGGAATTTGCTGTATGACTCAGGGAACTCAAACCTGGGTTCTATAACAACCTAGAGGGGTGGGAGGGAGATTTAAGAAGGAGGGGACATATGTATACCTATGGCTGATTCATGTTGATGTTTGGCAGAAGCCAACACAATTCTGTAAAGAAATTATCCTTCAATTAAAATTAAATAAATTTAAATTTTAAAAAAATGGGTAATACAATGAGTCGATCTGGACATAGGCGAAGAAGAATAGAACAGTTAAGGATGCCAGTAATAGTCCTAAGGCTTCAGTCCTCATCCCACACCCCTTATTCCAGCCAGGACGGGGCTTCTTCTTAAGGAGCTTAGTTATGGGGTTGTGAGGGTATCACCCAAGACTAGTTCAAAGAAAAGTGTGTGTAGGAAGTTATACAAGTGCAGCTACCAGCGAATCACGGAACAACAGTTATTTTCACAGATCCAAGGCGACTTCATTGACGGCTGGAACGAACACAGAATGTTAGAGCTAGAAATAAAGGAGAAATTACTTCTTCAAATGATCCTATTGTTTGGATAAGGAAACAGTGGTCCTGAGCTAGGGGATGGAGAGAGTGACTGGTCCAATGACAAACCACAATTTATGGCAGAGCCAGAATCCTGCTCTCATGGATAACCTGACCCTCATTAGTGGGATGGCAAATTAAGTCAATAAGTACTTTATCTAATCTACATGATCTTTATTGGGTTCTCTTTATGTAGTTAGTTGATTTTACCCACATAGTAGAAAGTGTTTTATTTCATTTGACTGAAAGTTTCTCCATGAAATTGGAAGTCAAAAAAGGAAAACAACTTTTCCAAGGTCGTAGAGCTATCAAGTGGCAGAGCCTGAATTTAAAACCCATGCCCTCTCATTCCAGGTGCAAGATATTTAACTGGTCGGGTGACTCACTATGGCAGGGGGAGTGGCCACATAATAAAGAAAAGAAGGAAGGGCCATCACATTGGAGATAAAAAACTCAAGGGCTTTCCCTGATAAAAATATAGAGACAATATATTAAAGTTTAGAAGAGAAACCAGCCCTACCTGTTTTCAATATCCACCATCTTCTTCAATTGCTCTTCCCATAAAGTAGCTGATAATATCTCAAATGGACCATTCAGTATAAATATCACTTTAACAAAGAGATGAACTACTGGAAAGGATTTTCTAAAAATTCAAGACAGAAACTTCTCCTATGCATGGTCTTAAGATATTAAAAGAAAATCTTAATTGCCACAAACAGTGGGTAACCTAGGACATACTTATCCTTTCTGGGGTTATGACCCTTTCAAAATTTGATGAAAGCTATCAATGTTCTCAGAAAAAGGCACACGTTTTCACACAGTTCTGACACACTTTCATATACAAGCAATGCATGGAAAGCTCAGAAACCAATCAATGAACCTTAACTTCTTTAGCAAGAAATTTTAAGAATGAGCTCTGCCATTAAGTATCTGCATTGCCTTAAACAAGTTAAGTGTAGTTCAGTGTCTCAGTTTGTCCAGAAACTAGATTTGCACAGTGGTCATTCTATGTTATTGATGGGTGCAGCAGAGTACAGTGGAAGGTACTCTAGGAGTCATTGCAGATATTTGATTCAAGGAGGTTTATTTTCCTTCTCTGGGCCTTAGTCTCCACCAATTGTAGAGTGAGAGATTAATACATGATGACCTGGAAGGTACCTTTCACCTCTAATGTTTTGAAATTCTTAATCTGGGAAACGTTATGTGGACAGAAAAGAGCTTCTTCTCCCTAATAAGTATTTTGAGCTATATTCACCTGCTCTAAACAGAAAATCTGCCAGACCTTTCAAGACACCACTGTATAGCAAGACATCACACTTGTCCCTGACTAAATCATAGGATGTGACAGGTAAGTGGGGATGCTGTAGCCATGGACATCAGTTTCTTGATCAGCTCCCTTTCCAAACTTGGAGTCATAAACCCGTATGGATTGAGCCCTATAGCAGTCATATATTCATTTGTTAAAGAGCACAGTGATAAGGACTCAATTGGTTGTAGGGGAAGAATGGATCAGGAAATAACTGCTGAACAAAAGGAAACAAAACAGTTGCTTCTTGGACATAAGGATGTTATAACCAATACTTCCAGTGTCAGAAATGAATGTAAACACTGTCCTCTTAGGCAGCCAAGTGTTTGTAATCAAGGAACTTTCCCCAGGCACAAAAGGATTAAAATGAATATTTCTTGTCTTAGGAAAGATCACACCCTGTACTCACATTTACTGATAACATTTCTAAATATTGGAAGACCTAGAGATCTGGAGACTTGAGTTAAATTATATACATTTTCTAGTCCTCAAGTTACTCATCTCAGTAGAATGGCAGGGGGCAAGAGGGCAGGTGACATGGGGAGGGTATTCAATGCCTCTAAGACATTTTACAAGTGTATTTCTCCCCAAATGAAAATATTTCCTTAAATCAATACCCCTAACCCCCAGTTTCTTGTAAGAACCAGACACTGGATCATATTTTTAGATGTTTGATGTATTGTTTCACTTTGCCTCTAATAAAATTGCAGAGCTATAACACATGAAGAAGTTATAACTTTCAGACCGCACAGCATTGAGAATTTCTTTGAAATGAAAAGAAAATAAAGAAAAACACTTTAATACTGATAGATGTATGAATATTTTCAAAGAGATCTGATTGTCTGCTTCACAGTTTATACGTTCACTGTATTTACCAGGCATTTTTTGGATGCCTGCTACATTCCAGAGCATTGTAAATAAGACACCATTTCTGCTTTTAACATTCTCCTGGTAGAGGAGAAAATACTGAGACAATGGAAACACAATGTTCACAGTCCCTCTAACATAGTTTTAGAATTTGAAGTCACCTTAAAGACGATCCAGTACAACCATCCATCTGAAGCTTGATATTTCTTTATAGTGGGCCTGCCACCATCCTGTCCCCTGGGCAATGCAGATCACTGACAGTCTCACTATGTCTTGTAGTAACCCATTTCATTTTCATGCTTAATTCCAAATTCCTTTGAAATTATCCAAACAGAGCAAAAAACAGGTTCCTAATTTACAAAGGAAGTAAATATTATATCAGTGAAGAATGACCAATAAAGAGGTCATCAAAATTCTGCAACAGGCTGCCATCCAGGGGAAAAGACAAAGAGATTTCTGACACAGAGATGAGCCCCTTCAAACCTGGCAAATGCTTTCCTAATTCTTGTCTTGGTTTTCCCTTCTCTAAAATGAAGGGGTTGGATTGGGTAAAAGGAAAGCCTTGCATTTATATGATAGAGAAGGCAATGGCACCCCACTCCAGTACTCTTGCCTGGAAAATCCCATGGACGGAGGAGCCTGGTAGGCTGCAGTCCATGGGGTCGCTGAGGGTTGGACACGACTGAGCGACTTCACTTCGCTTTTTACTTTCCTGCATTGGAGAAGGTAATGACAACCCACTCCAGTGTTCTTGCCTGGAGAATCCAGGGACAGGGGAGCCTGGTGGGCTGCCATCTATAGGGTCACACAGAGTTGGACACGACTGAAGTGACTTAGCAGCAGCAGCATTTATATGAACACTAGTTTGTGTGCATATGAACTAGGTTGCTTCAGTTGTGATTCTTTGTGACTGCATGGACTGTAGCCTGCCAGGCTCCTCTGTCCCTGGAATTCTCCAGGTAAGAGTGGGTTGCCGTTTCATCTTCCAGGGAATCTTCCTGACCCAGGGATCAAACCCATGTTTCTTACATCTCCTGCATTCCAAGGTGGGTTCTTTAACACTAGCCCCACCTGGAAAGGTTTAGTTTAGGAAGTATCAAAACAGTTCTGTTTCATCACAACTTATTCTAACACAATGAACCAGTAAGGGATCACAGACTTTGAGTGATCCTGCTTCTCCAAACTCTATCAAATCTTACAGAAGACTCTTTCCTGACCAGTAAACAATGAGACTTACTTTGACCAACTCTGTACAGACCTATATACTACTTCTCCCTTACCCAGAAGGTAAATTTCCACTCTTTCAGTAGCCCAATCACTAGGAAATTTCTCTATTACTTAAAAATCTTGAATTCCTTGATTTATTTCATCTTTAATAATGTTAGTAAAATTTTCAGTAGTGATTTGCTTCCTTACCTGCAAAGTTAGTGAATTTTGTAATGTTTTGTTTTTTAGTTCTCGAGTGTTATTTATTTGTTTTTAATAAGGTGGATTCTAGAATCCTATTTAGGTCTAGAAGTCCATGAATCTGTTTCTGAAGGAGCCACAATCAATGTCATGTGTTAATCACTCTTTGAAAGCCAACATGTGAATACCTATGGTCCCAAATAATTGAAGACATTCTGCTATACCTCATCTGCTCCTTTGCTTGGCATTACCACCTTGCCTCTGAGAGAGTTCCCTTCCCAGACACTCTTGCTTAGATCATTTCTCACTCACTCACTCATTCTTTTCCATTCCTAGCCTGTGTTGGGAGAAGCTGAAAATACTAGCTTCAAAACATTATGGTTTCATAAAGGAAATAGATTAAAGCAGCAAACTTAAAAATCATCACCTGGGATGGATCTGGACCTGGACCTTCAAGTACCCAATCTCACTTGAATTAATTTCCTCTCCTGGAAGGAATAGTCATAGCTTGCACCCTCTCACTCTGTCCTTCTAACCACAAAATCAAACAATTCAGAGACTTCAGAGTCAAACTCATTTTACAGGGAAAAAACTGTGACTCAGAAAGGTGAAGTGCAACATACTAGGCTGCAGCACTACCTGCTACAAGGTTAAGGCTAGAATATGGATTTTCCAAATCCCAAAGCAGGGTTCCTCTCATGGATCTTTTCTCCTTCTCCCTCTTCATTTGATTTTTTATCTAGTATCTTTTTTTTTTTTTCAGTTCACATTTTCTCAAGGTGGTTGTTTTTTGAAGAAGAAATATATGACCTCTTATTCATCCTTCAACTCTGTAAACATAAGACCACTGGGAAGAGCCAAATGCATTAGATGGACATTAGTATAACAATTCTAATTCCATAGAAACACCAGTTGAGAGAGCAAAAGCTTTCTTAACTTCTTTACTCTGTCTGTCCTATTCTCCCACTGAACTCAAGCTTACTGAAGATGAACTATGAACCAGTGCTAGAAATAAGCCTCATGTTGGTTATTATATAACAATTTCATGCTGTTATGGAGTAAATAGGAAACCATGCACAACAAGAGAAGTTCAAAAAAAGGTGCTGTAGTTACTCAGAGGAAAAGACCTAAAAGAACTGGGCTCTGTAAAGCTTCATTTTGATTGGGCCTTGGAGTGTAGAAGAGGAGAGTATGAAGAACAGAGGCAGGAGAAGTGAAAAGAGAAGAGCATTGAAGACAAAGAAACTGCTGAACTTATTCAAAACCAAATGATCCATGGGACTTCCCTGGTGGTCTAGGGTTAAGACTCTGCTTCCACTGTGTGGGCCACTTGTTCAACTCCTGGTCAAGAAACCAAGATCCCACATGCTACACAGTGTAGTGGAGGTTGGGGGGGGGGGGGAAAGAAAGTGATCCAGAGGAAGAAACGCATGCAGGGGACAAAAGCAGGGAAGAACATGGAAGAAAAGACACAAAAAAAGACATCTTTAGTCCATTTGGTGCTTGGTTTTTACGAATGAATCCATCCAAGTCCCTAAACATCCTTTTAGCTCCCTTTCCTCCTTGACTTCTCCCGCCACCCCACCAGCAATCTGACATTTCTGAGGTCTCTTCTTGGCTATGATCATCTATTCACTGGTTCCTATCTTTGGCTATACTGAAAATAATCTTATAGATTTTTCGGAAAGTCTTATTTTCTCCACGATTTGTTCAGCTCTCCTCATTTCTAGTTTTCCCTAGGACCCATCATACCTAACAATGTTCTTTATTCGTTTCCTTTTTTTCTCTGTATTTATTTATTGGATTGTCTTTGTTATGTACATAATGCATTAGTACACTCTCACCATAAAGGTTAAAATGATACAGAAGATGATAGAGTAAGACATTAGAGAAAGTGAAAGTTGCTCAGTCATATCCAACTCTTTGCGACCCCATGAACTATAAAGTCCATGGAATTCTCCAGGTCAGGATACTGGAATGGGTAGCCCTTCCCTTCTCCAGGAGATCTTCCCAACCCAGGGATCGAACCCAGGTCTCCCACATTGCAAGTGGATTCTTGACCACCTGAGCCACAAGGGAAGCCAGAGAATACTGGAGTGGGTAACCTATCCCTTCTCCAGGAGATCTTCCCAACCCAGGAATCGAACCAGGATCTCCTGCATTGCAGGTGGATTCTTTACCAACTGAGCTATTAGGGAAGATATGAGAGCCTTGCATTAACCCATACTACCATTCATCTCCTCACAGTCAGCATTATTAACCAACACTTTTTGATTTTTACTCTACTCTACATTTCTTTATACTCCCCTTTCCTGAGAGTAAATGCCCTAGCAGGCTCCCTAGTAGCTCAGATGGTAAAGAATCCGCCTGCAATCTGGGAGACCTGGGTTCAATCCCTGGGTTGGGTAGATCCCCTGGAGAAGGGAACAGCTACCCACTCCAGTATTCTGGCCTGGAGAATTCCAAGGACTGTACGGTCGCAAAGAGTCGGACATGACTGAGCAACTTTCACTTTCACGGATGCCCAGATTAAGTCTAAACTTCTTAGCCTTACCCACAAGATGGCATATTTCCCTCTCCTCCTAATCTCTTTCATTTCCTGCCATCAGCCTTGGACACACTAAACGCCCCCACAATATTCAAAATATGGCCTTCTTCTCACTTTTATGCTTACTTACATGCAGTCCCTGCATTATTAAATACCCTTTTCCCATAATTTTGACTTCCTAAAATGGAGCTGGTCACTCTGTCCATATTAATACCTTCAAAGCTCCCTGTCTAGCTGTCTACCACCACATTTATAATGTGCAAGATGATTGTTTGATGAACTCTCTCTTCTCTATAGGATGTTAGGTTTTTGAAGACAGAATATATCTTTCTCAGCTTTGTATTCCTGGCACCCAGGAAAGTACCTGGCAAATCTAAGGTACCAAATAAATGTTGAATTCCTAAATGAGAGATAGAGGATGAAAGAATTTCTTTTGGACAATATGGCTATATAGTCTAGAGACATTATCACAGTTCTAGAGGAAGACCACATTGTTCTGTGGGCTCTCTCTCACCCACTCACATCCCATGTGGCAGTCAGAATGATATTTCACCAACTGCTGTCTTGCAGTTGTTGAAACTGCAGATGTCTAGGATATAATCACATCTTGTTAGCCCCTAAAACTTTGAACCTATTTTTCATTCTAGGTGACATGTCTGAATTCTGCAGATTTCCTTCTGGTGAGAACATTGAGTGCTTTAACACTTTGAGAGCAGGTGCTGAGCTGTTGTTATTCCAGGTCATGCAAAACAGAGTTCTACAAATTCAGAAGTAGTGAGATGGGGGTATGACTGGCAGGCTACTGTGATGACTTCATGTTCAAGTATAAAGAGGAGACCGTGTTCCAGTGAAAGAACAGAAGATGAAGTCATCATTTTTGGCTGTGTTTGGGAACTGAAGTTGTCTGACTATATAGTGGGATATTCAATATCCTAAATACGATAGGGAATGAAACTGATTCATCAGATGCTAAGGAAGAAATGTAGCCCCTCATGTTTCAGAAATGGCTTTTCTCATGCTTCCTACTGTGCCTGCTGCACTGGCATCTTATATTTCAGTGACTGAGTTTTCAAAGAAAGATTTGTCTTTAAAGGAAGCCATGTGGTAAAAACTGTTACCAACACACAAAAGGGAAAAACTTTACAAGAGAGCAAAGGGTAATGCATGTAGCTTCATTCTAGTTCTGTTCCTCAGTAGTCATCAGACCTGGGGCAACTTATACAATTGTTCTGTGGCCATTTTCTCATCAGTGAAATGGAGATAATAGTAATATATTCCTCATGAAGTCATTAAGTTTAAATGAATAGATTTAACATGCACCTGTGTGTGTGCATGTTAAGTGTGTGTGCACTTCAGTTGCATCCAACTCTTTGTGACACAATGGACTGTAGCTTTCCTCTGTCCAAGGGATTCTCCAGGTAAGAATACCGGAGTGGGTTGCCATGCCCTCCTCCAAGGGATCTTCTCAACCCAGGGACGAATGTGTCTTTTATGTCTCCTGCATTGCAGGCAGATTTTTTTTACCACTGAGCCACCAGGGAAGCTTAAATAGATACATATAAAGCACGGAAGCTTAAATAGACACATATAAAGCACTTAATACATGGCACATAGTTATCTATTATAAGCTAGATACTTACATTACTCTTTTATTATTGAGCTTCCCTCATAGCTCTGATGGTAAAGAATCCTCAGGAGACCGCGGTTTGATTCCTGGGTTGGGAAGATCTGCTGGAAAACGGATAAGCTACCCATTCCAGTATTCTTGGGCTTCCCTGTGGCTCAGCTGTTAAAGAATCCACCTGCAATGTGGGAGACCTGGGTTCTCTCCTTGCGTTGGGAAGATCCCATGGAGAAGGGAAAGGCTACCCACTCCAGTATTCTGGCCTGGAGAATTCCATGGACTGTGTAGTCCATGGGGTCACAAAGAGTCAGATACGACTGAGTAACTTTCACTACATTATTCTTTTAGATAATGTATTCATAATCATTAGGAGTTAGATCTGTGGATTATGATCAATGTAGGTTTGCATCATAACCATTTAATAGCTACATAGACTTGGCAAATTAATTAACTGCTGATTCTGAATTTTCTCATCTGTACAATGGAAATGATAAAAGCATCTAAAGGACAAGACTTCTGTGAAACTTAAATGAAATAGCATACGGAATTGTCTGGCATGATTCCTAGTATATCTGAGTGCTCATTAATAACACTTATAATACACTCTATGTATCATTCAGTAACTGAGACTCCACGGATAAAAAAATTCATCATCTCAAAGAATCCTAGTTTAGGATGGGAAGTGAGAGGATGGTTTTGGTGCAGGATATAATTGATTTCATTTCCTCTGGTATGGCCCATTCAAATCAGTGGTGGGAGAGAGGGAGAAGAAGGACACAGCTGTACATGGAATCCTTCCATTTAAACCTATTTGCAGGTCAAGATCAATTCAGGCAAACAGAAGGTGATATGGATACAGGCTGTGCAGAGTGTAGTGGAAAGATTTATACATTGAGACTATGGGGACTATTTCTGATATTTAAGTTATTGTAACCTGGGTCAAATAGCACTGGCCATCTGGATTTCAGTAGAATATAAAGTTAGATAATATTTCTGATTGATACATTCTTGAGCTCCTTATGTTTTTATATAATTTTGAATAATGAACTCTGAACATAGTAGTTTTTCTGTACAGCATAACAATCAAATATTCTAATTTGATAATTGTCCCTTGATGAAAATCTTTCCAGATGAAAATCTGCTAATTCTACTTCCCAGCATTAGTAGAGTAAACAAACCTAACCAGTGTTTCAAGCTGTTATCATAGATGGGTTTTTCAACCTGACATCATTATTACCAATCGTTTCTGATTTCAGTCCCAGCTACAGAGGGCAGTCCCGTGCTGGTTCAGATTTACCCACACATTAATGGAGTCTCATTTCAGACTCATTTTATGTCACTGTTTGCATTCTCCTTCAAGTCCTTCTCTGATGCTCCAAGACTCTGCTTAGTCTAGTGTAAGCATAGGCTGGCTAAGCAGAGTATTAAGGTGGCTTTTTTGTTGTTTTAGTTGCTAAGCCATGTCACACTGTTTTGTGACCCCATGGACTGTGGCCTGCCAGGATCTTCTGTCTATGGAATTTCCCAGGGAAGAATATTGGAGTGGTTGCCACTTCCTTCCCCAAAGGATCTTCCTTGACAGAGATCAAACCCTTGTCTCCCACCTCTCTTGCATTGCAGGCAGATTCTTTATCACTGAGCCACGAGGGAAGTGTTGATGCCCCCTAAATGATCTTCAATTAATGGAGACTGTGAATAAATAAACACTCTAGATTTCTGTTCTATTAATAGAAAATTGTTGGAGGTATTCTGCATGTTTCTCTGGAGATCATGGGGGTAACAAGCCCCCAGTACCCACAGGGTAACTTTGCTAAGTCACTTTCTATTAATGCTTCTGTGCTCTGCTTCTTCCTTCTTGCTTTCTGGGATCATTATCCAAATAAGTTACCAGTCCTCAAATCTTATCTCAGTCTCCTCTTTTGACAGAATTTGAATGAAAGTACTTGAGATCATCATTCCAAACCACACTGGCAGCTGCAATTTTGGAGACATGCAGATTTAGCTGGTGTGATCCAGATCCAAAGGGTCCTGATTATTTTTAATTAACTTTTTAATTAAAGGATAATTACTTTATAGAATTTTGTTGTTTTCTGTCAAACCTCAACACGAATCAGCCATGTTGATTGCAGTATACATATACCCCCTCCCTTTTGAACCTCCTTCTCATCTCCCTCCCCATCCCACCCCTCTAGGTTGAACAGAGCCCCTGTTTGAGTTTCCTGAGACATACAGGGAACTCCTGTTGGCAATCTATTTTACATGTGGTAATGTAAGTTTCCATGTTGCTATCCTTATACATCTCACCCTCTCCTCCTCTCTCCCCATGTCCATAAGTCTATTCTCTATGTCTGTTTCTCCATTGCCCTGAAAATATATTCTTTAGTACCATTTTTCTATACTTGTGTTAGTATACAATATTTATCTTTCTCTCTCTGTCAACCCAATTTGAAGTTGTGGAACATGCTTTCTCATTTTCTTAGGAACAGAATCTCTCATTCTTTTATGGCATATTCCTTGTCTTCAGAATTTATCAGCAAATACAGAGCTAAAGAAGTCTGGTTTTCTCACCATTATGAAAATAAATTATCACTCATAAAATCAATTATATATCATTGGCTTTATTCAAAGTTTTGCCTATAATTTCTTTATCACTAAAGTAACAAACATAAGCACCTCAGTGTGCATCTTATTACTCATAAAATAACAATAAAATCATTTCCATTTGCTCAGTTTCTCTCTTATACAGGATCTATGTTAATTGCTTTATGCATTATATTTCTAATTCTTTTAACAATTCACATGAAAAATGAATTTTAGTAATAAAACTGGATTTAAACTAAGTTAATTGCAAGAATGAAAGAGCTGTAGATAATAAAATCATAGCGATTTTCTCTTTTTACTCAGGAACGTCAGACTCTAACACATATTGTTAAATTTTTTTCATCTATGTTTCACTACAGAGGTCATGTCCATCTTTTGTTAAATTTATTTCCAAGTATTTTGTGGTTTTCTTTTTATGCTACTGTAAATTTTTTTTATTTTTTTGTTTGAGTTTACTGCCCTCACTGGCATCTCCAGAATAATGGATATAACTGGCAACAGCAAACTTTCCTGTTGCCACTTAAGAAGAAACAATTCAAAGTTTCATTAAGTGGAATTTTAGCTGAAAGTTTTTTGTATTTGCCCTTTATTAGACTGAGGTTATTGATATTTCTCCCGCACTCTTGACTCCAGCTTGTCCTTCATCCAGCCCGGCATTTCACATGGTATATGCTGCATATAAGTTAAATAAGCAGGGTGACAATATACAACCTTGATGTACTCCTTTCCATATTTGGAACCAGTCTGTTCCATGTCTAGTTCTAACTGTTGCTTCTTGACCTGCATACAGATTTCTCAGGAGGCAGGTAAAGAAAGTGAAGTCGCTCAGTCGTGTCTGACTCTTTGCGACCCTATAGACACCAGGCTCCTCCGTCCATGGGATTTTCTAGGCAAGAGTACTGGAGTGGGTTGCCATTCCCTTCTCCAGGGAATCTTCCTGACCGAGGGATCGAACCCAAGGTGGCCTGGTATTCCCATCTCTTTAAGAATTTTCCACAATTTGTTGTGATCCACAAGTTTAAACATTCTTTGGCATTGCCTTTCTTTGGGATTGGGATGAAAACTGACCTTTTCCATCGCCTGTGGAAATGCTGGGTTCAATGAAGCACAAGCTGGAATCAAGATTGCTGGGAGAAATATCAGTAAGTTCAGATATGCAAATGACATCACCCCTGTGGCAGAAAACGAAGAATTAACAAGCCTCTTGATGAAAGTGAAAGAGAAGAGTGAAAAATCTGGCTTAAAACTCAACATTCAGAAAACTATAAGATCATGGCAACTGGTTCCATCACTTCATGGCAAATAGATGGGGAAACAGTGACAAACTTTATTTTTTTGGGCTCCAAAGTCACTGCAGATGGGGATGACAGAGGATGAGACAGTTGGAAGGAAACCTATGACCAATCTAGACACCATATTAAAGCAGACACATTACTTTGCCAACAAAGGTTCATCTAGTTAAAGCCATGGTTTTCCAGTAGTCATGTATGGATGTAAAAGTTGGACTATAAAGAAAGCTGAATGCTGAAGAATTGATGCTTTTGAGCTGTGATGTTGGAGAAGACTCTTGAGGGTCCCTTGGACTGCAAGGAGATCCAACCAGTCAATCATAAAGGAGATCAGTCCTGAATATTCATTGGAGGACTGATGCTAAAGCTGAAACTCCAATACTTTGGCCACCTGATGCAAAGAACTGACTCATTGGAAAAGACCCTGATGCTGGGAAAGATTGAAAGCAGGAGGAGAAGGGGATGACAGAGGATGAGATGGTTGGATGGCATCACTGACTCGATGGACATGAGTTTGATCAAGCTCTGGGAGTTGGTGATGGACAGGGAAGCCTGGTATGCTGCAGTCCATGGGGTCACAAAGAGTTGGACACGACTGAGCAACTGAACTGACTTTATCAGATTGGGAAAGATCTCTTCCTTTCTAGTTCTTTGAGTTACGGCCATAAAACATCATTATATTCTGTCAAATAGTTTTTCTGCATCTATTCAGATGATAACATTATTTTTCTATCTTTTATTCTAATAAGAATTAAACATTAATTTTTTAAATTTGGATAAACCTTGAATTTCTAGTAAAATAACAGTCATTTTATGTTGCTTAGGGTAAGGTAACTTAGTCATTTTGTTTTGTTGTTTATATACTGAGAGATTTGATATGTTAATATTTTGTTAGGATGTTGCATCTATGTTCCTGACAGAGATTGGTGTGTTATTTATTCATTTTTTGTTTTTGTTTTTGGAATATTTGTACCACATTGCTGGCTTCTTACAATGATTTGGGAAGAGTTCTCTCCTTCTCTATATTCTGAAAGAATTTATATGATTGGTATTATGTGTTGCTTAACTGTTGATTGGAGTCACTACTACACTATCTGGACTAGAGTTTTCTGTGTGTAGGTATGTAGTATATACCTCTGTAGTGTGTGTGTGTGTGTGTGTGTGTGTGTGTATCCCAATTATTTGCCATTTCTGGAGCCCTTTATTATTTCCTATATATCAGAGTTTCTGTCTGGGTATAACTTCCTTTGGTTCAAAAATTTTCTTCAACTTTTATTTATTTATTTAATTTTTGGTAGTTCAGCCTTGCTAACAACAAATAATCTACTTTTTTGCTTTGCTGAAAATATCTTCACGTCACCTTCGTTTCTCCAGATATTTTCATTGGATATAGAATCCTGCTTTAGCAGAGTTTTGCTTGACTTTTAGTTAGTTATGCTAATTCTTAGGCTGTCTAAAAGTTTTCCCATTGTTTTCTGGCTTCCATTTTTTCAAGTGAGAAATCACACATCATTTGTATTGTTTGTTCACTAAATATATTTTTTTCATTTTCTTTGTTGTGTTTCAAGTTTTTAATTCTGGCTTTCATACATGTATTTATGATATGCCTAAATATGATTTTCTGTGTATTTTTTTTTCTATTTTGCATTTCTGAGTTTCTTAAGGTTTTAAAGTCAGTGTTTTTCATGAAATTTGAGCTGTTACTTATTTGAATTTTTTTTCACTCATTCTCATTTTATTTTTTCTTTAGGATTTTAATTAAACATTTGTAATACCCCTTGATATTTTTCCATACACTCTTGAGGTGCTCTTAACATTTCTTCAAGACTTTTCTTTCTTCCTATTAAATCATCCCTATTTGCTTCAAGCTCATTAAAATTTCTTATCCCATATTCAGTTTTCTGTAAAGCTCAGATAGTAGATTTTTAAAAGCTTGGTTATTATATTGAATACATTTTAATTGTAGATTTCATATTTTCTTTTCTATTTTCTACTTCTCTGCTTAGATTCTTCATCTGTCTATTAATAAGACTATATTTTTCTTTTAGCTCTTGAGATTATTCAGCATCTCTCTTAAAGTTTCTATTTGCTAAATAAAAACTCAAAGCTATCTCAAAGTCTGTTTATGTTGACTTCATTCTTCTTGTTTTATAATTGTGTTATTTTATACTAAAAAATCTGGGTGATAGGATTTAGATATACCAGATTTTGTTATTTTTCCCTTAAGATTATGGATTTTTGTTCAAACAAGCAGCTTAATTACTGACTACTTATCTTAAACTTTGTTAGGATATATCTGTATAAGGCCTAAAAGTGTTTCTCAAGCTTCTCTAACTTGGTTAAAATTTACATCTAAGTCCTTTATCTTCTGTGGATATTATCAAAGCTTCACTTCGTCACTCAGTCGTGTCTGACTCTGTGACCCCTACAAGCTGCAGCATGCCAGGCCTTCCAGTTCATCGCCAACTCCCAGAGTTTACTCAAACTCATATCCATTGAGTTGGTGATGCCATCCAACCATCTCATCCTCTGTCGTCCCCTTCTCCTCCTGCCTTCAATCTTTCTCAGCATCAGGGGCTTTTCCAATGAGTTAGTTCTTCTCAACAGGTGACCAAAGTATTGGAGTTTCAGCTTCAGCATCAGTCTTTCCTATGAATATTCAGGACTAATTTCCTTTACAATTGACTGGTTGGATCTCCTTGCAGTCCAAGGGACTTTTAAGAGTCTTCTCCAACACCACCGTTCAAAAGCATCAATTCTTCGATTCTCAGCTTTCTTCACAGTCCAACTCTCACATCCATACATGACTACTGGAAAAACCATAGGTTTGACTAGACAGATCTTTGTTGGAAAAGTAATGTCTCTGCTTTTTAATATGCTGTCTAGATTGGTCATAGGTTTTTTTCCAAGAAGCAAGCGTCTTTTATTTTCATGGCTGCAGTCACCATCTACAGTGATTATGGAGCCCCAAAAAATAGTCTCTCATTGTTTCCATTGTTTCCCCATCTATTTGCCATGAAGTGATGGGCTGGATGCTATGTTCTTAGTTTTCTGAATGTTGAGTTTTAAGCCAGCTTTTTCACTCTTCTCTTTCACTTTCATCAAGAGAATCTTTAGTTCTTCTTCGTTTTCTGCCATAAGGGTGCTGTCATCTGCATATATCAGCTTATTGCTATTTCTCCCAGCAATCTTGATTCCAGCTTGTGCTTCTTCCAGCCCAGCGTTTCTCATGATGTACTCTGCATATAAATTAAATAAGCAGGGTGACAATATACGGCCTTGACATACTCCTTATCCTGTTTGGAACCAGTGTGTTGTTCCATGTCCAGTTTTAATTGTTGCTTCCTGATCTGCATACAAATTTTTCAAGAGACAGGTCAGGTGGTCTGGTATTCCCATATCTTGAAAAATTTTCCAAGTCTGTGGTGATCCACACAATCAAAGGCTTTGGCAAAGCCAATAAAGCAGACATAGATGTTTTTCTGGAACTCTCTTGCTTTTTCCATGATCCAGCGGATGTTGGCAATTTGATCTCTGGTTCCTCTGCCTTTTCTAAATCCAGCTTGAATATCTGGTTAATGGTTCATGTACTGTTGAAGCCTGGCTTGGAGAGTTTTGAGCATCACTTTACCAGCGTGTGGGATGAGTGAATTGTGCAGTAGTTTGTGCATTCTTTGGCATTTCCTTTCTTTGGGATAATCAAAGCTCAGGTTCAGAAAAGTCAGTCTAGAGTAGACTTACTTAGACAGGAATCAGCAAACTATGGCCTGTGGGTCAAACCTGGCTCAAAACCTAGTTATTTTGTAAATAAAGGTATATTGAAACACAGTCACACCCATTCATATATATGTTATGAATAGAAGCTTTTATACCACAAAAGCAGCATTAAGTAGTTGCAATAGAGACCATAATGAGCAGAGACACTAAAATATTTGCTCTCCTGCTCTTTATAGAAAAACGTTATTGATGTCTGCTCTCAGACTAGATCCATACTCTGATAGCATGGTCTTTCTGATGCCTCAGCTGAATGCTCAGGATATGAACAGGGCTTTCCTACTCTGGCTGGATTTGGAGCATCAATGTCTTCCAAAAGTGTGCAACCTTCAGTCTCTCTGTTTTGTCCTCATCTCTTTGGTGCTTGCTTCCTTGTAAGCTAACCATTGTCTCTTCCTGAGCTTGGTAAGCTCAACTCTTGGCCAGAGACTTGACAGAAGCATCCATTAAATTTCTGGGATTCCCCACTCAGCTCAATTCCCTCCTCCCTGGTGCCTTTTCCTACATATTCCAGTGGATGCAGCAACTCTATTCTGATTTCTTCTCTAATTTCAGTGGGAACTCTGTGATCTGCTGATGCTTCAGCTCCTTCTGTTACACTTGAGGAAATTGTTGCAAGGCAGAGAGCCAGGATAGTCATGGAACATACTTCACAAGTTTTCCTTTTTTAAGAATTGCAGGCTTGCAGTATTTGTTGTCCAATATCTGAAACAGTTTTCTCATGTGTTCTGTCCAATGTCAAAGTGTTATATATGGACACAAACATAAGTTCCTCTACTGCTGTCATTTTACCATATATATATGTTTGCAAATGCATATGACTGAGAAAACATGAAACATTTGTAACATTTTTGCCTTTTAATAGATGTTGAGCCAGTTAGGGGCTTCCCTGGTAGCTCAGCTGTTAAAGAATCTGCCTGCAATGCAAGAGACCTTGGTTCAATTTCTGGGTCAAAAGATCCCCTGGAAAAATGATAGGCTACCCACTCCAGTATTCTTGGGCTTCCCTGGTGGCTCACACAGTAAAGAATCTGCCTGCAATGTGGGAGAACTGGGAGCTAGTTAGAGGATTATACTCAAATTAGGTTAATAGAGAAATGCCTGTGTAGAATAAGCTTGATTTTAGGATAATGCATCACTCTATTCTTCTTCTTAGAAGCTGCAAAGAATTTCTTCAGCTGCCCGCCATATCCTTGACATCCTACAGGGTAAATCAAATAGTAAATTAACCAATATTGCATCATCTATTATTATTTTACTCTGTTTACATATTCAAAATCATTTTTTAATAGTCATCTCTCTCTCTTCCTCTAGTTTCCTTCTTTTCTTCCTTCACTACGATATTCATAGGTTGACTTTGAACACTTCCAGTTTTATTGTTTTTGGTAGAATATGAAGCATCATATTTATCAGAGAAATTTATTTCACTATACTCTGTCTCTCCACTGCACACAAAGAATGACCTCTTGTAATCTATCTTTTTACACTAGTTAGTCTTATGTTTGTGTAATACTCTCAGGGAGTTTGGAGTTATAAGAAAGTGTTTACTTCTTCATTCAACCAAACTGAACTTTCTCCATTAAAGGGTCACATTTTTGATAGTAAAAAATCAGATCACTAGGGGTTGTATCTATAATTATTAGAATATCCAAGCAATTGAAAGAATGGTATTTAATGAAATGATACTATCAGTTTATAATTGGATGCATGTTTGCTGAGAATATATTCAATAAATATGTTACAGCTATAAATAACTTCCAAAGATAAGAAAGGCTTAATAAATCTTGAAATAAATGGTTTCTGCTGTCACTTTCTTTGCTAAAGAAAATTATATTAAGTTGTATTTCAGATATTCACCATAGTTATTAGTAGTCATAATTATATGAACATATACTTAGAGTGTTCATACTTTCAAATGTTTCTTTATGGTTACTTTTCACATAAAAGACCTACATTCAAATAACCCTTTCATATACTGGAGGCTATAATTAAGCCAAAGTTGTACATAAAATTAAAAATAAAAAAGAGAAGCCTTTAAAATAGAAGTACTAATAAGACCTTAAGTGAACTTTCCTAACTGTCTTAGCTGTAGGAATTAGCTGACTTTTATCTATAAAAAGGGTAGGTAACTGGTATATTAGTTAAGTTACATTCTGCTGTAAGTAATAGACACTCAATTAACAGTGGCTTTAAAATAATATATTTTTTACATAGCAAGATTCTGAAGCACCGTGATTCTAGGATCAATTAACTCAGTGGGTCAATAACATCATCAAGAACTAAAGTTTTTCCCTTCTTCCTGCTCTGCTGCTCTCGATACATTGGTTTATGCCCTTAAATATGCTCCCTCATAGTTTGAAGTAAGATATACAGACAGTAGGTATCACATTTACTTCATCCTCGTGTTGCTTCAATCTGTTTGGAATGTTTTTAAAGAACATACAGAACTGGAACCTGATCTGGTGGTGATGGTGGTTTAGTCTCTAAGTCATGTTTGACTCTTGCAACCTCATGAACTCTAGGTCCTCTGTTCATGGGATTTCCCAGGCAGGAACACTGGAGTGGGCTGTCATTTCCTCTTCCAGGAGACCTTCCTGACCCAGGGACCGAACCCTCATCTCCTGCTCTGAAGAGGGATTCTTTACTGCTGAGCCAACAGGGAAGCTAGAATTTGTTCTAGAACCAGTTTAAAAGGTGTAAACATAAGATATAATATCAAAGTAGATTTGATTTTGTGGTTAGCAGTAGCTGATCAATATTTGTGACATTCCTCTATTCTTAATGCA
Organism: Aepyceros melampus; assembly: GCA_006408695.1. Classification (NCBI taxonomy): domain Eukaryota; kingdom Metazoa; phylum Chordata; class Mammalia; order Artiodactyla; family Bovidae; genus Aepyceros; species Aepyceros melampus. The sequence continues at coordinate 465,655 of SJXQ01012233.1, forward strand.
TACTGGTATATATTTATCAACTGAATCTCTGGGGAAAATATATCCCTGATTTGTCAGTCAGTTCAGTCACTGAGTCATGTTCAACTCTTTGCAATCCCATGAATCGCAGCACGCCAGGCCTCCCTGTCCATCACCAACTCCCGGAGTTCACTCAAACTCACCTCCATCAAGTCAGTGACGCCATCCAGCCATCTCATCTTCTGTCGTCCCCTTCTCCTCCTGCCCCCAATCCCTCCCAGCATCAGAGTCTTTTTCAATGAGTCAACTCTTCGCATGAGATGGCCAAAGTATTGGAGTTTCAGCTTTAGCATCATTCCTTTGAAAGAACACCCAGGACTGATCTCCTTTAGAATGGACTAGTAGGATCTCCTTGCAGTCCAAGGGACTCTCAAGAGTCTTCTCCAACACCACAGTTCAAAAGCATCAATTCTTCGGTGCTCAGCTTTCTTCACAGTCCAACTCTCACATCCATACATGACCACTGGAAAAACCATAGCCTTGACTAGATGGACCTTAGTTGGCAAAGTAATGTTTTATTAAACATTATACAAAAAGAAATATTGCATTCATTATGAAAGTAGATTACATTTTATTATATTTATTATCCAAGGTGGAAAATTGAGCAATAACTCAAGAACACTAAAATATTTCATAAACTAAAACAGAATGAAAAAGCACAAATAACAAAGTCCTGTTGTGTTTTTTTAACAGATATTAGATCAAAAGAAAAAGAAATTGACATCTTGAATAAACTTCAGACTCAGAAATCTTAAATTGTGAGTCAATGTTCCTCAAGCTAGCTCTGTTTGCTGTGTTCTGGTCAAGACCTACTGCACTGCAGGTGTAGGTTTTTCTCAGAAAATAAGGAAGTGATAAAGGTAAACAGGAAGGTCTCATCTAGTTTTAAAGTTTTCCATTGTTATTTAAAAAAAAAAACTTTCTGCAGTCCTTGAGTATAGCTTTTCTGAACTTCCTATTTTCAGCTTACAAAAAGGATGTGAGTAATGAAATAGGCTCTCAATAAGTGATTTGGTGGGGACTTACCTGATGGTTCAGTGGCTGAGACTCTAAGCTTCCAAAGCAAGGGGCCCAGGTTTGACCCTTGGTCAGAGAACTAAATCCCACAGGCTTCAACTAAGAGCTCGTATGCCCCAGGCCTCAACTAAAAGATTCCATGGCCACAATGAAGATTCTGTGTGCCGCCAACTAAGACCTGGCACAAATAATTAAATAAGCCAAATAAACAAATAAATATTGAAAAAAAACACTATTTGTTTAATTTATGTTAAGTACTTTCACTAGGTATTATATTATGTTATTGTTGCTGACATGTATTTATTGCCTTATGTGTTTATTTTTCCTCCCAAAACTCTTAGGTTTGTGAAAGGTAGACTTTGAGAGAGAGAGAGAGAGAGAGGCAGGGAACGTGAAGGTCTAGAGTCTTAGAGGAGCATCATATCTGAGTTTAAAGTAAGGTGAAGATTACTATTTGTATAGCCTTGGACAAGAATATCCAAGTAATGTCTCTGAGTCTCCATGTTGTCAGATATTTGGAATGTTTTGAGAATTAAGTAAACTAAATCACTTAATAGGCTTTCAAGAAATTATAGCTAAAATATATGTACTTTTTCTGTATCCAAGCACCTAACATTATGCTTGGCCCATATTAAAAACTTACTGTTTGCTGAATACATATGTGAATGCAAGAATAAATAAAATGAAACATTCAAACTATGAATTAGATAATTAGTTCATCTTGCCTAGAACTGGTCCAGACATCCTTTTAGATCTGCAGTCACTCATCTTTGTGAACTGTGAAGAACAGGGTAGAAGTTTTGAGATCCTTTGATATTTCTGTAAATCCATTTTCTGAATTTTAATTTTCTCCATTGATAAAACCAAGCTTAAAAGACTTGAAATCTAGGGTGCTTTCAGATTCTGAAGCCCATCCAGATTCTATTCTATACTTTAATCATAATCACTACTGTAAAGAACTCAAATAGCACTATAAAAGTCATTTCGGTACCTACTGATATTTATAAACATCAGTCAAGAACCTAAATGTCCATCGACAGAGGAATGAATAAGACATGGTGTATATATATATATATATATATATGTGACTGAATATTGCTCAGTCATAAAAGAAGAACAAAATAATGTTATTTGCAGCAATATAGATGGAGCTAGGCACAGTCATATTGAGTGAAATAAGTCAGATGGAAAAAGACAAATGTCTTAAGATATCACTTATATGTGGTATCTTAAAAAAGGGTATAAATGAACTTATTTACAAAATAGAAATAGAGTCACAAATGTAATAAATAAACTTACGGTTACCGGAGGGGAAGGAGGGAAGGATAAACTGGGAGACTAAGATTGCCATATATACACTGCTATATATAAAATAGATAACTAATAAGGACCCAGTATGTAGCACAGGGAACTCTACTTAGTACTCTATAATCACCTATATGGGAAAGAATCAGAAAAAAAGTGAATATATGTACATATATAACTGATTCACTTTGCTGTATAGCAGAAAATATATCAACTATACTCTAACAAAAATTAAAACAATATAAACATAAAAATTTTGAAAAAAAATAAAAGAGTACCATCTTCCAGGTTTCCACAGAATGAATGTTCAATCTATAGAAATCAGTGGGGTCAGAGAGTTTTAGTCATTTTATGAGTAATAGACATCTAACAATGTGGACAAAAGTATAAACTGACATCCTAGAAAAATGTCCATTTTACAATAGCTCAATCTGCAATTTCAGAGGCTTTACAAAAACCACAGATTAGGTTAAAATCATTCAATGTACTCAGATGTGCTCATTTTACACAGGAAAAAAATGAATTCCAGAAATCTCTTGGTAGTCAAATTTAGATTCCAAATTTACCTACTCAAGGCTATGGTTTTTCCTGTGGTCATGTATGGATGTGAGAGTTGGACTGTGAAGAAGGCTGAGCGCAGAAGAATTGAGCTTTTGAACTGTGGTATTGGAAAACACTCTTGAGAGTCCCTTGGACTGCAAGGAGATCCAACCAGTCCATTCTGAAGGAGATCAGCCCTGGGATTTCTTTGGAAGGAATGATGCTAAGGCTCGAACTCCAGTACTTTGGCCACCTCATGCGAAGAGTTGACTCATTGGAAAAGACTCCGATGCTGGGAGGGATTGGGGGCAGGAGGAGAAGGAGAAGACAGAGGATGAGATGGCTGGATGGCATTACTGACTCGATGGATGTGAATCTGAGTGAACTCCGGGAGTTGGTGATGGACAGGGAGGCCTGGCGTGCTGCGATTCATGGGGTCGCAAAGAGTCAGACACACCTGAGCAACTGAACTGAACTGCACTGAACTGAGACCAATTAAGAGCAAGAAAAATATTTTACTTCACCTTTATTTATTCTTTTCCCAATCCTCCTTTTTTCTTCATGTAGAAAAAATATTTTCATTTAAGCATCTTATCTATATTGTTTTTTCTCTATGTTGAAGGTGAAAGTTAAGGTCACTCAGTCATGTCCAACTCTTTGCGACCCCATGGACTGTAGTCCGTGGAGTTCACCAGGCCAGAATACTGGAGTGGGTAGCCTATCCCTTCTCCAGCTGATCTCCCTGATTGAGGAATCAAACCAGGGTCTCCTGCATTGCAGGCAGATTATTTACCAACTGAGCTATGAGGGAAGCCCCTTCTTCTACGTTAAGAATTTATGTTAACATTTCTTGCAGGCAGGTATGATGGCAATGAATTCCTTTAGTTTTTATATGTCTGGTTATGTCTGAAAAAAGCCTTTTTCTTTCACTTTTGAAGGATACTAGATGTCGAATTCTTGGTTTGCAGTTTTTGCCAACACTTTCAATATTTCACTCTACTTCTTGCCTGAATGATTTCTGAGAGGTGTATTGCAATTGTTATTCCTGTTTCTCTATAGGAAAGAAGATTCTCTCCATGTTCCCTGCCCCCTCAAGGTCTGTCAAGATTTTCTCTTTGTCTTTGATTTCCTCAATTTAAATATGATATTCTTAAGGGGTGGTGGTGATGGTGTGTGTGTTTGATCTTTGGCATTTATCCTGCTTCTTGTTCTTTCAGATTCTGAGATCTGCTATTCTTTGTTCCACTGATCTGAGAAAGTTCTCAGCCATTATTGTTTTAAATATTTATTTTTCATTCAGTTCTCTTTTCCAGTATTCTAATTATAAATATGTTACATGTTCTGACATTATTTCACATTTCTTGGATGATCTATTTTTTGGATTTTTTTTTTTTTTCATTTGTTTCCTCCTTGAATTTCAGTTTGAGAAGATTCTTTTGACATCTTCTAGTTCACTGCTTCTTTCCTTGTGGGCTATTGGTGAGTATACTGATGAACCCATAAAAGGTATTGTTCATTCTTGTTCTACTGGTTTTTTGATTGTTTTTTTTTTAAGACTATTTTTTAGAGTGGTTTCAGGTATATAGGGCAAAACTGAACAGAAAGTTTAGAAGTATTCCACCTATTCCTATATATGCACAGTCTCTCTCATTATCAACCAGAGTAATACATATGCGCCATGGTGAACTGAACTTGGAAAATTATCACTCAAGCCCATAGTTTATATTGAAGTCCACTTTCGGTGGTGTACATTCTATGAGTAGGAGCAAATATATAATGGTAAGTATCCACCATTATAGTACCGTACAGATTACTCCTGTTTCTCTAAAAATCTTCTGTGCTTTGCCTCTTCTACCCTCCCTCCTCAAAAATCCTGGTCACCACTGATTCTCATCATATTTTCACAATTTTGTTTTTGCCAGAATGTTATATAGTCGAAATCATACATTATGTCACCTTTTAGGTTGGCTAATTTCACTTGGTGTATACATATAAAATTCCTCCATGCCTTTCCATATCTTGATAGCTCATTTCTCTTTCAGTTCAGTTCAGTCACTCAGTCGTGTCCGACTCTTTTGCGATCCCATGAATCGCAGCACGCCAGGCCTCCCTGTCCATCACCAACTCCCAGAGTTCACTCAGACTCACGTCCATCGAGTCAGTGATGCCATCCAGCCATCTCATCCTCTGTCGTCCCCTTCTCCTCCTGCCCCCAATCCCTCCCAGCATCAGGGTCTTTTCCAATGAGTCAACTCTTCACATGAGGTGGGCAAAGTACTGGAGCTTCAGCTTTAGCATCAGTCCTTCCAAAGAAATCCCAGGGTTGATCTCCTTCATCATGGACTGGTTGGATCTCCTTGCAGTCCAAGGGACTCTCAAGAGTTTTCTCCAACACCACAGTTCAAAAGCATCAATTCTTCGGCTCTCAGCCTTCTTCACAGTCCAACTCTTGCATCCATACATGACCACAGGAAAAACCATAGCCTTGACTAGACAGACCTTAGTCGGCAAAGTAATGTCTCTGCTTTTGAATATGCTATCTAGGTTGGTCATAACTTTTCTTCCAATGAGTAAGCGTCTTTTAATTTCATGGCTGCAGTCACCATCTGCAGTGATTTTGGAGCCCCCAAAATAAAGTCTGACACTGTTTCCAGTTTCCCCATCTATTTCCCATGAAGTGATGGGACCAGATGCCATGATCTTCGTTTTCTGAATGCTGAGCTTTAAGCCAACTTTTTCACTCTCCTCTTTCACTTTCATCAAGAGGCTTTTTAGCTCCTCTTCACTTTCTGCCATAAGGGTGGTGTCATCTGCATATGTGAGGTTATTGATATTTCTCCCAGCAATCTTCATTCCAGCTTGTGCTTCTTCCAGCCCAGTGTTTCTCATGATGTATTCTGCATAGAAGTTAAATAAGCAGGGTGACAATATACAGCCTTGACGTACTCCTTTTCCTATTTGGAACCAGTCTGTTGTTCCATGTCCAGTTCTAACTGTTGCTTCCTGACCTGCATACAGATTTCTCAAGAGGCAGGTGAGGTGGTCTGGTATTCCCATCTTTCTCAGAATTTTCCACAGTTTATTGTGATCCACACAGTCAAAGGCTTTGGCATAGTCAGTAAAGGAGAAATAGATGTTTTTCTGGAATTCTCTTGCTTTCATTTCTCTTTAGCATTTAATAATATTCCATTGCCTGAATATACCACTGTTTATCAATTCATCTATTGAAGGACATCTTGGTTGTTTTCAGCTTTTAACAATTATGAATAAGACTAATGTAAAACTGTCATAAACATGCCTATGCAGATTTTTCTGTGCATATACATTTGCAACCATTTGGGAAAAATACAGAGGAGCACAATTGCTGGATCGTGTTTTAAGAGAATGCTTAGTTATGTAAGAAACTGCCAAACTATCTTCCAGAATGGTTGTGTCATTTTTGTATTTCCATCAGCAATGAAGGAAAGTTCATGCTGCCTCCTATTTTTGCCAGTATTTGCTGTTGTGTTTTGCTTTTGAGTCATTCTGATAGATGTGCAGTGGTATCTCATTGTTTTAATTTTCAACTCCACAATAGCATATAATGTTGACCATCTTCATATATGTCTAATTGCCATCTGTATGTCTTTCTTTGTGAGGTATCTGTTTAAGATTTTTACCCACTTTTTAATCAGGTTATTCACTTTAATACTGAGCTTTAAGAGTCACTGGTATATTTTAGATAACAGTCCTTTATCAGACTTGTCTTCTGCAAATATTTTCTCCCAGTCTGTGATATGTCTTCTCATCTTTTGAGGCATTGTCTTTCACAGAGTGAAGTTTTAATTTTAATGAAGTCCAGCTTAGCAATTATTTAATGAATCATGCCTTTGGTCTTCTACATAATAATTCATTCCCATACCAAGGTCATTTAATTTTCTCCTGTTGATTTTTAGAGATTTCATAGTTTTAAGTTTCACATTTAGGTCTATGATGCATTTTGAGTTAATTTTTATAAAAGGTGTAAAGTCTGTGTCCAGAACATTTTTTTTTCTCTTATACATGTGGATGTTTGTTTATCTTAGCACCATTTGTTGAAAGATTATCTTTACTCCATTGCATTACCTTTGTGTGCATGCATGCTAAGTTGCTTCAATCTTGTCCCACTCTTTGCGACCCCACCAAGCTCATGGACTGTAGCCCACAAGTCCATGGGATTATAGAGAACACTTTATTTCACAATGGCTTCTCTTCCCTTTCCTTTCAATGGGGCTCAGATCCTCATAGTGAGGTTCCAGGTAGAAGCCCAAAAAAGTGTGGGTTCAAATAGAAGCCTAGGAAAGTATGGGTCTCTTCCAAGACTGCAGAACAGTCTGGTAAGATAGTGTACACTGCCTCAACTAAAGTGTTCACTTAATTAATTAAATGATCCCACAACTTTATGAAATTTCCTGCAGCTAAGCATATCTCTACTGTGTCTCTCTCTGACATGAAGCTATGTTTTCAGGTTTTATGGTGGCTGCTTGTTCTGTAACACCATTTTTCTAATGGGTACAATAAAAGATTTTGATTTTTCAGTCCAGCTTTGTCTGGTAAGAGAAGTTACATCCTCTGAGCTCCCTGTGTATTGGAGGTAAATTAAACCAGTAGTCTCTTTAATTTTTAAAGATTTTGTAGAAGCAGATATCTTAACTTCCATTTAATTGTGTTCCAATAGACTAAAGATGGGTTTCCCTTAGTGACAGGAACTAAAGAATCTGCTTGCAATGTGGGAGACCCAGGTTCGATCTCTGGGTCAGGAAGAACTCCTGGAGAAGAGAATGGCAACCTACTCCAGAATTCTTATCTGGGGAATCCCATGGCCAGAGGAACCTGGTAGGCTACAGTCCATGAAGTTGCAAAGAGTCAGACATGACTGAGCAGCTAACACTTTAACTTTGAGAAGAAAGAAAGAAAGTGAAATCACTCAGTCGTGTCCGACTCTTTGTGACCCCATGGACTGTAGCCTACCAGGCTCCTCTGTCCATGGGATTTTCCAGGCAAGAGTACTGGAGTGGGTTGCCATTTCCTTCTCCAGGGGATCTTCCCAACCCAGGTCTCAAACCTGGGCTTCCGCATTGTCGACAGATGCTTTAACATCTGAGCCACCAGGGAAGCCCTTGAGACTAAAGATGGCTTTAAAAATTATGACAATATTACTTTCACTTCCACAAATTCTGTAAGTCTATAAGAACGTTAACTATGAAATTTCTTGCTAATTATGATTTCTTGCTCAAAATCAGTATAAAATTAATTACAGGGGGCTACATTTTAAGAGCTATCACATGATCTTTCTATTCAGGTATTCTCAGCGGAATGTAAAAGCAAAAATTTGGCTTCTCTCCACTAATTCAATTAAGATCCCTTCTAGCTCATCAAGCTGAACAAAAAACTATGTTGAGGGCGTGAGACAATGGAAAATAAGAGGACAGGACATGAAAGAGCTGGGAAATTTTATGTTAAAGAAGCAGAGACATTACTTTGCCAACAAAGGTCCGTCTAGTCAAGGCTATGGTTTTTCCAGTGGTCATGTATGGATGTGAGAGTTGGACTGTAAAGAAAGCTGAGAGCCAGAGAATTGATGCTTTTAAACTGTGGTGTTGGAGAAGACTCCTGAGAGTCCCTTGGCCTGCAAGGAGATCCAACTAATCCATCCTAAAGGAGATCAGTCCTGGGTGTTCATTGGAAGGACTGATGTTGAAGCTGAAACTCCAATACTTTGGCCACCTCATGAGAAGATCTGACTCATTGGAAAAGACCCTGATGCTGGGAAAGATTGAGAGCAAGAGGAGAAAGGGACGAGAGAGGATGAAATGATTGGATGGCATCATCGACTCAATGGACATGGGTTTGGGTGAACTCCGGACTTGGTGATGGATAGGGAGGCCTGGCGTTCTGTGGTTCATGGGGTCGCAAAGAGTTGGACATGACTGAGCGACTGAACTGAACTGAACTGAGTTTGAGTTGAAATCTCAGTACATGAAAATTTTAAATAAGTAGATCATTAATGCAAATATGAAAGGACTTTTTGATTTCTACGTTTTCCAACTTATTCTATTGACCATTTTTTAGGATTTTTTTTAGATAAATATTTTTGAAAAAAAGCCATTGCCACATTGGCATATCTGAGAATTCTAGTCTCTTGCAAAGTAAGCATTGGTAATATATCTCTCCCACAAAGATTCAGTTGAAAAATACTTCTTAAAATTACTTGTCAACTCAATGGACATGAGTTTGAGCAATCCTTAGGAGATAGTGAAGGACAGAGAGTCCTGGAGTACTCCAGTTCATGAGGTGACAAAGAGTTGGACATGACTTAGTGAGTGAACAATGGCAAAATTATTTCATTCAAAAATAACACACACACACACACACACACACACAACAGATATATATATATATATATATATATATATATATATATATGCTGTGCTCAGTTGCTTCAGTCGTGTCCAACTCTTTGTGACCCTATGGACTGTAGCATGCCAGGCTCCTCTGTCCATGGGATTCCCCGGGCAAGAATACTGGAGTGAGTTGCCATGCCCTCTTTCAGGGGATCTTCCCAACCCAGTCTCCTAAGTCTCCTGCATTGCTGGCAGATTCTTTATGTGCTGAGCCATCAGGAAGCCTAATAACTTTTTACCCTTTAGTAAATATTCTAAATAATAACTGCGGATACTTTCATGTTCTAATATCAAAGCCAGTAAACAAAATAATCATACTTTATTTCTAAGATAAGTAATTTTCCTGTCCTATAGCATGTGAAAGAAAATATAATATCTTCTTTCATATACATTTTCATTTTAATAATCTATATTTTCAGTTTGTTATGAATGAACTTTTGTCATTTGTTTCTTTGAAATGATAATAAATTGAAAAATCAAAACCTTCACATTAACATTTTTTTACTTAAGTAAATATTTCTTATGCTCAGTGGGATACTTCGACTCGTTTTGTACTTCAAGACACATTGCTGGCAAATGGAGCTCATGCTTTCCCAGGTTTAGCTAATAAGCACAAAGTTGTCTCAAATAAATGGGAGATTATGTATATAGCATTTTCTATATATAACAAGTGGACTTCCCAGGTAGCACCATGATATAGAATCCACCGGCAATGCAGGAGACTCAAGAGATGTAGTTTCAACCACTGGGTCAGGAAGATACCTTGGAGTGGGAAATGGCAACCCACTTCAGTACTCTTGCCTGGAAAATTCTATGGACAAAGGAGCCTGGGGGGTTTACAGTCCACAGGGTAGCAAAGAGTCATACATGACTGAGCAGGCACACACACAACTGAACACAAACACACACTCACATTAATAAGAAACATGCATAAATAGAGGATCTAATCATCATTAGATTATTTAATCTCTTCAGCCCTAGAGGAAGGTGGGCTTAAATTCAACCACTTCTTCCCCAAGCACAAAGAACTGCATGAACGACTTGAGATGCTTCTCTCTAACATACTCTTTGGGAGTTAAAATAACAAAGACTCAGAATGTGTTTATACTTAATTCCTTAAAAATATAAAACTTATAGACAACTAAACAAGCATCTTATAAATGAAATATTGTTTGGGGCAAAAGCTCTAAGAAAATTACAAGAATTTATGCTTAATAATTACAGCTCATGAAAGCTATCACACCATATATCCAAAAAGGTCTAGTGAAAGTAGATTCAACAGAGATTTTTGGAAATCAGGCTATTTTAATTTTATAACGGCCTTCCCAGGTGGCTCAGTGGTAAATAATTCGCCTGCCAATGCAGGAGATCAGGGTTTGATCCCTGGGTCAGAAAGATCCCCTGGAGAAGGAAACAGCAACCTACTCTAGCATTCTTGCCTGGGAAAATCCCAAGGACAGAGGGGCCTGGTGGGCTACAGTCTATGAGTTCTCAAAGAGTTGGACATGATTTAGCAATTGAGCAGGCATGCAATTAATAATAAGAACACCATCACTGCCACCACAACCAGCAGGTACCATGATTTGAAAAGAAATCTATGCTTGTTATGATTCAATTGGCCTACATTTAGCAGATAATTATCGAAAAGAATTTTAGGAGAATTATATAAAGTAGTTATAATAGTGACATATAATGGGACAACTCAGAAACTGAGAAATGACATGGAATGCCTTTGTGAGTAAAGCAAAAATAAACTTGATCTCATTGGAAAAGTCACAAAAAAGACAGAAATGATCTCAGGACAAAAACAGAGTGAAATCTAATCATTTATATTAACATATCTCAAGGAAAAATGTGTAACTGAGGTAGGGTAAAGAATTTGTTGTTCATTGTCAGGGCTGAGGAGCAAGAAGAGAGGGTATGTTCTATTGGATCTTCAGCTCCATCCTGGCACGTGTATATTCTGGCCCAAGAACACAAGTACCTCTATGGTTCCTTCAGTGTGTTTATCTTTATGGAGTTAACTGTAGGGAGATGGATATATCAAGCTATCAAATTATCCACTGACCTCCATTTTTCTGCTATGGCATATTCATCGAGCAACATCCTGAATCTATTTGCTATATTTACAATATGTCTACAAGAGAAAAATATGCTCATCAGCCAACAGTATTCAAGATGGCCATATTTCCCACTGTAAGAGATGATACATTGGCTTTCTCATTTTCATCATCAATCCTAGTGTTAACCAATAAATGATCTTGTGCTAAAACATCAGCTCTCTAAGCTTTCAAATTTGAGAGTTAGGTCTGAGTTGACATATATTCACTTAGGTAATGGCATGCTGTGGAAACCAGATGCCCTCCTATGGATGACAGCCAAGCCCCAAATAAGGTCCTTTTCTAAAAACTTCAACACTTCTATTAGTCATCTTTGGGTCATTGATCTAAAGTAGTAGTATTATTGATACTACCGCTTTTTATCACCGTAGTATAAAGCATCATCAATTCTTATTCAGAACAATAGCTACAGACCCAGTCTCTACAGTCTGTTTCCCACATAGCACACAGCCAAAGTAATCCTTTAAACTATAAGACAATAACATTCTTATGAAAGAAAGTCAACCCTTCTTTACATCTACACTCTGCAGCCCTGCTCCCTAACAATTGATCTCATCTCATCTCAGTCACTCCAGTATCCTTGGAAATCTGGGGGAATTCTCTCTCCCTCAGATTTCTTCCTTATTTTCTTCAGTCTCTCTACTCAAAGGTCACTTTTTCTGAGAGGACTTATTAGATGGCATCCTATTTATTGTAACACTCCCTCCAAACCTGTCATTATCACTACATACCCCTTATCCTGCCTCAGTTTTATGCAGAGACTCAGCACTACCCAACATATCATGTGCTTATTTGTGAACTAAAGATATCAGTTCCATGACAGTAAGGATGAGTTTTTGCTCATTAGTGCCTGGAATAGGACTTGATGCATAGATGGTACCACTCTAGTACTCTGGCCTGGAAAATCCCATGGACAGAGGAGCCTGGTAGGCTGCAGTCTGTGGGGTTGCTAAGAGTCGGACACAACTAAGCAACTTCACTTTCACTTTTCACTTTCATGCATTGGAGAAGGAAATGGCAACCCACTCCAGTGTTCTTGCCTGGAGAATCCCAGGGACGGGGGAGCCTGGTGGGCTGCCATCTATGGGGTTGCACAGAGTCGGACACTACTGAAGCGACTTAGCAGCAGTAGCAACAGTACATTTTTAAAATCAAAAGTTGCAAGAGAAATGTGTAATAATAAAGGATACTTGTTTAGCTTCTAGGAATCTGATCCTTTCTTTGCCCTCAGATTCTTTATCTATAAAATGCAACTAATAATAGCTTTGTGCTTCAAATACTACATTTGAAAAGGTTTTGCATAATTAAACCCCAAACAATTAAAAGAGATTTGGACAAAGTATCCAGACTTATCACACTGACCAACTCTGTAACTTTGAGTCACAATCTTTTTAAGTCTCAGAGCCCCGATGAAAGAAAAAGAAACTTCTTTTTTTCCATCAGATTTTTTTCACTCATTTTAAAGAAGTTACATTTTAGTATCAGGAAAAGCATCCCTGTTTATAAAATAAGGATTATTTTATTAACTGCTTCTCCATAATTCATTCAATCAACCAGTTATTCACTAAGCATCCACATGTGCCAGACTCTTTTCTAGATTTTTGGGGTAAATCAAGTCACAAAGTCATCAAATATCCTGCCCTCATGGGACTTACCTTCACTATGGAGAGACAGACTTCCCTAGCGGCTCAGAGGTTAAAGCGTCTGCCTACAATGTGGGAGACTCGGGTTCAATCCCTGGGTTGCGAAGATCTCCTGGAGAAGGAAATGGCAACCCACTCCAGTATTCTTGCCTGGAGAATCTCATGGGTGGAGCAACCTGGTAGGCCACAGCCATGGGGTCGCAAAGAGTCGGACACGACTGAGCGACTGAGCGAGCGAGCGATGGAGAGACAGGTATGAAACAACAAACATAAGTAAATGAAGTAGCATTTTGGAAGGTGATGTGTTTTATAAGAACAAAATAGTAGAGTGAGAAACTGGGGCTTAGAAATGCGGAAGCGAAGAGGTTGATGTTGCAATTAATTAAGAGACCATGACATGTGAACACACATTATCACAGAAAGAATTCTCCTCCTCCTTGTCCTTTCTCTTCTTTTTGATCAAAAACTCGATATTATAAATATATTTTGCTTAAAATTATAGAAACTATGTAGTTCCACTGGAATAGTAATTTTAATAATAAATATTTGAAGAAATATTGTTGTAAAAACCTTTGAAATTGGTTATTTAATTTTTTCATGCATAAATCTGTAAGCTTCTTATGAAATGGAGTTAATCTCATAGTACTACTTTCTTTAAACAAAACACTATTTCCACTGCAAATGAAACAAATAGTAATATCTTTAAAACTCATACCTATTCTTTAGTTCAGTTGTTCTGAAACTTGTGGTTTTTAGTGCACACTTTTCTATTCTTAGAAACTACTAAGGCAAGGAAGTGGGTGGAGAAAAGACAGAAAGACAGAGGTGTTTTTTAATATAAGAAAAGGTCCCATTATTTGGATTTTGCCTTGCCATAGGGGTGCTGCATGCACAATCACCAGGCAACTCTACCTTGGAGGATCAGGAAAATGGCAAAAGGGATGTTAGGTTTCCTAAGAACAACCACACAGAGACTGAAATGACTTTCTAGGCAAACACAATCAATTGATCCTCTCTGTCCACTTTCTGGATTGTGTATGTGACTAGAAAAACCACCAAGGAAGACCTGTTGAGCTTAGCCCTCTAAGACAGAGGTCATTGAAATTAGCTTGTGGATCCTATTTAATGACTTTGGCCAACCATTTATCATAGAGCTGAGGCATACAAAGAAGTAAGTAATTTTTTCAACACAGTTATTCACAGTGTCACCAGGGGTTTCCCTGGTGGCTCAGATGGTAAAGAATCTGCCTGAAATACATGAGACCCGGTTTCGATTCCTAGGTCAGGAAGATTTCCTGGAGAATGGAATGGCTACCCACTCCAGTATTCTTTCTTACCTGGAGTATTCCATGGATAGAGGAACCTGGAGGGCAATAGTCCATGGGTTCGCAAAGTCAGACACAACTGAGCAACTAACACTTTCACATTTACAATGTTAGAAAATTTTAATGCTCCAGTAAAGACTAGATTTTGGGGATGTGCCTAACTAAGAAAAATTCCAGAATGACAGTGCACTCATTTTTAGCCAGAAGTCTTGAAATGAAGAACCATATCATCATGGTTGCTATCTGGTTACAGTGACCCTCCTACTTGAGTACTAAAAACTATCCACCTGCAAGCTGGCATAAAACACATTGGCGTCTATTTGTCAAGACTTCTGGAGTTCTTGGAAGTGGCAAAATGTGACACAAACACTATTATTTATAGTCTGTCCCTGTTCAATGAAAAGGATCCTTGGACTGAAGCTGCCAAGAGTAGTATTAGTTACCCAACCTGACAATTTCATTTCAGGGTTCTTGTTGGTTGAGATCGAGCAGAGTTCCTTAGGCGGTGAAAATCATGACCCTCCCTTAGGACTGGGTCTTTCAGACCCCAGCTGCCTCTGGTTTCTAGTAGTGTTTGCACTACACATGTTCTCAGATGGTTTGGCATGACAAACAAATACATTTTATCCAAAAGGGTTTGATAGACTATGGATGTGACCAGCTAGCACCTCCAGTCTCAAACCCAATTCACTTGCCTTTCTCACTTTCTTCAACTTTCCCCCCTAAGATTTATTCTGTTGCTATATGGATATGAATTCTAATATGTCAGGTTCCTGCCTGCCTTCTGTCTCCTATTTGGTCCTTTATTTGATCTGAAACAATGTATCAAGTGATGGAAAGATGGGTAAGGAGAGAAAGATGGATACGGATAACACAAGCATAAAAGTGTAGAACAAAAACATTCCAACTGAAACAAACAATTGTCAAATACCTATTAAGTCCACTACTCAGTGTTAGACATGGTATTGACTATCTATTCAGAAATAAGTAAGAACTTAGCTATTTAAGTAAGTAAATATAAATACCTTAAGAAAAGCATACAATTCTATGGTGTATCAGAAAAGAAAAATAAAACATTATTTGTGATGATAAAAAAGCTTTATTCACTCATTCATTTATTATGCATTTGTAAAGTACCTACCATATACACTCAGGGAATAACAAAGTAAACAAAACTCTCTCTCCCCCTGAAAGTTTTATAAGTAGATTCTCTAAGTTCAGTGTGCATTAGAATATCCTGAAAAATATGTTAAAATACAGGTTTCTGGGCCACAATTCCAGTTTTTTTGGATTTGGTAGGGCTCACACACAGAGAAGGCAATGGCACCCCACTCCAGTACTCTTGCCTGGAAAATCCCATGGACAGAGGAGCCTGGTAGGCTGCAGTCCATGGGGTCACTAAGAGTCAGACATGACTGAGCGACTTCACTTTCACTTTTCACTTTTATGCATCGGAGAAGGAAATGGCAACCCACTCCAGTGTTCTTGCCTGGAGAATCCCAGGGACAGTGGAGCCTGGTGGGCTGCTGTCTATGGGGTTGCACAGAGTCGGACATGACTGAAGCGACTTAGTAGCAGCAGCAGCAGCAGCAGCAGGGTTTACACAAGGCCTGAGAATCAGCATTTCTATCACATCCCCAGGTGCTACCACTGCTCTGTTTTCAGGATTATGGATGGAGAACTACTTGGCTAGACCAATGCTTGTCAAATTTAGTGTTCATGACTTTATCCCACTTGAGTTCTCATTAAGATGCAATTTTCATTTAATAGGAATGAGGTAGGACCCCAAATTCTGTAATGTTCCAGGTACCTCGCTGTGAGTAGTGAGGGTCTAATAAGTGAACAGACACTTGTAAGGAAATATGTACAAAAGACACTGTGAACTAAACAGTAATTGAGACAAACTTTGAAGAAGAGAGAGATTTTTTGCAGGGAAGCCTGTAAGTTCAGGTTCAGTGAAGGCTGGGAGTGTGAGAGTGGTGAAGAGACAATAGATTTTGAGCAGAAATAGAAGTGTGAGGTGGTATGATTTGGGACTGTAATAACTTCAGATAACGAGGAAGTCCAAGACCCGGTTACATGGGTCAGTAACTAGAGCAGAACAGAAATGAGAGCTCCTCAAGTTGAGGAAGCCAAGGAAACGTGAGCCTATGTTATAAGAAAGACGTCAAAAGGATATTGAAATTTCCAGAGTTGGCATAAGTAAAGAAGAAAATGGAGCCAAGCTACAGAGGAGAAGCTCCTAAAGTCAGTGTATTGTCATGGGGTTCAGTAAATCACTTTGATGAAGAGGTTTTGAAAGACATGAAATTGCTGAATGATAGTGGGTAGACACTGATCTGAAAACAATGGTGCTGAACATGAAATATATTAGGTCCATCTCTTGGCCTTCTCAATAAAAAGGCTTTGCTTCTACTGAAGAACAGTGGGCAATGTGAGTATTTTCAGGGAAAGGATGGCTTTCAGTTAAGACAAGCTACCTAGGGAGTAAAAGGAAAGAAATGTCAAGGTCAAAATATCACACTGGAAAAAGATATCACATTAGTAGAGTGGAAACAGGAAAATAGCAGAATTAATTTTGGGTAGAGTTGAGAGTACATGGAAGAGGATTACGTTTAAATCAGTAAATTTCTAACAGGAATTAGGGAATGAAGGGTTTGTGAGTTATTAACAGCAATGGGGGCGCAAAAGTGGAGATTCAAAATAAAAAACAAAACAAAAGGAATTAAAAGAGAGTTTTTGAGGTTAAGCGATCTTGAGTTTCCAAATTGCGCAATCCAGGCTTTCAGAGTTGAATCCCTGTTTGTGAGGTCTTAGGATAGTTGAAACTCATTTATATCCAGAAGCAGAATAGATTGTTTCCAACATTTTTCCAGGATTATTTTAATGGTAACAATGATCCTTGGAACACTTCCTCCATTTATTTATTCATTGGTTGTGCTAGGAGGCTTGTGGGATCTGAGTTCACCTACCAGGGATTAAGCCCTGGGCCCACAGCAGCCAAAGTGCAGAGTCCTAACCACTGGACTACCAGGGAATTCCCAGACTTTCTGTCTTTAGATTCAAACTATTTTCCTAGAATTTAAATAGTTTTTAGCATTTCTAAACATTAAAAAAATAATTAGGACAAAAATCATCCCTACACAGATGCCATGCTCAGTCACTTCAGTCATGTCTGATTTTTTGCAACCCCATGGACTGTAGCCTGCCAGGCTCCCCTGTCCATAGAATTTTCCAGGCAAGAATACTAAAGAGGGTTGCCATTCCCTTCTCCAGGGGATCTACCCAATCCAGGGATCAAACCCAAGTCTCCTGCATTGCAGGCAGATTCTTTACCATCTGAGCCAGTAAGAGTCTACTGAGAATTAAGGTATGACTGTAGGAAAACACTGTTCATGGGGTTCTCAAGGCAAGAATACTGAAGTGGCTGGTCTTTCCCTTCTTCAGTGGACCACATTCTGTCAGACCTCTCCACCATGACCCTCCCATCTTGGGTTGCCCTGCTGGGAGGGATTGGGGGCAGGAGGAGAAAGGGACGACAGAGGATGAGATGGCTGGATGGCATCACGGACTCAATGGACGTGAGTCTGAGTGAACTCCGGGAGTTGGTGATGGACAGGGAGGCCTGGCGTGCTGCGATTCATGGGGTCGCAAAGAGTCGGACACGACTGCGCGACTGAACTGAACTGAACTGATAGGAAAATAATGCTGCGGAAATCAGGAGCCTACCTATCTCTACCAGTGTCTAGCCATTGTAACCTGGGCAGATTACAGAGCCTCTCTGTGCCTCAATGTCTTATCTGTAGAGTAAAGATAATAGAAGCTATCACCTATACTTACTATGTGTCAGTTGTTGTCTTTAAGTCCTTTGTGAAATTCACTCATTTAATTCTCAAAGTCACTCAGTCAGATAGGTAGACTATCATCATGCATGAGAGAACAAACACAGAGATTGCTAGGAGATCTAACTATTGGCAGAGAATTTGATTGGCAGCATTGGCATCTTGGTCACAAAATCCAGCCTCTTAAACATTATGCTGCTGTCTCTTGGGTAGCAATAGATAATACTAGTAAGTACCTCTTACGGTGATTTGAGAACTAAATGTGTAAAATTAAATATGTAAAGTGAACAGAACAGTTTCTGGTTCATAATAAGAATTCAATAAATACTAGGTATTTAGTGGTTTCTGTCATCCTCATTTCTAAAAATACAGGATTAAAAGTTGAAATCTTAGAAAATTTGTAATTTTTAGAATTATGCTAGTTAATGAAAAAGTGTTAATTAAAGTACATGTCATCTATTAAATTAGCAAATTTTTAAAATAATATCTAAACAAGAACTCTGGAAAAATGTATAGACACACCCTTTTACTTAAAGAGCCATGTTTTCCAAAAACTTGAAAAAGTATATGCACTTTTATTTGCCCACCCTCTTACTTCTTAGGTGGCAGCATATTCTGCGTGAAACAGCAAAGTGTTTAGATTAGATAGTCCTGGTTTCAAATTCTGACTCAGATAAAAATGAAAATACAAAGAGTTCCTTCCACATACTAGCTAAGTCATCTTGGTTAAGTCAATTATTTTTCTGTGCATCAATCTCTCATCTACAAACTGGGTCTCTTGCATTGCAGGCAGATTCTTTACCATCTGAGCCACCAGGGAAGCCAATTGGATTTTAATTCCACTCCTACTACTTTCTAGCTCTGAGGCCTTGGCAAACTTAATTTCTCAGTACTTAGTTCTTCATTTGTAATACTGTCTGAGTCACCAGGGAAACCCAACACTGGCAGATTATACAGTAATTTGTATAGATTGAGCATTGTTAGTTTGCCTTCTTTAAATATTTGTTTCATTAAATGATCCCAAGAAAATAAGTAAAAAAGGTGGCTATACACTATTTTTAATTTATAATAGCCAACCTAAATGTCCAATAAAGGAAATAAATGTACTACTATAATTTGCCTTAATATGGTGTAATTCTTATGCATTACTTATATATTTGATAAATACAAAATATATAGAATGTTCAGTTCAGTTCAGTCGCTCAGTCGTGTCCAACTCTTTGAGACCCCATGGACTGCAGCACACCAGGCTTCCCTGTCCATCACCAGCTCCCAGAGTTGCTCAAACTCATGTCCATCAAGTCGGTGATGCCATCCAATCATCTCATCCTCTGTCATCCACTTCTTCTCCTGCCTTCAATCTTTCCCAGCATCAGGGTCTTTTACAATGAGTCAGTTCTTCACATCAGATGACCAAAGTTTTGGAGTTTCAGCTTCAAAATCAGTTCTTCCAATGAATATCTGGGACTGATTTCCTTTAGGATGGACTGGTTTGATCTCCTTGCAGTCCAAGGGACACTCAAGAGTCTTCTCCAACACCATGGTTCAAAAGCATCAGTTTTTCAGCACTCAACTTTCTTTATGGTCCAACTCTCACATCCACACATGAAGACTGGAAAAACAATAATTTTGACTAGACGGACCATTGTCAGCAAAGTAATGTCTCTGCTTTTTAATATGCTGTCTAGGTTGGTCATAGGTTTTCTTCCAAGGAGCAAGAGTCTTTTAATTTCATGGCAGCAGTCACCATCTGTGGTGATTCTGGAAGCCAAGAAAATAAAATCTCTCACTGTTTTTTTTTTTGTTTGTTTGTTCGCCATCTATTTGCCATGAAGTGATGGGACCAGATGCCATGATCTTTGTTTTTTTGAATGTTGAGTTTTAAGCCAGCTTTCTCACTCTCTTCTTTCACTTCCATCAGGAGGCTCTTTTGTTCTTCTTTGCTTTTTGCCATAAAAGGGGTGTCATCTGTATATCTGAGGTTATTGATATTTCTCCCTCAATCTTGATTCCAGCTTGGCCTTCATCTAGCCAGGCATTTCACTTGATGTACTCTGCATATAAGTTAAATATGAGGGGTGACAATATATAGCCTTGAAGTATTTCTTTCCCAATTTTGAACTAGTCTGTTGTTCCATGTCCAGTTCTAACTGTTGCTTCTTGACAGGCATACAGATTTCTCAGGAGGCAGGTAAGGTGGTCTGGTATTCCCATATTTTGAAGAATTTTCCATAGTTTGTTGTGGTCCACACAGTCAAAGGCTATAGCATATTCAATAAAACAGAATTAGATCGTTTTCTGGAATTCTCTTGCTTTTTCTAAAATCCAACAGATGTTGGCAATTTGATCTCTGGTTCCTCTGCCTTTTCTAAATCCAGTTTGAACATCTGAAAGTTTTCAGTTCATGTGCTATTGAAACTAAGCTTGGAGAATTTTGAGCATTACTTTGCTAGTGTGTGAGATGAGTACAATTGTGCAATAGTTTGAACATTCTTTGCCATTGAAATGAAAACTGACATTTTCCAGTCCTGTGGTCACTATTGAGTTTTCCCAAATTTGTTGGCATATTGAGTGCAGCACTTTCACAGCATCATCTTTTAGGATCTGAAATAACTCAGCTGGAATTTCATCACCTCCACTAGCTTTGTTCATAGTGATGCTTCCTAAGGCTCACTTGACTTCGCATTCCAGGATGTCTGGCTCTACACGAGTGATTACACGATCATGGTTATCTGGGTCATGAAGATCTTTTTTGTATAGTCTTCTGTGTATTCTTGCCACCTCTTCTTAATATCTTTCAGTCCATACTGTTTCTGTCCTTTATTGAGCCCATCTTTGCGTAAAAGTTTCCCTTGGTTTCTCTAATTTTCTTGAGGAGATCTCTAGCCTTTCCCATTCTATTATTTCCCTCTATTTTTTGCATCTATCACTTAGGAAGCCTTTCTTATCTCTCCTTGCTATTCTTTGGAACTCTGCATTCAGATGGATATATCTTTCCTTTTCTCTTTTGCCTTTCACTTCTTTCTATTCTTGACTATTTGTAAATGTCCATATTTGTATATGGAAAGTTATTATGTAATTTATATAATAAAATATTGAAATTATTTTATGATTATATGTTAAGTATAAAAATTATGGAGCTAGAAGGTGATATAGAAAACAATTGTTTTATTAGATTTGTTTTGCTGGCTTCTAATATTGTTGAGGACACATCATTTGTCTGATAGTTTTTGATATCATTAATATCAAATCACAAGCACTTTTATCTGAATGTTTCATTTGAGAATACCTAAGGTGCTTTGACATTTATCTTCAAAGATCTTCCTTTATCCTGGTCTTAATTCAGATAAAATTAAAAGATCTATGGTAAAAACTGATACTTAAAAACTTTGAATTTTTAAATTTCTTATTATGTATTAATTTAGTAAATATTTACTGAACATTAATGAACTTTTTTTTCATTTCAAATAAGCTTAGATATTTTATGACTTTATAATTTCCCTTTTTCAATTCCTCTTTGTTACTCCAACCAACAGTATTTATCAGTTTATTTAAATATTTGCTAATTTACAAAACTCCTTCAAAATTTGCTTAGCAAACCAAATTAAAAAAACATTTTTTATAAAATCCATGTTACATATTTTGTCAGTTTTATTGGGTGTTTTTCTTTTTGATAGTGGCTATCATAATTTCTCTCACAAACTGCCCTAAATTTACTTTTGCAGAGCAAAGTTTAAACTTTTTTTTGTGTGTGTATTTTGTGATATTTAAGCTTTCTCAGGTATATTCTGTCTTCTCAAGAAGTTAAGGTATGTAGAACATCTATTAAAAAAGGAAAAGTAGAGAGGGGAAATGATTCAAGATTTTGATGTAAAAATTATATATACATTTTATGTGGAAAGATAATGTGGGTCCTCAAATGACAGAAGAGCAAGTAGTGCTTTCAGAGACAAGACTTTCACTCAGTGAAGACATGATTTAACATAAGGTTCTATCAAATGTGTTAGTGCAAATGTAACACCTAGGATGGCCTACCTTCACACCGTGCTAACATGAAGAGAAGTCATCCACTGAGAGCTCTTTACTAAGCTGAAAATATTCATTAAAGCCATATCAACCTCTACAGTATACTACAAAATAGCTTATGCAAGTGCAAAGACTTATCATGTTAGATAGTATCTATCAACTGGGATGCTGAAAAAATTCATTAGATTGCTCATAAGTTAGTTTGAAAATCCTATAAGAAAATTTTTCACTCATTGCCTGAGATAAGAGTGTTTAAAAGAAAAATTAAATGGAAACATACATCTTATTAGCATTTTTTATTTAGAGGAGGTTGCAATGAAAAATTTGGAAGAAAGTGAGCTTTCTCATGGAAAGTTTCAATGAATAAAATTACATAGTTAAGAAGTGACACTACTAAGCTCAATCATAAAAATGGAAGTTCCCTGAGTCAGAAAGGAAAAAGAAAAGCTAATGCTGAATTTCAAATAAAAATAATTAAGACTTGATTTTTTTAACAAAGCTCTAAAAATTGACAACCTTTATAAAATGTCAAATGTGTTTGGAGGATAAATTAAATTAATCAATTATTGTACGACATAACATACTTAACTTTAGAAACAAAAGTCTCGATTGCAACATTACCCCTACCATGAATTTGTATGTATTCTTTCCAAATCTATACAACCTCAATCTATACCACTATACTTAAAACAAAAGAAAACAAACAGCCAAACAATAAAACAACAACAAAACCCTTACATTAAAAATCTACTCTAGGTAACCATGCAGCTGATTAAATTGTCACAACAATTTTCAGTTTTGTACTTCTCAACTAAAAATGCTTTATCAGTCTTATTATTATGATGCTGGCATTGCCCTCAATTATAAAAGAACTGCTTGAGTTAATGGAAAGTGAGAATGGGTGTTTGCTATTCAACTTGATATATTAAGTTTGCTCATTTGAAACAAAAGGAAAAGGTATAAGAGATTGGAAAGTGGCAAGGAGATTTTTGAGTCCTTATAATTTGACTTCTAAGTTTAATGATTTCATTCTGAACTTCAAGAGGCTAATTTATAATAAAAATAGAGACAGATATAAGTGGAGAATGGAAAGCAAACAATAAGAATTGAGTGACAATCCTCTCCCTCTAAATTATTCCCCAAATATTATGGCTTAAGGTAAAACAGAAATGTTAATAACTGTCATTTCCCAAACCTTGAAAACCAAAAATGTACACATCACCCCATGTCCATGTTTCATCCTATTTTAAATGGAACAAAGTGACTTTCAGAGGTTGGGAAGTGCATAATTACATAGACTGGAGTCTTTGGACTTTGATCATAATTATAGTGCTTTATCCATCCATCACTTGTTGCTTGAGGACTATTTCTTGGTGAATTCTTTAAAGGAGATAGAAACCCTGTCAGGACAAATTTGAGCTGCAAACAGCTAATCAAAAACTTGGCTCTCTTGACTTGAAACAGATTGAAAATTGCCACTTTAATCTCACAATCCATTTGGCTTTTAAGTAAAGTGAGAACATGAAGTCTCTCTTTGGAAAGGCATGCATCTCCCATTGTTCATATCACTGGGCACCTTTTTATGAGCTTCGACTGGGATATTCAGTCCAAGTTCTCCTCCCTGCCTAGAGTGGTTCTCAAAACTGGGTGTGTATACAAGCAAATCTTCTGGGGTACTTGATAAAAATGCTGCATTTTGCATTCCTTCCCCTCATGGTCAGTTTCTCAGAGGGTGCCATCAGTGAAATTGGAAACCTAAAATTAACTGGGAACCTTATAGCACAGAAGGCCTACAACTATTCACCCCAAGAGTGGTCTGAATGGTC
Source organism: Aepyceros melampus (assembly GCA_006408695.1). NCBI lineage: Eukaryota > Metazoa > Chordata > Mammalia > Artiodactyla > Bovidae > Aepyceros > Aepyceros melampus. The sequence goes on from SJXQ01012233.1 coordinate 489,739, forward strand.
TGAGAAGTACATGAATCAAAATCATTTTTGTTTACAATGAAATTCCAAGGCTCCAGCTAGACTTATCAAGTTATAGTCTCAGGTTATTGATTCTCAGCTCTCTGAATTCCTAACAGCATCAGAAGTGAATGTATGTATTACTGAGTTTTCCTGAGGATGAATTTGGGTGTCAGTTTCAGTTACTTCCTGAAAGTCAAATGTATTTCCCTAAAAATCTTTTTGAGGAACCTTAACAGGGCTTCCCTACTAGCTCAGTTAGTAAAAGAATCTGCCTGCAAGGCAGGATACCCAGGTTTGATCCTTGAGTCAAGAAGATCCCCAGGAGAAGAAAATGGCAACCTACTCCAGTACTCTTGCCTGGAAAATTCCATGGACAGAGGAGCCTGGTGTGCTACAGTCCATGGGATAGCAAATAGTCAGACACGACTGTGTGACTAACTTTCACTTTTCACTTTTTTTCAACAGATGATACTAACCAAAGTCACCCTTCCAACTTGCAGCCTTCATGGTGGGTGCTTTGTACTTGCAATTCTCAGGCTACACATCCAGGACCTTCTACCTTCTCTTGCATCTCACTGTAGTATTTTGATGCATGTAGTTCTTCTTTAAAGCCCTGAGGTCTAGGATTGTATCTTACTCATACTATTTACCTTTCCCACTCAGCACCAAGAAAAATAGATAAAATTCAGCTGTGAAGCCATCTGGACCTGGGCTTTTGTTTGCTGGAAGATTTCTGATTACAGTTTCAATTTCTGTGCTTGTGATTGGTCTGTTAAGATTTTCTATTTCTTCCTGGTTCAGTTTTGGAAAGTTGTACTTTTCTAAGAATTTGTCCATTTCTTCCACATTGTTCATTTTATTGGCATATAATTGCTGATAGTAGTCTCTTATGATCCTTTGTATTTCTGTGTTGTCTGTTGTGATCTCTCCATTTTCATTTCTAATTTTATTGATTTGATTTTTCTCCCTTTGTTTCTTGATGAGTCTGGCTAATGGTTTGTCAATTTTATTTATCTTTTCAAAGAACCAGCTTTAAGCTTTGTTGATTTTTGCTATGGTCGCTTTTGTTTCTTTTGCATTTATTTCTGCCCTAATTTTTAAGATTTCTTTCCTTCTACTAATCCTGGGGTTCTCCATTTCTTCCTATTCTAGTTGCTTTAGGTGTAGACTTAGGTTATTTATTTGACTTTTTTCTTGTTTCTTGAGATATGCCTGTATTGCTATGAACTTTCCCCTCAGCACTGCTTTTACAGTGTCCACAGCTTTTGGGTTGTTTTGTCTTCATTTTCATTCATTTCTATGCATATTTTGATTTTTTAAAAATTTCTTCTGTGATTTGTTGTTTATTCAAAAATTTAGAGAAGAGCTAACACCTATCCTACTTAAACTCTTCCAGAAAATTGCAGAGGAAGGTAAACTTCCAGACTCATTCTATGAGGCTACCATCACCCTAATACCAAAACCTGACAAAGATGCCACAAAAAAATAAAACTACAGGCTAATATCACTGATGAACATAGATGCAAAAATCCTTAACAAAATTCTAGCAATCAGAATCCAACAACACATTAAAAAGATCATACACCATGACCAAGTGGGCTTTATCCCAGGGATGCAAGGATTCTTCAATATCCGCAAATCAATCAATGTAATACACCACATTAACAAATTGAAAAATAAAAACCATATGATTATCTCAATAGATGCAGAGAAGGCTTTCGACAAAATTCAACATCCATTTATGATAAAAACTCTCCAGAAAGCAGGAATAGAAGGAACATACCTCAACATAATAAAAGATATATATGACAAACACTCAATGGTGAAAAAATGGAAGCATTTCCCCTAAAGTCAGAAACAAGACAAGGATGCCCACTTTCACCAATACTTTTTGGAAATTTTGGCCACAGCAATCAGAGCAGAAAAAGCAATAAAAGGAATCCAAATTGGAAAAGAAGAAGTAAAACTCTGTTTGCAGATGACATAATCCTCTACATAGAAAACCCTAAAGACTTCACCAGAAAATTACTAGAGCTAACAATGAGTATAATAAAGTTGCAGGATATAAAATCAACACACAGAAATCCCTTGCATTCCTATACACTAATAATGAGAAAGTAGAAAAAGAAATTAAGGAATCAATTCCATTCACCATTGCAATGAAAAGAATAAAATACTTAGGAATATACCTACCTAAGGAAACTAAAGACCTATATATAGAAAATTATAAAACACTGATGAAAGAAATCAAAGAGGACACTAATAGATGGAGAAATATACATGTTCATGGATTGGAAGAATCAATATAGTGAAAATGAGTGTACTACCCAAAGCAGTCTATAGATTCAATGCAACCCCTATGAAGCTACCAACGGTATTTTCCACAGAGCTAGAACAAATAATTCCGCAATTTGTATGGAAATACAAAACACTTCGAATAGCCAAAGCAATCTTGAGAAAGAAGAATGGAACTGGAGGAATCAACCTGCCTGACTTCAGGCTCTACTACAAAGCCACAGTCATCAAGAGAGTATGATACTGGCACAAAGATAGAAATATAGATCAATGGAACAAAATAGAAAGCCCAAAGATAAATCCATGCACCTATGGACACCTTATCTTTGACAAAGGAGGCAAGAATTACAAGCGGTGCTGGGAAAACTGGTCAATCACTTGTAAAAGAATGAAACAAGAACACTTTCTAACACCATACACAAAAATAAACTCAAAATGGATTAAAGATCTAAATGTAAGACCAGAAACTATAAAACTCCTAGAGGAGAACATAGGCAAAACACTCTCTGACATAAATCACAGCAGGATCTTCTATGACCCACCTCCTAGAATATTGGAAATAAAAGCAAAAATAAACAAATGGGACCTAATTAAACTTAAAAGCTTTTGCACAACAAAGGAAATTATAAGCAAGGTGAAAAGACAGCCTTCAGAATAGGAGAAAATAATAGCAAACGAAGCAACTGACAAACAACTAATCTCAAAAATATACAAGCAACTCCTGCAGCTTAATTCCAGAAAAATAAACGACCCAATCAAAATATGGGCCAAAGAGCTAAATAGACATTACTCCAAAGAAGACATACAGATGGCTAACAAACACATGAAAAGATGCTCAACATCACTCACTATCAAAGAAATGCAAATCAAAACCACAATGAGGTACCATTTCATGCCACTCAGAATGGCTGCTATCCAAAAGTCTACCAGCAATAAATGCTGGAGAGGGTGTGGAGCAAAGGGAACCCTCTTACACTGTTGGTGGGAATGCAAACTAGTACAGCCACTATGGAGAACAGTGTGGAGAGTCCTTAAAAAACTGGAAATAGAACTGCCTTATGACCTGCCTCTTGAGAAACCTGTATGCAGGTCAGGAAGCAACAGTTAAAACTGGACATGGAATAGCAGACTGGTTCCAAATAGGAAAAGGAGTACGTCAAGGCTGTATATTGTCACCCTGCTTATTTAACTTCTATGCAGAGTACATCATGAGAAACGCTGGGCTGGAAAAAGCACAAGCTGGAATTAAGAATGCTGGGAGAAATATCAATAACCTCAGATATGCAGATGACACCACCCTTATGGCAGAAAGTGAAGAGGAACTCAAAAACCTCTTGAGGAAAGTGGAAGTAGAGAGTGAAAAAGTTGGCTTAAAGCTCAACATTCAGGCGGGGCGGGGCGGGGCGGGGCCTGGGAGGACAGCCTCGCCTCGGCCTTAGGAGGCTTCCGGTGATGGGCGGGGCGGGGCGGGGCCTGGGAGGACAGCCTCGCCTCGGCCTTAGGAGGCTTCCGGTGATGGGCGGGGCCGCACACTGGCCGCCCGCCTGACCGGAAGTGCCTTGCCTGGACTTACTGGGACTGCGGGGAGGTTCATGTGCTTTTCGGCCTTTTAGGCCTGCGATTGGCTTATAAAACGCCTCAGTTCAGTTCAGGCGCTCAGTCGTGTCCTAAGTGAATCTAAATTCCAGATAAGCAACTAATAACTTACTAATGCCAATGTATCCTATGCAGTGGTCGTTGTTTATCTGAATTCAAATGTAACTGGGCAGCCTGTATTTTTAATTTTCCAAGTCTGGCTCTCCTACTTAGGACCTCCTTACACTCTTTAAAAATAATTAGCACCCCCATATACGTTTGCTTATAAGGGACATTTGAGTATTAGGAGTCGAAACCCCTGGAGACCACACATACGTTCATTGGCCCTTGAGTGGCGGTGTCATCTTGAGTCCCATAGCCTCTGAGCATTAGGCTGGGAGATAGTGCTGGTTTGGCATTGTTGGAAGGCAGATTTGGCCACGAGAACCTCCAGAAAGGGTCTTGGGAGCTCCTTGGACCGCACTTGGGAAGAGCTGACCTAAGACAAGGGCATCATGAGAATCCAGCCTTCTCAATTAGTGCCGCTGGTCAGTACCAGTCTGGCCAGGAAAACGAGTCTCTACCCAGCCTCTCTCAGTGGGGCAGTGGTTGCCTGCCTCTCTTCGTGATCCTGGGTTTCCTGGTCTTGAAGTTCTCTAACACGTCTTGATGAATATGTTGGTGGAGGGGTGTGGGAAGAAGAAGAAAGCTGTACTGACTGCCTTATCAAGTTGTGAAACTGCATTTAGGGCTTCTGCCGATTGTGGTTTAAGATATTATCCCTGTTTTACTCTTAACTGATGATCAACAGAGGGACTGTGATTTGGCCTGGATCCCTGGGGGACACTGGTCTTGGAAGCACATCTGGACAGGGCTCTGCCAAAGCCCTGTGTCCTGAGTTGTGGCTCTGGTCATCCTGGCTCTGATTCTAGGTTCCCCAATAGTGGCCACCTCATGCAAAGAGTTGACTCATTGGAAAAGACCCTGATGCTGGGAGGGATTGGGGGCAGGAGAAGGGGACGACAGAGGATGAGATGGCTGGATGGCATCACCGAGTCAATGGACATGAGTTTGAGTGAACTCCGGGAGTTGGTGATGGACAAGAAGGCCTGGCGTCTTGCGATTCATGAGGTCACAAAGAGTCGGACAGGACTGAGCGACTGAACTGAACTGAACAGTACCACAAAAAATTAACTACGTTTCAGACTGTTAAGGGGTGTAACAGCAACTGTGAAAGTGGCCGAGGAGAACATGTACACAGTGTGGTCTCAACTGAAGAAGGATGCACTCTGAGAGGCATCTAGATGTTAAATTCTGTCCTTCCTAATACATCTCTCCTGCTGGCACACCTGTCTTCGCACCTCCTCCTGTGAGATTACTGCCTCTCACTCCTGGAAAACTGGCCCCTGGCTCACCAGCTTCCTCTCCACCAGAGACACCATCCTGGTTGGGGCCCACATCCACATGTATAACCATTCAATGTCCTCTTTTCTCCATTCCTCCTCATTCCAACATCTCCATCTCCTGTCCTGGTCAGCTCCTATAGCTCCTGGTTACACCCTCTACTCTTCTGAGATCATCAGAGAGAACCACATTTTTTCCTTGTTTTTTTTAAAAAAAAAAATTTACAACCTTTTAAAATTAAGTATAATACACATACTGTAAAGTATCCAATGCATCTAAATATAGCTTATCACAAAGTCACCACACTGGGCCAACCAAATCGAGAGAAAGAACATAAGCCTCTCACATGCTCTTTATCCAGAGATCACTGCTATACTGATGTTTAACACTGTAGATTTTGTGGCTTCTCTTTGTCAGGGTAAGGAAGGTCCCATCTATCTCTGTTTTCATCAGAATGTGTAGAATTTTACCCAACAGTTTTCTGTATGAGATGATCATAATGCTTTTTCTCCTTTTTAAAAAATCACTTACTTTTCCTCTGTCGGGTCTTTGCCGCTGTGCGTGGACTTTCTCTAGCTGTGGAGTGGAGGCTAGCCTCCAGTGGTGCGTGGGCTCCTCCTCGCCCAGTGGCCGCCCTTGCCACAGAGCGCGGGCTCTAGAGTGCTCAGGCTTCATAGCTGCAGCATGTGGACGCAACAGTCGTGGCTCATGAGCTCAATAGTTGTGGTACATGGGCTTCGTTGCCTGTGGGATCTTCCCAGACCAGGTATTGAACCCATGTCGTCGGTATTGGCAGGCAGATTTTTATCCACTATAACACCAGGCAAGTCCCGCTTTTTCCTGTCTGTTAATAATGTGAATTCAGGCTTCTGAATGTTAAATTAATACTGCCACTAATGGAATGAATCCAGCTTGGCTGTTGTGTACTGTTCTTTTCACATATTGCTGGATTACTTTACTAATATTTTAAGATTTTTGTATCTATGTTCATGGGTGAGATAGGCTTATAATTTTCCTTTCTTGTAATATCTTTGTCAGGCTTTGGCAGCAAGATCATGTCAGCCAAAGAAAGGACTTTGGATTTTATTCTCAGTGAGATGGGAAACCAAAGCTCTTCTATTAATATTTACTGATATGAAAAGATTTCTGATATAAATTTTCAGAAGGGAAAAGCAATTTATAGAACAGTGCATAGAACATGATCACTGTATGTAAATTAAATATCCATGGTGTATACCTGTTTTAGTTATTCAGGCAAAAAATTGTTGCTAATTGATGCACAGAGGAGGTGAGACAGGCTTACACTTTTCTTTTTGCACTTTTTTTTCTTTTATTACAGCTTTATTTAGCTATACAAAACAGTTCACCCTTTTATTTTAAAGTATACAATTCAGTGGGTTTTAATATATTCACAAATTTGTACAACTATCACCACTATCTAATTTTTGAACATTTTCATCACTCCAGATAGAAATATCCATTAAGTAACCATTAAGTAGTCAAAACGTTAAGTCAAATCTCCCCCAACCACTAATCTACTTTCTTTCTCTATGAATTTGCCTATTCTGGACATTTTGTGTAAATGGAATCATACAATATGTGGCCTTTTGTTTGCACCTCTTTATCATTTGAAATATTTCTTAGCACGTTGTGTGTTACTTTTATTTTTAAAAAAGAGGGGAAATATCAGAAGGAAAAGAAGGAAATTGGTGGTTTCTTGGTCCTAAAAATCCTCTGCCAGCTGGAGGTGGTAGGTCACAGCAGACAGTATCTAGTCAAGGCCTGGCAAGCAGCCCTCCTCTCAGCATCTCAGGCCCTTGTCTGTAAATTGGGGAGGGTATCACCCACCCCAGGCCTGCAGCAAGATTTGATCAATTATCACGCCTGGCACATAGTTCTCAGTCAAAACATAGGGCCTGTCTTCCAAGCAGCAAAGCTATAGTGTCACAAAGCTCCTATGCAGATGGACTGGAGTGTTAATAGACAAGTGTGCTGCAGGGATAAATAGGACTATGTGATGGGGAGGGGGCGGGGAGTGGGGTCAAGTTGGGAGGTGAGAGAAATGGGCGGGTGAGAAGGATTCAGGAAGACACTGTCAATGAAAGCTCTGACCCAGTCCTGCTCCCTCATGGGCACCTCAGCAAGAGCCAGAGCCACTACCGGCCAGGCCAGGGCTCCCTGAGGCACCCCCAGGAGATCTCAGATTGACAGAAGGAGAGCTAGCTTGGACGCAGGGGAAAGAGACGATTTGGTGCCTATGGGGATGTCTGAGAAAATTCTGCAGGAGTGTGTCTGTGTGTATGTATGTTTGTGAGTATGCAAGCTGTGAACACAAAAATGAGTACCTCCCAAGATCTTAACATTCACACTATGGGAAAGAAATAAAGCTGAGCTCCCCAGGGGATTATCATTGTCAACTTAAAGTCTAATTTGCATGATTTAGGTGCTGCATGCTTCATTAATTAAAACTCTTTAAAAAAATGCATAAAATATATCCAGGGCCTGTTTCAAATAGATGCTGTTCACCACATTTTGTATCTTGGTTCTGGCTTCCCTGGTGGCTCAGAGGTTAAAGTGTCTGCCTCCAAATGTGGGAGACGTGGGTTCGATCCCTGGGTCGGGAAGATTCCCTGGAGAAGGAAATGGCTACCTACTCCAGTATTCTTGCCTGGAGAATCCCATGGACAGAGGAGCCTGGCGGGCTACAGTCCACGGGGTCACAAAGAGTTGGACACAACTGAGCGACTTCACTTCACTTCTGTTTGGAAGGCAGAGTTCTTTATCCAACCACACCTTTGTCCTGCATACCTCAAGGGCACACAGCCACTGAGTCTCCTTTACCTGCCTGTCAAATGAGGATAAGAGAGAGCACACCTCATGCATGGGTTAGTGGGAGGATTCAGCACAAGTGAGGTGGTAACAACTTTTCAACCTGGTCACTGCTTGATTTAATGCCAGTCCTGATGTTAATAAGACAGGAGGAAGCATTCTTTTGACCAGGCTCATCAAATGTATACCCCTCCCCCCAACTACAGTCTTGGAAAAAGTGTAATTAACTCAAGTTGCCTGTTAACATTGACAAACTAGAGAAAGAATGTGTGAGGACTGGACAGGGTGAGACCTATGAACTGCCAGAAGAGAGAGGGGGCCAGGGCAGCTATTCCTGCTGACCTCGTCTTCTATCCTCAGGAGGGGTGTCATGGCAGCCCTGTCTCCTTCTGCAGTCACACTTTCTTTGGAATAACCCAGAACTGTCTTTCTTTTTGTGTGTGGGGCCCCATGGTTCCCACGCCAATGCCTCGGTTCGGGGTGTTCTCCTTACCTGGAATATGTGTCCTCTCAAGGCGTCATAAGGACCCTATCCATCTTCCCAGAATCAGCTCAGGCATCACTTCCTCCAGGAAACCTCATGCCAGGAGTCACAGCCCTCCCTCGCCCCTGCCGAACTAAGTAGCTGTTCCTTGCTGTGCCTTCTCCCTCCTTTAGGGTGCACCTTCATAGCCTTATCTCCTCCGCTACAGGAGCATGTTGAGGAAAGGAAGTTTGCCATTTTCCTCTTTGTGTTTCTTCTTCTGCTGCTGCTGCTAAGTCGCTTCAGTCGTGTCCGACTCTGTGCGACCCCAGAGACTACACCTCCCCGCATCTCGCATTGTTTGTTGTTGTTGGTTAGTCACCAAATCATGTCCAGTGCTTTGCGACCCCATGGACTGCAGCCCACCAGGCTCCTCTGTCCATGAGATTTCCCAGGCAAGAATACTGGAGTGGGTTGCCCATTTCCTCCTCCAGGGGACCTTCCTGACCCAGGGATCGAACACAAGTCTCCTGCATCAGCGGGCGGGTTCTTTACCACTGAGCCACCAGGGAAGCCTGCACTTAGTAGGTAGGCATCAATTCGCAGTCTAATGTGTGCCGATTAACAAATCAGTCAGCCTTTTCTCAGCTGAATGAACAGCCTCGGTTCAGGGCAATGCCTACGCCCATTCCCCTCCTCACTGCCCCCAGCTCATCAGCTGACTTCTCTCACCAACCAGCCTGCATCGGCCTCCCTGGCTCCTCCCTGGCCTGCAGCCTGAGCAGGCATCCCCCTGCACCACAGTGGGCCCTCAAGTTGCCTATTAACATCATCATCCACCATCCAGCACCGGCTGGATCACAAGCGAGTCTTCCTTATTTGAAATAACCATGCGAGATCCCTGGTGGAGCTGCCTAAGCGTCTTCCTCCTGTTTGGGAAAAGGTGATGATGTGGTGAGGAGGACACCTTGTCCTCTGGTTGCCTCTGCTAAGGCCTCGGGACCCTCCTTGACATGGAATCGGTTTGGAGATGGTGGAACAGGCGTCCCTGAGACTCCACACCAAGTGCCTTGGCCATGACCGGCCACTAAGGGCCCAGCAGAGGGACCTGACTCAGAGCCCATCTGCCAGGCAGTGGGGGTCCTGGCCCACCCCGTCCTCCAACTGTCACTCCCCTAACTGTCACTCAGAACTTTGCTTCTCAGTACCCACACCTGTGCCTACCTGTCCTTCGAATGACTGCTGGCTCGGAGCCAACACAGCTCTTTGAGGACTGGGTGAAAGCCACATTTTGCAATTCAGGTCAGCTGTCTTTGACTCTTGTTCCTCTGGTTTTGGTCTCGAGAGCTCTTCGAATCTTGCTGCCTCTCCACCTTCTGATTTGCGGGATGGCTGGGGAACAAAACCAATTTGGTTCTTTGAGCATCTTTTAACCTTTCTCAGCTGTATGTGAAGACTGTGTTCCTCAGAGGAGTTTGGATTTTATCAAAAAGAGAAATATTTCATTTACCCGAGGAAATCTTTTTAACATAAATAATGTTTTCATTATAAAAGTGCATACAATTCAGCATATCCTTCAATTCTGCTGTGTTAGTGATTGTCCATTCCTCTGATGTTGGATATGTAGCATGTTTTAAATTTTTTGGAGTTACAATGACTGATATAATGAACTTCCTTACACATGTATTGTTGCCTGTTTGTGTGGGTATTTTTATGAGAGAAATTCCTAAAAATATAACTGTTGTGTCTAAAGTGGCACACATTTTGAATTGTGATTGATGTTGCCAAATTACTCACCCAAAAAAGTCTGCACACCTGCCAACTCCTGTGAAATTATGTTAGGGCTGATTTAGCCACTGGACACAGAAGATGCATTGCCAAGGGCCCACAATAGTTTTGGGGGTGATGAAAACTTAAAATTTCTTCTAAAATCAGGATAAAAATAAATACAATAATGGTGACTATAAAATATACAGTGAATCCAGCCTGGATTATATTTTTAATACTAATGAAACTGTTAAAATATACTCCTTCATAGTTTATTATGGAGGTAGGACCCAGGAAGGCAAGTATGTGTAGGGCCCTTACCAGTCATAATGTGGCCCTGGCTTATCCATTTCTCCACATCCTTGCAATTCTGAAAATTCTCTTTTTAGTTTTTGCCAGACTTTTATGCTAAACAAACAAAAAAAACACATTTCACGATTGTATTTCTTTTCTTTGACTATTTGTGAGATGTGGTCTCTTAAGTTGATTGACCATTTAAATTTCTGTGTGAATTGCCTACTTATGTTCGTTTCTCATCTTTCTATTGACTTGCTCATCTTTTCCATGTTAAAAAGTTCTTTTTACCTTATAGTAAATATTGCAAATTTTATTTTCAGAATTTTTCATTTCAGATTTGTTGGGATCTTTATGATGATATTTAAAGTGTTCCTGTACCGCATATCTGTCAAGAATTTCTTTCATGGCATCATTCTTACAAAGGCCTATACAAATTTCATTGGTATTTCCTTATTTGGCTATTAATATTTATTATTATAATATTTCATTCATCTGCAATGAATTATTTTAAAAGATGTGAAATAGCTATTAAAATTTGTTCTCCAAGAATAGCTAATTGTTCTAATACCATGAGACAATGGAAATACCACCTTTACCAAATATTAGATTCTTACATGTATGATTTTATTTCTTGAATCTCTTCCATCCTGTCAATCCATTTATGTGTTGCCCTGTGAACACTACACTTTTAATTATTTAACTTTATTATATTTTTATTCCATTTTCCCTCTTACCCAAAATCCTCTTTCAATTTTTGTCTTGATTATTCTCACATACTTACTCTTTCTGGTGAGCTTTAGAGTTATGTTTTCAAGTACTGAAAAAAGTTTCAATAAGTTTTACAAAATCTAGAGATTAATTTGAGAGGAAGAGATAACTGTGTACAACAGAGTGTGCCTCCCCAGGGGCATGATGTCTTGCTCACTTTCTTCAGATGCCAGTCCCACCTGGTCCGTGGTTTGCCCAAGCCCTCACGACCTCATTCATCTCCTCAGACATTCCCACGGTTCTCTGTGGGGCAGGGGGCCACTAGCAGGGGCCTGCCTGAGTCTGCGTGTCCCCAAGAGGTGAATGGGGGCCTTTCCCTTTGCCATAAATGGTCTGCGTGGCGCTAGTTTTCTGAGAACTCTGTTCTGTTGGGGAGCGCTGTGGCAAAGCCCGCCATAGTCTCTTACTGGATTTCTGGTTCTGCTTCCACTTTTGCTTCCTCTGGTCCACTCTCCACACTTGCCTCCTGTAACCTTTCTAGTCAGACTCCTGCTGGAAAACCTTCAGTGATTTCCCCATTGTATTAATTACTCATTGCTGCAGACACAAATTACAACAAACGTTAACATCTTAAAACAACACAAAAATTTGTTATCTTAGAGTTCTGGAAGTCACAGGTCAGAAATAAGTTTCTCTAGGTTAAAATCAAGATACATTCCTACAAATGTAAGAATCCATTTCCTGACCCTTTCTGACTCCTACGGGCCTCCTGCATTTCTTGGCTCACAGCCCCGTCCTCCACCTTCATAGCCAGCCGCTGAATCCCTCTGGCCTGGGCTGCTCTCATCGCGCCTCCTTCCTGACGCTGGCCCTCTTTCCTCTTATAAGTACAGTGATCAGGACCCTTGTAAATCAATTGGGTCCACCCAGGAGAAGGAAATGGCAACCCACTCCAGTGTTCTTGCCTGGAGAATCCCAGGGACGGGGGAGCCTGGTGGGCTGCCGTCTCTGGGGTCGCACAGTCGGACATGACTGAAGCGACTTAGCAGCAGCAGCAGATAGTCCCACCTCACACTCCTTAACTTAATCACACCTGCAGTGTTTCTTTTGCCACACGAAGTAATAGGGTCACAGGTTTGGGGGTTAGGACATGGATACCTGTGTGCGGGCGTGCCCAATCGCTAAGTTGTGTCCGACTCTTTGTGATCCCATGGACTATAGCCTGCCAGGTTCCTCTATCCATAGGATTTCCAGGCAAGAATACTGGCGTGGGTTGCTTTGGGGAACCACTATTCAACCATGGCCTTCAGGATGAATTTGACTCGCCAGCCCCACAGCAACCTGTCCCTTCCACTCTCCTCTTTCTAACCTCACTCTCCTTTCCCCTTCCAACTCCCTAACTCCATCCGCGTGAATGTCTTTCAGTTTCTGGAACCTGCCTCTCTGCTTCCTCCAGTCCTGGTCCAGACAGACTCGTCTGCCTCGGAAAACCTCCCTCTACCTCTTTACCTGACTGACTCCTTCTCATCTCCCCACCTTGGCTAAACCTCACTTTCTCTGGAGGCTCTTGACTGCCTCTTCTACTCCCTACATCTTCTTCTACACTTTGTTACCCTCATAATATCCTCCATGTTTCTGGCCCTACTTCTATTGCCTTTTATATGATTGCTTATTTGATTGTCTTCTCTCCCAAAACGTAAGCTCTTTAAGGGCGAAGGTGACAAAGGCAACCCAACGTAAGAGGGAGTTTATTCACTCATTGCAGAATAAATCTATAAACATATGACTTTCATAATAGAAATAAAGTTATTTTAATCTATAGTTCTCATATTAAAACTATTTGTTCATCATTTATTCAACCAGTATCTGTGGAGCAATGACTTGGAAAGTACAGAGCAAAGGGAGTTAAAATAAAGAAGTGACATCATCTGATGTTATGAAGTTGCTAAGGTTGTAGTAGTACACGCATAAGGACCTGAATAACAATGTTCCCTCTCCAGGAAAATGGACTTGGAGGTCAGTGAACCAATAGACCTTGGCTCTGGAGATCATGAACATCTGGTTCGGAAAGCTGCAGATGCTTATCCTGGGGGCAAGTCTGCTCGGTCCTATGGGACTGCATCTTCAACTCAGGGGCCACAACAAGCTCATGGAAATCCACAATCAAAGGCTGGTAGGCGAGCAGATACCTATGTGGTACAGATTTCACCAGAGACTACGACAGATGACAACAACCCTGGCCCATTTTTAGAAACAGCTGTCCGCAGAGGTAAGAGTAAAGAAATGGCCTTTTTGGAAAAGAACAGCAAAAGTTCTCTTAAAATATTTCCACAGGGTGGGCTGTAGGATTTAAATTTGCCTTTAGTTTTTCCCATTATGCTTTACCAGGAAACATGACATATATAAGGACAGACAGCTCCCCAGGTTTCCCAAAGCATTCATAAATTCACAATAGGCATATTATGGTGAATGAATTGTGGCTTTCTTAACAAATGTGAATTAGTTGTTGAACACAGAATGTCTTAACTTACATACAAAGTGATACCATGATACTGTCTTTAGTTTAAAGAATACTAATTCAGAGCCCTACATATTAATTCTATATCAGAAATACATTCAGCTGTAACAGAAGTCCAAAAAACTATGGCTTCAATAAATGAGAATTTTTTTCTTTCATGACATATGAAGTTGGAAGGTAAGCAATTCAAGGCAAATGCTGTAGGTCCCAGAAAACAATATGCCATGCTTAGGGCTTCTTCTAACTCTTCTAACTTCTAACTCAATGAAACAGCCATGCCGTGTAGGGCCACCCAAGATGGACAGGTCATGGTAGAGAGGTCTGACAGAATGTGGTCCACTGGAGAAGGGAATGGCAAACCACTTCACTATTCTTGCCTTGAGAATCCCATGAACAGTATGAAAAGGCAAAAACATAGGACACTGAAAGATGAACTCCCCAGGTCGGTAGGTGCCCAATATGCCACTGGGGATCAGTGGAGAAATGACTCCAGAAAGAATGAAGAGGTGGAACCAAAGCAAAACAACACCCAGTTGTGGATGTGACTAGTGATGGAAGCAAGGTCCAATGCTGTAAAGAGCAATATTGCATAGGAACCTGGAATGTTAGGTCCATGAATCAAGGCAAATCAGAAGTGGTCAAACAGGAGATAGCAAGACTGCACATCAGCATTTTAGGAATCAGTGAACTAAAATGGACTGGAATGGGTGAATTTAACTCAGATGACCATTATGTCTACTACTGTGGGCAAGAATCTCTTAGAAGAAATGGAGTAGCCACCATAATCAACAAGAGTCTGAAATGCAGAACTTGGATGCAATCTCAAAAATGGCAGAATGATCTCGGTTCATTTACAAGGCAAACCATTCAATATCACAGTAATCCAAGTCTATGCCCCAACCAGTAATGCAGAAGAAGCTGAAGTTGAATGGTACTATGAAGACCTATAAGACCTTTTAGAACTAACACCCAAAAAAGATGTCCTTTTCATTATAGGAGACTGGAATGCAAAAGTAGGAAGTCAAGAAACACCTGGAGTAACAGGCAAATTTGGCCTTGGAGTACAGATGAAGCAGGGCAAAGGCAAATAGAGTTTTGCCAAGAGAATGCACTGGTCATAGCAAACACCCTCTTCCAACAACACAGGAGAAGACTCTACACATGGACATCACCAGATAGCCAACACCGAAATCAGATTGATAATATTCTTTGCAGCCAAAGATGGAGAAGCTCTATACAGTCAGCAAAAACAAGACCAGGAGCTGACTGTGGCTCAGATCATGAACCCTTATTGCCAAATTCAGACTTAAATTTAAGAAAGTAGGGAAAACCACTAGACCATTCAGGTATGACCTAAATCAAATCCCTTATGATTATACAGTGGAAGTGAGAAATAGATTTAAGGGACTAGATCTGATAGACAGAGGGCCTGATGAACTATGGACAGAGGTTCATGACATTGTACAGGAGACAGGAATCAAGACCATTCCCAAGAAAAAGAAATGCAAAAAAGCAAAAAGGCTGTCTGAGGAGCCCTTACAAATAGCTGTGAAAAGAAGAGAAGAGAAAGGCAAAGGAGAAAAGGAATGATAAACCCATTTGAATGCAAAGTTCCAAAGAATAGCAAGGAGAGATAAGAAAGCTTTAGTGATCAATGCAAAGAAATAGAGGAAAACAATAGAATGGGAAAGACTAGAAATCTCTTCAAGAAAATTAGAGATACCAAGGGAACATTTCAAGCAAAGATGGGTTCAATAAAGGACAGAAATGGTCTGGACCTAACAGAAGCAGAAGATACTAAGAAGAGGTGGCAAGAATACACAGAAGAACTATACAAAAAAGATCTTCACTACCCAGATAATCATGATGGTGTGATCACTCACCTAGAGCCAGACATCCTGGAGTGTGAAGTCAAGTGGGCCTTAGGAAGCATCACTACAAACAAAGCTAGTGGAGGTGATGGAATTCCAGTTGAGCTATTTCAAACTCTAAAAGATGATGCTGTGAAAGTGCTGCACTCAATATGCCAGCAAATTTGAAAAACTCAGCAGTGGCCACAGGACTGGAAAAGGTCAACTTTCATTCCAATTCAAAGAAAGGCAATGCCAAAGAATGCTCAAAATACCGCACAATTGCACTCCTCTCACATGCTAGTAAAGTAATGCTAAAAATTCTTCAAGCGAGCAATATGTGAACTGTGAACTTTCAGATGTTCAAGCTGGTTTTAGAAAGGGCAGAAGAACCAGAGATCAAATTGCCAACATCCGCTGGATCATCAAAAAAGCAAGAGAGTTCCAGAAAAACATCTATTTCTGCTTTATTGACCATTCCAAAGCCTTTGACTGTGTTAATCACAATAAACTGTGGAAGATTCTTCAAGAAATGGGAATACCAGACCACCTGACCTGCTTCTTGAGAAATCTGTATGCAGGTCAGGAAGCAACAGTTAGAACTAGACATAGAACAACAGATTGGTTCCAAATAGGAAAAGGAGTACATTAAGGCTGTATATTGCCACCCTGCTTATTTAACTTATATGCAGAGTACATCATGAGAAATGCTGGGCTGGAGGAAGCACAAGCTGGACTCAAGATTGCCAGGAGAAATATCAATAACTTCAGATATGCAGATGACACCACCCTCATGGCAGAAAGTGAAGAGGAACTAAAAAGCCTCTTGATGAAAGTGAAAGAGGAAAGTGAAAAAGTTGACTTAAAGCTCAACATTCAGAAAACGAAGATCATGGCATCTGGTCCCATCACTTAATGACAAATAGATGGGGAAACAATAGAAACAGTGGCTGACTTTTTTTTTTTTTTTGGCTCCAAAATCACTGCAGGTGGTGACTGCAGCCATGGAATTAAAAGACACTTACTCCTTGGAAGGAAAGTTGTGACCAACATAGACAGCATATTAAAAAGCAGAGACATTACTTTGCCAACAAAGGTCCGTCTAGTCAAGGCTATGGTTTTTCCAGTGGTCATGTATGGATGTGAGAGTTGGACTGTAATGAAAGCTGACAGTCAAAGAGTGGATGCTTTTGAACTATCATATTGGAAAAGACTCTTGAAAGTCCCTTGGACAGTAAGGAGTTCCAACTAGTCCATCCTAAGGAGATTAGTCCTGAGTGTTCATTGGAAGGACTGATGCTGAAGCTGAAACTCCAATACTTTGGCCACCTGATGTGAAGAGCTGACTCGTTTGAAAAGACCCTGATGCTGGGAAAGATTGAAGGCAGGAGGAGAAAGGGATGACAGAGGATGAGATGGTTGGATGGCATCACCGACTCAATGGACATGAGTTTGAGTAAGCTCCGGGAGCTGGTGATGGACAGGGAGGCCCGGTGTGCCGCAGTTCATGGGGTCGCAAAGAGACAGATATGGGTGAGCAACTGAACTGAACTGAGGCCTACTTAGCACCTGGATGACGATGATGGACTCTGAGCTTCGAACTTCACTGCTGTCTTCCCATGGCCCTCACCCTCTACCTTGTTGCTGAAAAGATGCCTTTTGAAACTCTTAGTTGGCAGCTGAGACTGCAATGGCCTTTATGACTCCCTGACATGGATGGCAGTTTGTGTTGGTTGTTGGCTTTCTTCTTTTGGCTTGAATTTCTCATCACATGGAACTGGGCCCAAGAAGAGGTAGACCAGATGGACAAGCCCCAGTGTGTAAGCAGTTTATGAAGCCTCTGCTAATCAAGCCAGTGCTTATGTTTCACTGGCCAACATGTCATGTGGCCAAGCCCAGCGTCAGTGTGGGAGGGAACTACACAGGCTTTGCCCATTATAAATTCTTATTTGTCTTCTTTAATTGGAGTGTAAGTGTTCTTCATGTACTATATCACTTTACAGATACATGACATGCAAATACTTTCTCCCAGTTTGTGGGGTTTTTCCCACTTTCTTGATGGTGTCATTTGAAGCACAAAGCTTTTGCCTTTTTTAAGTGAGAATTCTTGTTTTTAATTTATTTATTATTATTATTATTGGCTGTGTGGGGTCTTCATTCCCGCCCTTGGTCTTTCTCTAGTTGTCGCAAGTGAGGGCTCCTCTGCAGTTGTGGTGGCTTCTCTTGTTGCAGAACTTAGGCCTAGATGCAGGGGCTTCGGTAGCTGGGGTGCACAGGCTTAATTGCCCACAGCATGTGGACTCTTCCTGGACAAGGAATCGAACTAGTGTCCCCTGTGCGCAGGCAGATTACTAACCAATGGACCACCAGGGGAATTCAAACCCACTTTTGATGAAATCCAATTTTTTTTTTCCCTTTGCTTGTGTTTTAGGTATCATTATCTAAGAAAACATTGCCTAATCCATGCTCACAAAGATTTACACCTATACTTTCTTCTAAGAATTATATTTCTCGTTTATGTTTATGATCAATGTTTAACTAATTAGTCTTGTGTGTGTGTGTGATATGCAGAAGGGGCCCGAATTCATCATTTTGTATGCATGTGTCCAGTTGCCCCAGCACCATTTGCTTAAAAGACTCATCTTTCTCCATTGAATTGTCTTAGCATATTTATTAGAAATCAGTTGACCACAAATGTAAGGGACTGTTTCAGGGCTTTCAATTCTATTTCATTGATCTATGTGGTCTAGTCTAATAAGGCTGGGTCACATTTAGTATCTATTCTCTTATAGTTCTTGATACATACTAGATGTGAATCTACCCACTCCGGTACTCTTGCCTGGAAAATCCCATGGATGGAGGAGCCTGGTAGGCTGCAGTCCACGGGGTTGCTAAGAGTCGGGCACGACTGACCATCTTCACTTTCATGCATTGGAGAAGGAAATGGCAACCCACTCCAGTATTCTTGCCTGGAGAATCCCAGGGACGGGGGAGCCTGGTGGGATGCTACCTATGGGGTCGCACAAAGTCGGACATGACTGAAGTGACTTAGCAGCAGCAGCAGCAGATGTGAATTTAAAGTTAACGAGGTAGATATTTTAATGCAGTAGCACACATTTGGGGATATATATCTCAGTGCTGTTTCTTTATTGTCACACTTTCAATGCACAGAAACTGCCCAGCAAAAGGACACATTGACAATCTTGTAAGTCAACTTTAAGCAGCATCCTTTTTTTTTTTTCCTTTTAAAATTGGAATTGTTGTTCAGTCACAAAGTCGACTCTTTGCAACCCCATGGACTGAAGCTGCCAGACTTCCCCGTCCCCCACTAACTCCCAGAGTCTGTCCAAGTTTATGTCCATTGAATCCGTGATGCTATCCAACATCTCATTCTCTGCCACCTTCTTCTCCTTTTGCCTTCAATCCTTCCCAGCATCAGGGTCCTTTCTAATGAGTCAG
Source organism: Aepyceros melampus (assembly GCA_006408695.1). NCBI lineage: Eukaryota > Metazoa > Chordata > Mammalia > Artiodactyla > Bovidae > Aepyceros > Aepyceros melampus. The sequence goes on from SJXQ01012233.1 coordinate 508,904, forward strand.
CTCTTCGCATCAGGTGACCAAAGTATTGGAGCTTTGGCTTTAGCATCAGTTCTTCTAATGTGTATTCAGGGTTGATTTTCTTTAGGATTGACTGGTTTGATCTCTTTGCTGTCCAAGGAACTCTCAAGGGTCTTCTCCAGCACAGTTAGAAAGCATCAATTCTTTGTCGCTCAGCCTTCTTTATGGTCCAACTCTCATACATGACTACTGGAAAGACCAGCTTTGACTATATGGACCTTTGTTGGCAAAGTGATGTCTTTGGTTTTTAATACACTGTTTAGGTTTGTTATAGTTTGCCTTCCAAGAAGCAAGCGTCTTCTAATTTCATGGCTGCAGTCACCATCCACAGTGATGGGATAAGTTGGGAGAAGCCCACAGAAAAGCAAATGGTCATTACCAATGCATATTCGGAGGGCTCTGGAAAAACCCATGTAGCTAGCTGGAAGTAAACATAGATGCTAACACACCCTGAACTCCACTTTGGCATGCCACTTGCTTGAAACTCCTTGATTATACTTACCACTAGTCAGATTTTGCAGTTTCTGCACAAGGAGGAGGGAAGGGAGTTGCTAAAGACAGGGAGGGTGGAGAGAAAAGTGGTGGAGCAGCCCTGCAGGCTCCCTGCAGAGGGGTGAACGCCCTCTCCCCCTGTGGTCCCTGGTGCATCACTGGCTCCGTCTATGCAGGGCTGCTGCTGGGTCCCTAAGGATGGGCTGGCGACATTCTGAGATTCTCGGGTCACTTTTGGTCCTAGGGAGGATGGGGTGTGCACAATACGGAATTAAACCCCTGAATTTGATCTTTAGATTGTGGGGGCTCTTATGGATAAACCCTTGGGTCTCCACTAAAATGCCTCTTACAGTCTGGACGAGTCTTTTCTGAGAGTTCTGCAGAGCTGTGCTGTCACACCATTGGCCAACTCTAAACTCACACTCCCTTTCCTGTCCTCGAGAAAATCAGAGGAAAAATCTATTTCACCAAGTGTCAAAAATAGGTAGTTAGATTTCATACTTTTACTTTTGAATACTGTCTCATAAAAATAAGTTTCTGTCTCCTCAGCTTTCATCGTAAAAGTGTTCTTCCTCCTGTCCATTCAGCTTCTGATCACCGGGGCAATCGTCAGCCTGTTTGTTTTCAGGTAGGTCTTCATTAGTGATGTATGTGGCTTATTAAGTTTGCCCACATTAATTCTCACTATTTAGCTTGACTGAATTTTGATCATTAAAAAATTATCTATTCTTCCCTAATCATTCATGTGTGTCTGTGCTCAGTTGCATCTGACTGTGACCCCATGGACTGTAGTGATGTCCATGGAAAATCCCCATGGATTTTCCAGGCGAGAATACTGGAGTGGGTTGCCATTACCTTCTCCATGGGATCTTCCCAACCCAGGGAGCGAATCTGCACGTCTTGTGTATCCTGCATGGACAGGCGGGTTCTTTTCTACTGGGCCACCTGAGAAGTCCAATCATTTATAGGATATACCATTTCTATTCCTTTGGTTTTCTGAGGCAACTCCTAGACCAAAGTGTTAGTAGATTTCTAGAGTTTCACTTTAACTTCCTAAGCCAAAAACTTTTCCCTTACTCTTATTTTGGGTACTATTTTCTTTTTTATTTTCCCTGAGCTATTTCCACAGACAAAATCAAGAAAAAAAGTGAGATTGTGAAGGCCTTGAAGGCTGGATCTCTGTTAAATGCAGAAATTATTTCAGGGAGTATGATCCATCACTGCTTAAACTCATCCTTTGAAAATCTATATTTTAGATAAATATATGAAATTTTTATTACTTTTGTTTATATACATATCTCAGTATTTTTAAATAAAATCATCACTGGGATATTTGCATTTATGCAAATTTCACTTACTACTTGTGACTGTACTTTTTATGCCCTATTTTAAGAAATAAGATACAGTTTATCTTTATCTTACAGTTTAACAGTTACATGTTTCACTGTTTCCTTTCTCATCTGTCATTCTCAACTACTTAGGGTTTTCCCCCTTTCTTCTCATGAGATTGTTTAATTTATACTTAAATATTATACTAGTTAGCAAAATAAACTACTTATTGTGTAAGACAATATCTTTATTTATTTACTTTTTTTTAACCAGCAAATCTTTACGATCTTGGGTGGTCAAGAATCCCTGGTTCAATTACACACTCTTGTAAGTACTATTGGATTAAATAAAAAGTGTTCTTTCTACTAGCTATCAGTTGATGTTCTTTTTTGAAAATTAGGTAAAGGTAACATATTCTTGTAATGACAAAATTATAGAGAGGAAAAACAAGTAAATTAGTAGTTGCTGGGAGTTAGAGCTTTATGAGCGCGTGTGTATGTGTGTGTTACCATAAAGGGACAGTAGAGTAGTTTAATGATGAGATCGTTCCACATCTTGATTGCGGTGCCGGTCACATGGATCTGCACACAGGTTTGTGTCACAGGTCTATGACATAGCATTACAAATATACACGCTATACCAATGTCACATACTGGTTTGGGTATTCTACTTTAACTATGTAAAATGGGGGCAAACTGTGTATAGGGTACACAGGACCTCTGATCCTTTGCAATTTCCTGTGAATCTACAATTATTTCAAAGTTAAAATATTTTTTAAAGAACCCACAAACTGTGTGTGGATGGCAATGGGAAAAGTTAGTTTTAAAAGCAAAAAAAAAAAAAAAGGTAAAGATAATAATCTTTATTTTTCTTTATAATAATACTTATTATCAGAGCGAACATCTCTGTATCTCTCTACCTGTAATATATCACATGATATAAGCACTGGAAGCAAATAACACATGGTTTTAAATTATCCCCAGGCCAGCCTTTTTTGTTATATTTATTGTACTCGCCTGCTGTGGGAAACTCCGCCGCCAGGTGCCTGCGAATTACATTCTCCTGGGATTATTTTAAGTAAACCTCTTTAGCATGCATTGTCATTCACCTCTGAAATATATTTTCATCTCATTATTCCTTTTTTTTGTGGAAAAAAATCTTCCTATGGAATAAGAAGATTGAAATTATTTGTGAGACATTCTCTTGGATGAATTTTGAAGTCAACTTACATATGAGGTGGAATCCACACCCTTTTAACAAGCTAGAGAATTTGGGGACCTTCGGCTACTCTTTTGAGCCAGCAAACTTGCCTCTGAGAGGCCTGCTCCCGAGTCTCCCAAGACAGTTAACCCGACTGTCCTCTGTCAGGCACAACAAACTCATTTTGCTATGGAGAGTGAGTTCCACATTTAGTTCACAAATTGTGTGCAAGAAATGTAACTTTCTCTGTAAAATTTATTTTACTTCTATTTTAACATCTCCTGACTATGTTGTAATTGAGGTTTCTGTTCTGTTAATGTTTATACCAGTTGGGCCAACACTCTTGCCTCCTGTAGGCAGTGAATTCACTGACAATAAGCATTTGCTCCTCTTAGGAAAACCCAGAGGAAATCTCACTGTGGTTCAATGAGTTGGAAAGAAAGTCAGATTCTATGCAATTGCTCCCACAAACTGCTGACCACCCTTCCATGAGAAGATTTACTCACCAATTCATTTGTTTCTCGTCTGGTTCCATATCAGTGTTGAGGTAGCTTATAAAAATACACACAACGTAAGATAAGTTGGTGGGGAAATCTGATGGCAGGAAAAATAAGGAAAGGCAAATGAAGCCAGAGGTGAGAGTTTGATCAGCCTAGATTTGGATCTGCGCCTCCTGGTGGTCAATGTGAGCAAGGACACATGGGCAACGGTGAGTTTCTCAGCACTCTGAGACTCAATCTTGCATCTCGCATCCTGAAAATCTGAGGATCCTGCATTGTCTAATGTGAATCACATGCTGGGAAGAATAGCTTCCTCATGTCACTGGAGAAGACAGAGCATCAGGCCAGCTGGGAATGTCCTCAGGCCCTGCAGCACTGCCAACTGCAGTTCTCAGTGCCTGCGGGCAGTCCTGGAGCCCGACTGTGGGCCAAGGCATACCGTCACTGCCTTCTTGGTCTCATCCTCTGGCTTGACTGCTTCCGGTTCTCAGCTCCTCCCTCTCTCCCATGCCGCCCATCCCTGGTTCATTTGGACCCAGGGAACCCTCGGACCCCTACACAGCCCCCACACCCCCAGTGCAGCCCACTTCAGAGCTGAGGATTGGCGCCTGCCGGTGCAGCTGCGTGCTCTGTAGGTAAGTGTCCTCCAGCCCCAGCCCCAGGCACTGAGGCCTCAATCGTCTGCCCACATCTGAAGTTTGACGCATTTTGTTCTCATCCAAGCACTATTGGAAAGGTCAGTACTGAAACAGTTGCTGAGGTGTTAATAGAAATAGCATGTCCTGCTCTGATAAAATGTTAAGATTTCTGTGGATGGTCCCATTTGATTAATCACAGTATGGTCTACAGATAAAGCTTATACCTTGGTTTCTACATTCCTAGTTAATAACATACTCAGTTTAACTCACTGAAAATGTTTAAAGTTACTATTGTATTCTAAGAACTTTTTACTCATATGAGAATTTTTTCTTGTCAGTCTGAGGGAGAACATTAGAAAATGTTTATTTCCATTATTTCCATATGGCATAGCCTAGAGCTTTGTGCGCTAAGATCATGAATATTCCTGTTAGTTCCCTCTAACCTGCCAAACACATACCTCAAACCAGCTCTTCTGGATTTGGCGCCTTAGGAAGCAGGCTTCTGATTAATTGTGGATTTTGTTTTTAGACAGTTCTTCAAGGTTTGCTGCTAGGAACTGTGTCCGTGTAAGTCTTCGATACACGTTTTTTCATTTGTGTGTGTGTGCTTTCCTTCTAACGTTACGTGAACAATAATCACAGTCTCTGCTTTTAGTTTCTATAATGCCGAGGAAGTGTTATGGGCAACAGGAGCCACTGCTCTGGTGACGCTATCACTCAGTTTATTTGCTCTTCAAACAAAAGTACGTATTTTTGAAGGCGCTTTCTGTCATAGGCAGGTGTGACTATCTTCCTCTGCCCCTGCTGACCCATTCTGCTTCCTCCTCCCCCTGGCTGGCTGCTTCCTGTGGGCCTCACCTCCACTGAGCACTTGTCTTCTGCCTTCTGGCTTTCCTAGTGACCGTGCTAAAAACGTTAAGACGGGCTTCCCTGGAGGCCCAGTGGTTAAGACTTCGCCTTCCCGTGCAGGGGGTGAGGGTTCCATCTCTGGTCAGGGAGCTGGGATCTCACATGCCTCGCATACAAAAGAGAAAACATAAAGCAGAAGCAATGCTGTAACAAAATTCAATGAAGACTTACAAAGATCGTCCACATCAGAAAACATTTTAAGTAAAAGAAAATAGGTAAAATTAATTTTAATGATATATTTCACCCAATATATATGAAGGGTTATTATTTCAACATATAATCAGTATAACAAAAGTAGTCATTTTACACTCTTTTTTTTTTAAACTAAATTTCAAGTCCAGTGTGTATTTTCTACTTGCAGCCATCTCAGTGTGAAGTACCTCTATTTCCAGTGCTTATTAGCCATGTATATTGAAAGCACAGCTTTAGACTAATTTTCTTGGTAGACATCAGAGTCACCTGGAGAGCCTGTGAAATACAGACTGCTGAGCGCCATGCCTGGCATTGTGAAGACAAGGTCTGGGCTGGGGGTCAGTAACGTTCACTTCCCAGGCGCTGCCGATGCTTCCAGCCCAAGAACCAACCTCGGTGACCTGGGACTTTATTCTCTTGGTGTGTTGAAGGCAGGGAGTGACATAGGGAGATAGAGGAATTAGGAAAACACACTTGCAAGAAAACACATTGGATTTGAGGATCTTCTTTTGCTTCCTAATCCAATTTTTTTCAGGTCAGAAGATGCATAGTCCTCTTTCTTTTAAAAATGCTAATCTTCTCTGATTTGGTTATTGATTTATATAAAAGCACATTAATAAATTTTAGGTTTACAAAAGGATCGTTAATTTTTGAAAACTTAGTATATATATTTCTACTGAAATGTATACACTAAAATTGATCATACAAATGTGAGAAAGGTACCCAGTTAACATCTTCGTCCACTGAATGCCATTAATGTATTCTATGCACATGCTTTTAAAAATATGAATGATTATGATCCTACTATACTTACAAATTTACATCCTACTTATGCAGTGTACATTTTGTATTATGGAAAATTTTATAAAGATATACACACAAATAGAATATTTTAATGAACCTCCATGTGCCAATTACCTAGTTTCAAAAATTGCAAATTTGTGGCTCCTGTTATTATTTCATCCATACCTTACCTTTTCTCTCTCCTGAAGAAGTACAATACCTTTTATGTAGCATTTTTCAGTGTGTAGGGCCAATGGATTTCCATGGTTCTTGGGATTAGCCAGGGTACATTGTTAGCAAATGGGCCAGTTTCTGTCTAGGGGGTATGAGATACATCTCTAAACACCCTGAAATTCCTATGGATGATAACTGAATCGTTTTTGTGTTTTTTATGTTTCCTCAGTGGGATTTCACTTTGCTAAATGGAATGCTGTTTGTTTTACTCTTCGTACTTATCATCTATGGAATTATCTTAATCTTCGTTCGATCATATGTAAGTGGGCCCTCCTTTGAAACCCTCAGAGGACTGGCAGAATATCAGGTGAAGTGCTGGCTGTGTGGTTGGTCTAGAAGCAGACACCAGATGGGTGAAACTTGCAAAGACACTGGTGGGGGAGAGGTCTGTGACAGAATAGCGTGGGGTGACACGGGCTGTAAGAGCTGTCAGAACACGACAGCACACGTGAGCCCAGGCGGAGGAGAGGGAGGTAAGAGGAGAGCTTGCTGGATGTCGTGCCGTCTAAGGAGGCTTTGGCAAGCCCACCAGAGGGTCCTGGGTCTCCCAGGAAGGCTCTGCTGCCCTTCCAGTGATTGACAGGGGTAAAGCATGACCCAGGAAGGAAACTGCAGGGGGTCGCACTGCACGGCCACCAGGGCCCTGGTCAGTTACTCGCCCCTCCTCATAGCTGGAGGTCTCCAAGGTCGCCTGTCACACCAGGGTGCGGGGGGACCACTGACAGGAGGTCTGGGTGTGAAGACTGAGCTCCGACCTGAGACAACAGCTGTCCTCCCCTAAGAGGATCATGGAGGTGACCAACCCACAGGGCAGATCAGATTCCAGCTTCCCTACATGGTGCTGCTTGTCTGAAGTAACGAGGGTGCAGAGATGGGCTAGCCTGCATGGGCTTGCTTTTCTGATAGCAGCAGCCTAGAGGGAGCTCCTCGGTTTCCAATTCCAGCTTTCTTCCTTCCATTTTTTTTTTTTTTGCTTTAATATATTCATTGCCTTCTTACTAGATATCATACATAGGCCTATATGTTTTTCACAAAGTCATCAAAGTTAATTCTCACAACATTCCTGATAAGTACGTATCTCATCTAATCTTATAGAACAGAAAACAGGCTCAGAGAAATGAAAGAATTCACACTCCACCCTGCACCCAGGGAGTAGACGGTAGGACTGGGGTTAGAGCGAGGTCTGTGTGATCTGGTGGTCCTACCCTTTCCACCACACACACCGTCCGTGGACTGAGTCTGGTGTGCAAGCAGACAGGCAGAATGAGAAGGTCTGGCCCCACGTCTGGTAGGCGCCTGGAGTGGCCCCTGTATGGAGACCCCAGTGGAAGCCAGGCTCACAGAGGACTGGCCTGGGGCTTGTGACCATCTGTCTAAAGCCCCAAGGCCAACTTGGTCCTGCTGCTGAATTAAAGAGTTTCTGTGGCAGCAAGTGGCGTTGTTAAATGGACTTCAGACACAGAATCAGTATTTCTGCCTGGATTTTGGAGATAAAGACATCATAAATATGTCTTTAACGGCCATAGTTTTCCATTTATTGTTCCTGATGGTGGCACAGATACTGTAGTAATAATACACATATTTATGTGGTCGGTGGGTTCCTTACATCTTTACCATGCCACTCAGGAGCAGTTAAGAAACTGTGTTTCCTGCTAGATACGTGAACCCTAGTTTCCATTCTAAATTTCCTGTCACAAATACCAATAATATATGATCTTAGTTAGTTAGTCGTTCGTTCAGTCGCTCAGTCGTGTCCGACTCTTTGCGACCCCATGAATCGCAGCACGCCAGGCCTCCCTGTCCATCACCATCTCCCGGAGTTCACTCAGACTCACGTCCATCGAGTCCGTGATCTTAAGCATATGATTAAATGGAAATCGGACAGCTAAGTACGCGTGCCTGTTGGGCCCTGGCAGTTGTGAACCCTTCAGGGTGCAGTTGCCAGCTGTCCTCTCACACCCAGCTCAGTCTGAGCACAGGGGACCTCACACAGTGTATTGCTGGCCCCTGGTTTCATTGCTTCCTCAAGAACCTTCTCTGGTTAGCAGAGGTTCCCCATCTCTCATCCTGAGGACTGAATGCATTGTGTTCCTCAGATGACGTACACCACTTCCTTATTCTCTTCTGCAGCCTTTAGATCAATTTATCACATATGCTGATCAGGGCTGTTTTGGTGGCAAGGAACACATGCCACTCAGATTGGCTCAAGGCAAAGACCCAGAGACTCTCCTAGGTGGGAAGAAGAGCCAGAATTCACAGAAATGGAAGCCCCACTGCCCTTTCTTGGTCATCTCGGCTTGCAAAGCACTAGCTAATCCAACACTGACTAATCACACAATGGCTGCCTGGATCCCTCTATCACGAGAACTGATTTCTACCTGGCCCAGAGGATCTCTTTGATCCTGGTCATGTAAGAGGTTCCTGGTCAGTCAAGAGATTCACTGCCATTGGAGTGGCATCTCCCACCTCTTGTCATCAGCTCTAGCAAGGCTGTGTGAGGGTCACAAGATTCCCTGAGCTGAGGGGAGGCCACTTTTTCTAGAAGAGCTGTGTGCATGGGGCAAAAAAGGAAACATACTCAGTGTATCCCATTTGCCTTACTATGCATGAGATGCTTAGTACTCACTCGATGACCCTTACTTGATATACATAATGGCCAGTTTTCACCTCTGTGCTGAATGGAATTGAGTAGATACTGTCGACCGACTATGTTCAAGAAAAGTTAATTTCCCCACAGCTTTGACTTTCTAGCATCTAATCTAACAGCAGTGACCTAAGTGACCCCCTGTGTTGTTCCCAGTCTTGCTCTTAACATATCGTTGTGTCCTTTCTTTTTGCAGTGGTTGCATCTATTGTATGCTGGACTTGGAACTCTGATCTTCTCACTCGTAAGTCTATTTCTCCCTTTCTTTGATAAAAAATATAAATGTGCATTGACAGGGCCTTAAGACCTCTCCTAGGCTTGGAGTCAAGCGGAGTCAGGGATTCACTGGAAAGCCCTCCTGCTGACTTGCTCCTTCTTTCTTCTCATCCTCTTCCTTCTCCTTTTTACTTTTTATAAAGACAATTCTTCTTAGAGTAGCTTTAGGTTCACAGTAAAACTGAAAGGAAGATATAGAGATTTCCCAGCCTCCATACAGGCATCACCATCCCCAATGTCAATATCTGCCACCAAAATGTAACATTTACTACAATTGATGAACGAACCGACATTAATATATCACAATTACCCACATTAGGGTTCACTCTGATGTTCTACATGCTACGGGTTTGGACAAATGTATAATGATATGTACCCATCATTGTAATACCATACAGAGTATTTTCACTGCTCTAAAAATCCTCTTTGCTCCTCCAAACTGATCCCCAACCCCTGGCAACCACTAATCAGGTTATCTTACTGTTTGCAAGTTTTGCCTTTTCCAGAATGTCATACAGTAGGAATCATACGGCATGAAGCCTTTTCAGGCTTCTTTTACTTAGCACCTGCACTTAAAATTCCTCCGTGTCTTCTCATGGCTTGGTAGCTCATCTCTTTTTAATGTTGAATAATATTCCACCATCTGGATGTACCACAATTAACTTATTCATTCATCTACTGAGGGGCATCTTGTTTGCTCTCAAATTTTGGCAATTATGAATAAAGTTACTACAAACCTCCGAGTGCATGCTTTTGTGTGGGCAGATGATTTCAGCTCCTTTGGGGAGATTCCAAGGAGCACATTTACTAGACCATACAAGAGTATGTTCAGTTCTGTAAGACACTATTCCAAGTGGTTGTAATATTTGCATTCCACACTAGCAGTACATGAGAGTTCCTGTTGCTTCATGTCCTCACCAGCACGTGAGGTTATCAGTATTTCAGATTTTGGCCATTCTAATAGGTGCATAGTGGTGCCTTATTGTTATTGTAATTTGCACTTTCCTGTTGACATAAGATGTAGAGCATCTTTTCATATGCTTATTTGCCATCTATATACCTTCTTTGGTGAAGTGTCTATTAAGTTCTTTGGCCCATTTTGTAATCAAGTTGTTTGTTTACTTACTGTTGAGTTTTAAGAGTTCTTGGTATATTTAGGGTGCCAGTCCTTTATGTTTCTCTTGCAAATAATTTCTCTCAGTTTGTAGCTTGTAGTATCATTCTCTTCACATTGTCTTTCACAGAGCAGAAAATATTAATTTTAATGAAGTCTAATTTATCCATTACTTCTTTCATGGATGATACTTTTGGTGTCATATTTAAGAAACCATCACCATACCAAAGGTCATCTAGATTCCCTCCTATGCTATCTCCTAGGAGTTATATGCTTTACATATTTCATTATTTTTTTTAATTTATTTAATTTTTTTGACCATGGTGCATGGTATGCAGGATCTTGAGCAGGGATTGATGCTGCACCCCCTGCAGTGGAAGCACAGAGTCTTAACCATCGGACTGCCAGGGAAGTCCCTGTCACGAGCTATTTTGTGAAAGGTATAAGGTCTGTGTCTAGATCTTTTTTTTTTTTTTGGCATGTGGATGCCCAGTTGTTTCAGCACAATCTGTTGAAGAGATTAGTATTGCCTTTGCTCTTTATTCTGTTCTGCTCATCTATATATTCGTTAAGTCTTTTTGCCAAGACCATACTATCTTGATTACAACTTTATAGTAAATGTTGTTGTCTGGTAGCATCAGTCCTCCAACTTTATTCTTCTCCTCCAGTATCATGTTGGTTATTCTGGGTCTTTTGTCTCTCCATATCAAATTTAGCAGTGGTCTGGAAATATCCACAAAATAGGGTTTTGATTGGGGTTTGTTGAATCTATGGATGAAGCTGGGAACAACTGATATTTGACAATATTGAGTCTTTCTATCCATGAACATGGAATGTCTCTCCATTTATTTAGTTCTTCCCTAATCTCATTCATCAGAGCTTTATAGTTTTCCTCAAACAGTTCTCGTACATATATTTTTAGATTTATATCTAAGTGTTGTTTTTTTTTTTTTTTGGATGCTAGTGGAAGTGTTTTTGTGTTTTTAATCTCCAGTTTCATTTATTCACTGCTGGCATGTAGGAAATCAATTGACTGTTGTATAGTAACTTTGTATCCTACAACCTTATTATGATTGTTCATTGAACCCCTAAATGTTCCTAGGGCTTCAGATCTTGATCAGGGCTTCCCTGTGAGCTGGCTGTCTCTGGCATGGTGTCCTGAGTCCTCTTTCCCTGGGGCCAGGGGCAGACAGCTTGATCCCAGCTCACTTTACTCTCCCACTTCCCTGTCTGCCTTCAAACACATACCCTCACCAGGGAAGTGCACTCTGCACTCCTCACTACCAACACATGAAATGATTAGGAGTCAGTATCTCTCTTATAAGAAGAAATAAGATAGTCAGCAGTTCTTGGAGGGGAGGGAGAAAGAAAAGCACTTTTCCATGGAAGTTAGGACTCCGGCGTGACAGATGGAGGCTAGGGGCAAGGCTGGAAGCTCAGCTGCTGGGGGCCTTTTTTAAAGAATGACCAACTGTCCTGGTTTGCCTGGGACTGAGGGGTTACTGAAGACACATGCAGTGCCTGGGCAAACTGGAGTGATTGGTTCATTCTAGCTTTTTCTGCACAAAGTCACTGGAATCAGACATGGGGGGGGGTGCGGAGGATAAGTGGGATGGGACTCAGTGGTCCAGGGGAGGGAGCTGCCTTGGCAACCCCCAGCCTCGGCTTTGACTCCCTCCTCTACCACTTGCCACAGAGTGATCTTCCCTTCTTGGAGGCTCTGTCAATCTCACCTGCCTCAACTAGGTCGTTCCCACTTTATATGAGATGATGTCTCTCCTGACGGAGAAGAGGCTACCTAGAAGGTGCCCAATTCTTCCTTTTCCTCCTCCCCTCTTCATTCTTAGAAGCTTGAGTGGGAGCCAAGACCCAGGGAGAACTGATAACCTGAACTACTTGGGATGGGTTTCACTGTAGTGGATGTGGTCCTAAAATGGCTTATTTTCAAGAACCTTGAAAACCCCAAGAACTCCCTGTAGTGCCAAGATTGCCCCGCCGCCTCACGGCACTGGACTCTGAGTCTGCAGTCTGGATAGAAAGGCCCAAGGAGCCGCTTGTTTTCCCCTCCTCCCTCCAGTGCACTTGCTCTGGCCACGTTTGCTCACTTTGCAACAAACACAAGGGTGAGAGGGCTCTTCGACTTTCTTCTTGATGTTTAAGAAGCTTGTAATTTTACCTACCACAGCTGAGCTAAAACGTTTAATTGGGGGTTATTTAACCATACATAAATCTCCTCATTCTATTTTGGAAATACTGACATCATCACAAAGCTATCTCCAATGTCAAGCTTTGAAAAATGCTATCACCCAAAGGAGAGTCCAGAACTACTGCTGTGGGTAATGGAAGTGTCAGGGGAACCATCTGTCTCTTCCTTCTTGTTTTCAGTGAGAACATGCTGGAAAGTCACAAACACAGGGCATTTTTTAGTTTCTCTCTGTGTCCAATTAGCCCACCTGGTCCACCTCACTGAGCAGAGGCACAGAGGCTTCTAGACTTGGAAGGAAAGGAGGGCTCACAGATTTGGTCCCACTGGCTTCAGGAGAGAAGCACTTGCTTTAACAGATAGAGCACCAACCTGGGGAGATTGTGAATGACTGAGGCTGTAAGAGTAACATCTCTAGCTACAAATTTACTTTTAGTGACATATTTACTGATGGTAAGATGCTTCCCAGGTAATCTCAGGACACTTCTTTGATCAAAATGTACAATTTAAGTAGCTGATTCTTCTTTCTTTTCTTTAAGTACTTGGTGATGGATGTGCAGCTGATGGTGGGAGGGCGCCACCATCATTCTAACCTGGACCCGAAGAGTATGTTTTTGCTGCCCTGAACATCTACATGGATATAATCAACCTTTTTCTTTTTATTTTGCAACTGATTGGAATGGGACGGTAGTCACATGGGCAAGGCTGGCTCATGTTGAAGAGAGGGAAGGAGGGACGGCTGTGAAGACTGCAGAGGTTACCACTCCATAAGCCCTTCTATTTTAAAAAATAATTTTAAAAATACTTTTTTTTCTTGTCAAATGAAAGCAAGCATTCGGTAGACAGTAGCTATAGCTGTTATATATATTTTTAGTTCCACTGTTACATTACAAAACTTTCTGGTGGACATTTTTTGATTTTTATAAATTTAAAAGATGAGTACATAACTACATACTTAAAAACATTTGTAAGATGCTCATTACTTTGTCAAAATTTTCCAGGTACTACTTAAAACTGTAAACAATCTCCATCTACATGAATAAAACTGATTATAGAAACCTATATTTACTCCATTCTCTTCTCTTGATGTGGGCATTTGGTGGCAATATTTTGCCATCTGACTTAAGAGTCAGGTGAACCAAAGAATTCTGCCTTTCTCTTGGATTCAAGTCAGACTGGAGAAGTAAATTCTATCTTGAGAGATCTCTTTGTTTCTATCTGAAACAAATATCTGTTTGCTCCCAGGCCAACCTTTGAGGTCTGAACTACTTCAGTGTCTGGCGGGAAGATAATCAGGGGCTGTTTCTAGCATGGATGGATTGTGCAGGGGATAGGATGGGGAAATCAGATGACATCTTCTAGTCTGTCTAGATTTATCATGGAGCTTTATTTCTAGATTTAACTGAACATACAGATCTCAGATAAGACATACGGACTTAAGTAACAAGCACTATAGTACATACACCCACCTGAATTTGATCACCTGTTCCAAATTAGCCATGTCTCCACTCCTGTGGTAGAATTTCTTTATAGTGTTTGTGCTCTCTTATTACCAGCAAAGTCCTTAAGATTGATGTAACGTCTGAAATGTGAGCAAGTAGCAGAGAAAGGGACTTTACAGCCCCCAGCAAAAAAAAAAAAAAAAAAAAAATCTAGGGCCCTGTAAAGCTCCTGGGTGGGGTTGTCTCAACAAATACCACCAGGCGCACATATACCTGCCAAAGTCATGGAGAACTACTTCCATGCTGCTGCTACTGCTGCTGCTGCTAAGTCGCTTCAGTCGTGTCCGACTCTGTGCGACCCCATAGACGGAAGCCCACCAGGCTCCCCGGTCCCCTGGATTCTCCAGGCAAGAACACTGGAGTGGGTTGCCAATATGAGAAAGCAAATTCCCCTGGGAAGCTTGAGGTTTGCATATTCTTCTGGCATCAAGACAACCTTCCTGCATATTATCGAGACACCTGGTCAGTTTATCTCTCCATTGACATTTCTGCTGTCCCCATACCATGTTAGGCATTTCTGTTGCCTCAGCAATGCTCCCAACACAGTCCACTCTGAGTCTACTGTACGTGCCATCACATGGAAGTCTATGATTATATTGTATTTAGATTGATAGTCGCTTAGTCGTGTCTGACTCGTGATCTCATGGACTGTAGCCTGCCTGGCTCCTGCGTCCATGGGGATTTTCCAGGCAAGAATGCCGGAGTGGGTTGCCGTGCCCTCCTGCAGGGGAGCTTCCCAACCCAGGGATCAAACCCAGGTCTCCTGCATTGCAGGCAGATTCTTTACCATCTGAGTCACCAGGGAAGCCCCTGGTGGTGAGTCAATTAAAAGAGATTCTAACACTTCTATGACAAACTTTTGACTTCTGCATTTAATAAGGACTCTGAGCAAGACATACCTTTTAGGGTCAGTCTATCAAATGAGTAGATTACTTTGTTCTTAGTGATAGAAATTCATCTTTTGAGAAGACAGTCCATGATTTGAAAATCTGTCAGGAGTGGTCCCAAATCCCGTGATAGGTAGCACATCTGTAAATCAACCCAAGGTGTGCAGAATGGGGCAATGGAAGCTTAAAGAAAAAGAATCCATAGAAAAATTTAGGTTATACTTTCATAATGCCCACAAATGCTGGGCCTATAATTACTTTTAACTTTTGTTCTTTGTGTTATCCCAAATGGTTATTCTGTCATTTAGCTTTAGGCATGGTTTGCTGAGCGAATCTATCATACACAAATGGACCCAGGTGAAACTACTCATGTTAAAGGCTAGTATGCTGTTAGCCATGGCATTTCTAACGTTGGTATGTCACTTAAGGATATCAATGGCCAAAATGCCAGGCCATGCATTTGACACAAATGTTGGCAGTTTTGGTATCTTTTGCTTAATCCAAGTCCTTGAAACGAATCAAATGCTGAAAATGTAAAATCATCAATTGTTTGCAAGTTGTAGGACTTTGATAACTCATAATGTACTAAGGTAACGTTTATCTGATTGTTGCACTAAAGCAAGGGTCAGCAAATGTAAAACACATGCCAAATTTAGCCTGTTACCTTTTAGATTTTTAAAATTTTATTTTGAATTCATAGATTTACAGGAAGTTGCAAATGTACTTCAGAGTGTACTCTTGCCCCCTAGTGGTTATCTCTTACATAATGTACAATATCAAAACTAGCGAACTGACACTGGGTGTGATACCTATGTATAGCTGTCACTTTATCACGTGTAAACTCATGTAGCCCCTATGGTAACCAAGATGCAGACTGTTCCAGCACCACAGAGGTCCTCTTTCTATCCCTTTAGAGTCACACACGCACCTCCCTTCCCCTCCAACATCCGTGACTCGTGGTAACCACCTGTCATTTAAAAACGTTAAGTGGATGAAGCTATAGTGTGTGACATTTTGAGATGATTACAACTCAGAGGAACGCCCCTGAGATCCACTCCAGTTGTTACAAGCTGCGTCACTAGTTCATCCCTTAAATATTCCATTTACTGCAGTAAAGCATGCCGTTACTACAGGGCATTCTGGTGGACTTCAGTGTTTGGCATAAAGCTGCTATGAACAATTGTGTACAGGTTTTGTGGACCTAAACTTTTACTTCTCTGTCATCAATGTCCAACAGTTGATGCTTGGTCATATGGTGAGTGTAGTTGGTTTTTAGCAAACTATTCAGCTATTTCCCAGGGAGGCTGTACTCTTTTACATTCCCACAGGCACTGTATGACTGATCCAGCTGCATCCTTGGCAGCATTTGGTGTTGATACTACTAATCATTTGAGCCATCCTGATAGGTGTGTAATGTGCCTTGTGTTAATCCCAGTTGTGTCTGACTCTGCGACCCCATAGACTACCTCGGCAGGCTCCTCTGTCCATGGAGTTCTCCAGGCAAGAATACTGGAGTGGGTTGCCATTTCCTTCTCCAGTAGTGTGCCTTACTATGGTTTAAACATGCATTTCCTACTCGGTAGCGATGTTAACGTTTTTTTCAGGTGCTTATTTGAGAGCCATACGTCTTCTTTGGTGAAATGTCTTTTTTCCATTTTATATTGGATTATCTATCTTTTTACTGTTTAGAGAGAGTTCTTTATATTCTAGATATGTGGTTCGCAAACATTTTCTCCCAGTCTGTAGCTTGACTTTTCATCTTCTTCATAAAGTCTTTTGCAGAACAAAGCTTTAAATTTTGATTAAGTCCAATTTATAAATTTTTCCTTTTATGGATCATGCTTTTGGTACCAAGTGTAAGATCCTTTGCTTAATCTAGAACGTAAAGATATTGTTATTTTTTCTGTTTTTTTTTCAAAAGTTTCATATTATCTATGATCTAGTTCAAGTGTTGTATAGTGTGCAATTCAGTGGTTCATATTTTTGCCTGCCTTATTTAGTACCACTGTCCCTCCTCTGTTGTAGCATTGTTGTACATTTGTAAAAATCAGTTGATGAGGAGGCTATTTTTGATTCTCTGTTCTATCAATGTATGTCTTTCCCTCCATCAGTATCAGTTTTGATTACTGTAGTTTTGAAATGGGTAGAATGACTTTTCCCACTTTTTCTTTTTCAAAATAGTTTTAGCTGTTTCAGTTCCTTTGCTTTGCCATATTTTTAGAATACAATTTCAGAACTATTTACAGCTATAGGACATGAGTCTGAGTGAACTCTGAGAGTTGGTGATGGACAGGGAGGCCGGCATACTGCGATTCATGGGGTCGCAAAGAGTCGGAAATGACTGAGTGACTGAGCTGATAGGAAAATATTGCTGGGCTTTCCTAAAGTTGCTAATAAACAACTGAACCAAACCCAGGCATTCTGTGGACTGAGACTCCTGACGAAGCCAGTGGCTTTTCTTTAGGAAATGAAGATATACACAAAATGTCCCCCCAAAGATAGCTACTGATTTTTCATGTAGTCAAAATACTTGTTGCAGCAGTCAGGCTGGCTATGCTCTCTAACTTACCATTTGTTTGACTTGCAAGGCCTGTTGGGTCCATGATGGTTGCCAGGCAACCCACCCCAAACTGGAGATGTCACATGAGTGACTCCCAAGGCCTCCAGGGGTCAGGCATTCAGTTTCAAGAAGAGCCTAGGAGCAAATTGGAGTACTGGGTAGTTGTGTCAGGCAGGCTGCAAGTTATGCTGGGAAATGGCTTGAGTACTTGGGCTGCTACCAAGTATTTAACAAAAGGAGTGATTTCACTTTCTCTTGTTGGACTTCTGTATTGTTTCAGCTGGACCACGGGAAAGAGGATAAAGAAGCAAAATGGGGAGGGACTCAGGCCCCATTCTCACCTTGATGCAGGTTCAGTTCAGTTGCTCAGTTGTGTCTGATTCTTTGTGACCCCATGAATTGCAGCACGCCAGGCCTCCCCATCCATCAACAACTTCCAGAGTTTACCCAAACCCATGTCCATCAAGTCAGTGATGCCATCCAGCTATCTCATCCTCTGTCGTCCCCTTCTCCTCCTGCCCCCAATCCCTCCCAGCATCAGGGTCTTTTCCAATGAGTCAACTCTTCTCATGAGGTGGCCAAAATATTGGAGTTTCAGCTTCAACATCGGTCCTTCCAATAAACACCCAGGACTGATCTCCTTTAGAATGGACTGGCTGGATCTCCTTGCAGTCCAAGGGACTTTCAAGAGTCTTCTCCAACACCACAGTTTAAAAGTATCATTCTTTTGTGCTCAGCTTTCTTCACAGTCCAACTTTCACACCATACATGACTACTGGAAAAACTATAGCCTTGACTAGACGGACCTTTGTTGGCAAAGTAATGTGTCTGCTTTTTAATATTCTGTCTAGGTTGGTCGTAACTTTCCTTCCAAGGAGTAAGCATCTTTTAATTTTATGGCTGCAATCACCATCTGCAGTGATTTTGGAGCCCCCCCAAAATAAAGTCTGACACTGTTTCCACTGGTTTCCCATCTATTTCCCATGAAGTGATGGGACCAGATGCCAAGATCTTCGTTTTCTGAATGTTGAGCTTTAAGCCAACTTTTTCACTCTCCTCTTTCACTTTCTTCAAGAGACTTTTTAGTTCCTCTTCACTTTCTGCCATAAGGGTGGTGTCATCTGCATATCTGAGGTTCTTGATATTTCTCCCGGCAATCTTGATTTCAGCTTGTGCTTCTTCCAGCCCAGCGTTTCTCATGATGTACAAGTTAAATAAGCAGGGTGATAATATATAGCCTTGATGTACTCCTTTTCCTATTTGGAATGAGCCTGTTGTTCCATGTCCAGTTCTAACTGTTGCCTCCTGACCTTCATATAGGTTTCTCAAGAGGCAAGTCAGGTGGTCTAGTATTCCCATCTCTCTCAGAATTTTCCACAGTTTGTTGTGATCCACACAGTCAAAGGCTTTGGCATAGTCAATAAAGCAGAAATAGATGTTTTTCTGGAACTCTTTTGCTTTTTTGATGATCCAGCAGATGCAATTAAACCAGCTTGAACATCAGGAAGTTCATGGTTCACGTATTGCTGAAGCCTGGCTTGGAGAATTTTGAGCATTACTTTGCTAGTGTGTGAGATGAGTGCAATTGTGTGGTAGTTTGAGCATTATTCGGCATTGCTTTTCTTTGGGATTGGAATGAAAACTGACCTTTTCCAGTCCTGTGGTCACTACTGAGTTTTCCAGATTTGCTGGCATATTGAGTGCAGCACTTTTGCAGCATCATCTTTCAGGATTTGAAATAGCTCAACTGGAATTCTATCACCTCCACTAGCTTTCTTTGTACTATGCCTTCTAAGGCTCACTTGATTTCACATTCCAGGATGTCTGGTTCTAGGTGAGTGATCACACCATCATGATTATCTGGGTCATGAAGATCTTTTTTGCACAGTTCTTCTGTGAACTGAAGCAGGGCAAAGGCTAGTAGGGTTTTGCCAAGAGAATATGCTGGTCACAGCAAACACCCTCTTCCAACAATACAAGGGAAGACTCTACACATGGACAGCACCAGATGGTCAACACTGAAATCTGACTGACCCACGCAGCAGTCCCTAAATAAGAACAGCCCCACTGACACTTACGAGACGGGGACCTGTGGGCACATAGCACATCAATTCCATTAGACCTTCAGAGCTGGGACAGCGTAACCTTTAACCAGCCAAAGAGCTCCACTACAAGGGAAGTCTCCCTTCTCCACTAAGAAGAAATTCCCTTTTCCGAGCTGAAGAGTCTAAACTGCGTGAGTCAGGAGCTATAAACAAAAGGTGGCAAATGGATGCCACA